>JAXDDX010000117.1:1200000-1548988 GCA_034670405.1 Hoplostethus atlanticus
CTATTGTTCAGTTTTGTTATCTTATATGAAAACTTAGGCGTTTGGGTGTGACATCTCTCATTTACCACAGACCATTTTTCAGAATTTGGTTTAGAGTTATATGTTATATATTTGGTTTAGAGTTATATGTTATGTTATTATTTGGGGGCAGCATTTTTTCAGATTACGTTTTTGAATTTACTTACTTACAAATCGGTATGCTTTAGTGAATTATATATGAGTGACGTATGTATGTATGGCTTATGTCAGATAGGAAACGACGCGGGCTGTAAATTAGAAACGAATCGGTGTTGTACGTCAAAACATCCGGAGAACAAACAATGAAATTGATACTTCTGAACACTGTCGAACCATTTCCCGTTAGAATGAATGACACCGACCTGTAGTGTGCTGCTGTCTGCTGCTGTGCGTTCTTCTCTGGATCAGACCTCCGTTCAGACAGGTTAGCTTTAACCTTATTTTACATCCAGAAGTAGAAAATGGCAATGAAACCACAGTATAGTGAGCTGATATGAGTCTAACAGAGGTAAACAATAACCTCATACAGCTACCAGCTGCTGACATTTCGCAGCAAATCCACTTATTAACAAACCCGTCGTTGCTTGTGTGTTGCAGGAAGGAAACGGGAAATGGTGATAATGGTTGAGTGTCAAACTAGAATAAAAACAATAAGACTTCCGGTATGGATAAAGAACGATTTTTCAACGTAATTCTGTTGAATAACAAAACAAAAATAATATAAGTTTAAAATTACTTTCATAAGATAGTAGACGTCCTACCAAATTGTCTGGTATGAATCTGGTATTTAAGATTTGTTGTATATCTACGGCAGCCCTATATATATGGCGTTTATCATAGGCTAATATGGCTAATAATATATGCTTTGAAAAGGAAATCTATTCAAAAGCTAAAGATTCACTCCATGTTTATTGTAATGATTCCACTTCAAAATCCATTAAAAAGATTTTATTTTTAATTCTGTACGCCATAGTAAGTGTTTTTTTAGACGTGACAAATACTATGCTTTTATTTTGAAGGCAAAATCACCCTCTTTCCGGACTTAGTCTAGCGGCAAGACGCATATTAGTGTCACATGTTCTATTACGTCCTATGGAAGACAGTAACTAGCGCCCTCTGTTGCCTACGACCATTCCTGACAACATGTCCATTCGTTTTTTAATTGTAGAATATACTACTTTTTGACATTAAGATAATAGATTAACAGGCTGTTATCTGTCTGTGACACCGTGTTCACGCCTACACCCCCTTTTCAATGATGTGGAGGACGTTTTGGGGCTTATACCATTTGCTGTAGGCGTATCGTATGGGCGTGACCAGCAGTGAGCTGAGTTGTGGCTATCAAGGTGAGGCTGGCGACAATGAGACATTAATGGTTTGAATCTTTGTCAAAACAAACTTAGCTGACATTTGGAGAGTACAAAACCCCTATTGTATACAATTTAAATGGCGTAACAAAGGCTTTTCTCTTCAGTCAAGTATTGATTTATGGCTTCCATCCAGTGAATTAAAAGCTTTTATCAGTGAAGTAAAATGTTTGCCTGCAATTACAATTAAAATCATTAGTATAACATTAATCTCAGCAAATGATAAGATAAATTGTAATTGTGGTTATTGGAAATTAAGTAGCAGCTCGCTAGAAATGAGCATTTTAGAGCAATTAGTAGCAAACTTTTGTTAATGATCAGTGGAAGCTGGCAATTGAAGATAGGGAATTTGGGAAGCATTGGGAACTGCCTGAATTTAAAATTCAGTGCTGCAATTGCTAAAAGAGAAAAAAATGATCGCAAATAATTCCATTATCAAGAGAAATTGTTGATTCAGATTACAGATCAGCTGAACTCTAATAATGAAAAATAAAGTTTAGAGAAGTATCTTTTTAAATGATCTAATTTCAAAAGACATACCTGATGTGGAGAGTGTCAGATTTTCTATGTGGGAGATTTATTCAAGTTAGAGTATATCATCTAGACACCAAATTGAGTATGGAGCACTACAGGGTAGTGTAATTAGTCATTTTTCCCCCAATATGATTGATTATGTCTTTTCAAAAGTTGGCACAGATAATGGGCAATCCCATTATACTGATGATGCTGCCTTATGGAAAAGGAGAAATGTTGAATAAATTGTGAATTAAAGAAATTATTACAAAAATCAATTGATAGTGTAAAGGAGTGGGGATTTAAACGCTCAACAGAGAAGACACATACTATTTCTCACCTGGAAGAAGACAGCAAATAATGTTAAACTGAAAATGCATGGAAGAGAAAGGGTGTCCTCTTTTAGATTCCTCTAGATATGGTTTGATACAAGCCTTACCTGGGCTGAGCATATAAACAAGATAGTCTCTAAATGTAAGAAAACCTTGAATCTAATGAGATGCTTATCTGCAACAGAATGGGGAGCTGAGCAGTCCGAAACAGTTGAGGATGTCTTGTGCAGAGATGAAAGAAATATATGAAGGAGAGCACTGAGTAATGGAGGTGTGTAGATTCATTTTAAATAAATATTTGGAAGGCTGACAGGGGATATGTACTATAACAGAATTAAAACATATGATTTAAGAGTAGTATCTACATTTCTTAATTATTTTTCTTCCGCCACCCTTGGTAGTTGAGTTAAGTCTACCCGGACAGTTGGTGGCGATAATGCACAAAAAAAACTTGTTTGCCAACCGCCATTGAACAACGAAAAGAAGAAGAAAAAAAGCAGAAGTAGACGCAGCGGCTTCCTTAGCCATCCAGCTAACTGTGTTACTATGGCAGGCACTCCTGAGGAATCAAAGCTCCAACTGATTTCCAGACACATTAGACCCTTTCCAGACTTTCCAAAGAAAGGCATTCTATTCAGGTAGGACATTGAATATCACAGTTATCCAAACCTCAGCCAGCTGTTCTTCACTAGTCCCTGGCATAGGTCTATGGTCCCTGGGCTAGGTATGGGATCTTCTACGAAACCTCTTCGGAATATTTTTGTATTTTATTCCTAGAATGAAGTTGACATGCTGAGGTTAAAGTCGCAAGATTAAATCCAAACATTATCTCAAGATTAACGTCCAAAAAGGTTGAAATTATGAGTTTCAAGTCTAAAGTACGATTATCTATATAGCGCACATGCCTTCACTTGAACGTCTTACAGCTGTGTCTAAAATGCTAGAGTTAGCTAGAACAATACCGGAAGTGAGCTGATCGTCCCTTCACAATAAAAGCGCAGAGGTTGTCAATTGTTAAATACATGCTGAATAGAAATGAACAAATACCAAACCTTGATAACTTGGAAAGGTGTCTACTATCTCATAAAAGTCCATTTTAATGTATTTGTGGTGCTGGTTGGCGAATCATTTATATGCTGAATTTACCAGAAGACCCTAATGCTCATAAACGGTCTGAAGTAATTTTATGTAACAAAAAAAAGGAAAAACAATGGAAAGTAATAATTTAAATCTGTAAATTAGAGCTAGGATATCAAAGATGAGACTGAATCGGTTTGAGAGCTCTAGATCACACCAAGTGTACTATTGTACTGTTGTCTTTTATCCTTGTTGTAATGGAACAATGTAATGTGCATATATCCTGTACAGAGATATATGTCCCCTCCTGAAAGATCCAGCAGCACTGACGGCAGTGATCGACCTTTTTGAAGAACATGTGAGGAAGAATTATCAGCAGGTTGATCTGATTGTAGGTAAGAAGAAAGGGAAGAAAGCATACTTCTAATGTAAATGAGATTTCATTACAGATGCTATGCAGAGCTTTACCAGCATAAAACACTGTATAGAGGGGGTTATTCCGGGTCAAATCACCCAAAGAGTTAAACCCGACCACCTCAGATTTTGATGAAATTTGGTATTCTTGTTGATTTGGATCCCACAACACCAAATCTCAAATTTTAGGCCAATCCGACCAGTGGTTTGGGAGATACGAACCCCCAAAGTTTGAGATTTTCTGTAAAAAGGGGCATGGCCGCCAACCTTTGAACCCTCATATCTCAGGAACTACTGGGCCAATCTTCAAAAAATTGGTAGTGTTGGAAAGGGAATTTGACAGAGATTCAAAATATGTCAGATTTCTTGTGGATCACGTAACCTTGAGATTACCTTTCCTGGAATTGAATCACCCACGTTAACTAAAATATACAGAAGAGGTGTAATATGTTTTGTTTAGCAGCAATACAGATTCATGAAAAATGCATACCCACAGAGATGATTGATAAAATGCATTATAATGTATATTTTCTACATGCATAGATTCCTATTCCACTAGATCTTTACGAATTGTTAGCATGGACACTTACAAAGGCTTAGTGAATCCTCCAAAGAGTGCCAGGAGAAAAATTGTGCTGTGACTGTCTGATTAGCCTTCAGAAATCAAAGGTCAAAGCCCCTGCAGAGGAGAGCTGTAGTATGGGTGGGAGTTTGGGAGAGGTTGATGATGACATCCCAGTCGAACCTCCGGTTGTTGTTTCCCCAGCAAAGGACTTCGATTTGAATTCTACCCTATCAAGTTTAGGTGAAACTCCTGTTAAACTCCATTCACTAGCATCTTCCAGTAAACAAATGAAAGGACAGCAAAAACTAGCATCAGCTACAGTAACATTGAAACGACAGCTTGAACAAGTCTATGATGTCCCACTTGATTCTCCTGAAAGTAACCTTGACTCGTCAGAAAAATTGGACCTTCAGTTATTCAGGAAAGTGTTGGAGGAGCTAAAAGAGAAATTCAACGGTCAGAATCCTACCAAGAGCGTGTGCAAATATTGACTTTGTCACCCTTTACCATTGAAAGGACTATGAATGAATTTGAAACGACCAATTACCAATTATAATGATGATCAATGATCAACAATGACATCAAATCAGATCAAATTTCCAACACTACTAATTTTTTGAACATTGGCCCAGTAGTTCCTGAGATATGAGGGTTCAAAGGTTGGCGGCCATGCCCCTTTTTGCACAAAATCTCAAACTTTGGAGGTCCGTATCTCCCAAACCACTGGTCCGACTGACCTGAAATTTGACATTTGGTGTTGTGGGATCCCAACCAACAAGTCAAATTCTGAGATGGTCGGGTTGAAAATGTCTGTTATTTTGGGTGATTTGACACGGAATGACCCAGAGGGCTTTTTATGTGATGTAACACACCCTCTCTGGTGGCCATATTGGTAGTCCACAGCTCTTGCCAGTGGCTGATTTCAAGTTCAAGAGTTTTATTGGCCATTTGGGACAAGTACATGCACATTGGAATTCTTACTCCTGATCATTCTGCCAGCACACACTATACAAATTACATTTCTAAATGTTCGACTTGGCCGTCTCAACAGAAGTGAATAGACATGGTTAATTTCTGTGTTTTTCTACTGGAAAGATAGTTTCACTGATACGTCTGATTGATTTAGCGTTTAGATAATGTCAGCTTGTTAACTAGCTAGCTAACCATAGTATCTGGTCAGCTAACCATCACTGTCTTGTTAACACATCTGACTAGCACACTAGCTAACGTATAGCAGAAGCTAGCGTTAGTAGTGGCTAGTAGTCACGTGTGAACATGAACTAAATTAGCCTGCTGGCTAGTTAGCTAGCTAACAGTTTGTTCATGTTAACTGAGCCGACTCTTAACAAGCTCCAACTCCAACAGAGTGTTTTGGAGTAGAGACCCTCTCTCAGATATACACATCGGATATTTTCCAGAGAATCAGTTCCGCACATATAGCACACCACCGGAGAATTTCGGATGCGTTCACAACAACAGAAAGTACTCCGGTTAGTTTAGGCAAGGGGTGGGGCCAGGGTAGAGCGTGCGGGAGACAGGACATGACGTAAAAAGTACGCTGCGGAAATATCAGTGTTTTGTTTACAGCACACCCACTCGCTCGTAGAGAATACTGCAGAGAATCTTCTGCTCCATACTTGGGCTCACTCGGCGATTAAACAGATTTTAGACTAGGGTGCTGGGCGGGTAAAGTCTGTTTAATTTCCAGACCAACTGATTCAGACATTTGCGTTCACACATACAACTCCTCCGAGTAATGTCTAGATAAATTCAGGGTTGCACTGCATGTGTGAAAGCGGGCTAAAGACGAGACTGAGTTTACTGAGTCACACCTACATTTGGAAACAAATCTATTCACCTGTTCACCTTTACTTTTAACATTGTTGAATTGACCTACAGCCACACTACAACAATGTTTTTCAGGTATCTCTCTTTTTCTAGCCTTGCTATATTTAGACATTATTAATGCTCAGCACTCCATGGTCAGACATGGTTGATAGCTTTGTGATGTAACTACTGTAAAGTCTCTATAACAGTAAATTAAACAATCGTGTGTGTGTGTGTGTAGGTATCGATGCTCGTGGTTTCCTGTTTGGGCCTCTGCTGGCCCAGCGGTTGGGAGTCGGCTTTGTCCTGATAAGGAAGAAAGGCAAACTACCTGGACCTACTGTGTCTGTGGAATATAATCTAGAATATGGCCAGGTAAGGAAGACACACACACAATTTTGTATGTCATAGTTTTACTCGGCTCCCTGCTGAATCCTATTACCGTTTGCTGTGTTAGTTAATAGTGTTATTGCTGTTGTTCCAGGCAGAAGCTGTGGTCCAGGAAGACTCTGTGAGTCCTGGACAGAAGATTCTGCTCATTGACGACCTGTTGGCCACTGGAGGTGAGAAATACTTTGCTTTAATCAGAGCTTTTAAATCCCCATAGCGCATTCAAATAATGAGAAATAAAGTTGATATTGGTTGTTTTCTGTAAAAATAAATAAATACATTTTTAAAATCACCAAATGAATGTCAATCCACATAGGGTAGTGGTCATAAGGCTCCAAAGCACTGCTGGTTTTCTATGCTACAAGTTAGTTAATTGCATTCACCAGGTCCAAAACAGTCCCTATTAGACAGCTAGAATGAAAACCAACAGGGCTCTGGGCCCAGAGGTCCAGATTTGAGGACCACCGACATGGCACTGCTGTGGCACTCAATTAATAAAGGCCAGTACATTTTTCAAAGTGACAAACATTACATTTTACGTCTTAACATTTATACACATAGTGAAAAAATATAAAATCTGTACTTCTGCATATTGATGAATCCATTCCAGACACGTTTCCACTCTTATCAAAATAAAACCACCCTGTGGAGCAGCTACATCACATTGCTGCCATCATGCCATTGGGTATCAACTTCTACTTTTAGATTGCATTATTAGATTTTAGGTTAAATTTAATTGATTCCCATGGGGGAATTGGATATTTCAAATTATACAAAAGGCCCTGGCCCTGGTTACTCAAGTCAAATCAAATCAAACCACATTTATTTGTATAGCCCTTAATCACTGTTACAGTCTCTAAGGGCTAACTACTAACTCTAAGTAACCTGGTATGGATCACATTTCCCAGTTATTTTTCTGCCAGCCCTTCACTCCTGCCACCATCTGCCATTGCCAGAAACTCTGAATGCTTTAGCTCTGCTTAGGCTGGAAGAACAAAGCCTTCTTCCTATTTTGTGTCATAAAGCAATGTTCTTTTTTTGAAAGATTGTTTTTGCCAATTTTGTTTTTATTAGATAGTTCACAGCAGAGAGACAGGAAGGTCAGGGGGAGAGAAAGGGGTGGCATGTGTCGAAAGTGTTACGCCGGATTTGAACCCCACCACAGTTTCACGGCATGTACCTTAGCCAACTGAGCCACCAGGACGTCCCAAAACAGTCTGCCTTTGTGCCTTAAAGCAATAAACAAATTTCTCGCCAAATCCAAATGTAGTGTGGAGGCCAGTAGCGGCTGCTAGGGCTGCCCCCTGAAAGTCGACGAGTCGAATCATCTGTCGGAGACCCGTCAGTCGACTGAGATACTTCAAGTCGAGCAGTCGGTTGTTTTTTTTTTTGGTCAGTCAGTGTGCATTAAAATAACAGGATAAAACAGATAAAAGCTTACAAAAATCCACATTTCAATGAGGAATTATAAATAAGGGGAATCTATATTTTTATATTCTATTTAAAAAATAAAAAATCCATGTGACAAACATGCGCTGGTATATGAAACGGTGGCAGATCTGGCCGAGAGTCTGTATCAAAACATTGCGCAAGGCCCAGCGCAAATGGAACGCGAGGACAGCAGCACGGAAACTGAGCCTCCTCCAAAAAAATAACACTGTACTCTGCTCCCTGTGTGTTTCAGGGACCTTGTTTGCAGCCTGTGAGCTGATGAAGAAACTGCAGGCCAAGATCCTCGGCTGCATGGTCGTCATCGAGCTGAAAGACCTAAGCGGCATCGGCAAACTGAAACCGCACAGCGTCTTCTCCCTGCTGCAGTACTGAAGACCAGGCCGCCGTTGTCACACTGAACACCTTTCAAACCTTGACCTTCAGCTTCACAGCAGGTGCTGAGTTTCGCCGCTCAAGGGGCTGTGGAATCCATTCAGAAACCCAATGTATAATTTCTCTCAAGTGTTTTAATTCCTGGAGGAAAAACTGACAGACGTGCAAGGTTTTCACCCAACAGCAGCAGTGGCTGTAATGATTGGTCAGGAATTCTGTGTTGATAATCAGCATTACATCAGGGGTTGTCACTAAATGCAACCAGTGTACCCCCTATATTGGACTAAATGATATATTTTAAGTGAATGACTCCAGGATAAACATTGTCATACACCATTTACACTCTCCAGTCCAGTGCAACCTAGGTCATAAGAGGTCATACAAATAATATTGTTTTCAGATACTACCCATTCAGCCACTGTTTTGCCTTTGCTGTCAATCAAATAGAAAATGAGAAAATGTCTATTTAATTTGTGCTTATGGGGCAACCCATTTACGTTTTGATATGGTATTTAAGTTTTTTTGCAAAATAGTAAATAAACTACAAAATATCTGAAAACAGCATTTATTGTGTAACTTTTATGTACAGGATTTACTCCTGAAATTAAAGATTTTATTGCACACTGCTTTCCACAGAGCTTTCCACCATTCTCATGGAGATCCTTATAAGACTCTTTTGGGCAGCAGAGATATTTCCTAAATTTGACTGATTTTTAAAAAACAAAAATAAAACAGGTAGGCAGACTAGAAGTAAATAGCCCCCTACTGACATCTAGTGGTGAGGACACATAATTCTAGGTAATTATGGGCTATTTTCTGTCTTTTCTATTCTTTTATCCTGAGTAAACTACATGTTAGTGTGATGAAAAAGGTTTTCAATCTGTCCCATACAAGCTATGAAATTCATAACCCATCAGAAATGAATATATGTGAGCTTTTGTGATTGAGTTAAAACAGTGATCAGCCAATTACCAATGATCTATTTAGAACCTCTGTTGATCACTGGCTGATTGATCGGTGCTCCCACAACACTAGACCCAGGGCTCTTCAAACGTTTTCCTTCTGGACTCAAATAAAAAAATTGTAGTCTCTTGTTCTAGAGCCCAATTGCATGAAGAAAATGTTGCTTACCTTTGTTACAGAAGGCTATGGTTTTGTCCCATTGTTAATGAACTCCTGTTTTAGATTCTGCTATGTTGTCTATGGGTGAGGTCGAGGGAAAGGCAAGGCCATAACCTGAGGGCAATTTCACTATGGTCTTATTTCCAGTGCTGGGGCAGAAAATCGGATATTTAGCCCTTTGGCCACAAGAACAGAAAATCTGATTTTAACTGCATGTGGAAGTGTTTGACAGCGACGAAAAGATATGATCATGATAAACATTTTTGGTTCCTGTATAAATGCAACCTTCCATAATGGCCAGCCAGTTTACGGCCTTCTCCTGAATCGTTTCATCTCGCTTTGAACAAAAGTATATCTCAAAATGGGTTCAGCTATTCAGGAATCCCGAAAAGTCGGAAAACGTGGAAGTCAGGCAGTAGAAATAAAAATGTGGGTCCAAAAAGCTGAAATCCTGAAAAAGACTCACTGTATTCCTTTAGTTTGGAAGCTTCCCGGTTCTGTTATCTTGAATGTAGTCTTACTGTCTCGCTCATCTCATCTCTGAAAATGACCGACTGCCCAATATAACACTCCTCACTGGTGGACTATATACAATATGTGCTTATTTTTTTAACTCTTTGTGGATCTGATCTCAAGGCTGTTCAGGAACAGAGAAAAACTTAAGATTGCACGTGGCTTCTCCCCGTTTAGACGGCAATGAGTTCACATCTTGGCCAGCATTTAAGATTTTCTGTCCTTGTGTAACCTCCAACCATGTGCCGTCCAGAGCCACATGTATGCAGGTTTTCATTCCAACCAAGGATTACAGCAGCAACTGATAATGTAATAACTTGCCAACATGTAATAAAGCCCCCCCTCTTGGGTCAGACATGTAATAAATTGCCAGTTAATGTAACATTTAAAAACTGTTACGCCCCATTGTAACGTTATGTATTATCGGGAAAAGCATTACATCAGGTTTTATTCCATTTACATTATCAGTTGCTAGAGCTGCTGTAGTGTTTCGTTGGAATGAAAGTTTCCCATTGGTTTACAATGAAATATGCTTTCAGGAAATTGTCCATGTTCTGTTCTCAGGGCTGGTTTTGGTTAATTCTAGCTGCAGCTGGGAAGTTGTTCTTAGTGACTGGGAAAACAATCCATAACCATTAGAACCAAATGGGAGAGTGGTTTGTTAGAGAACAGATCACATTGCTGCCACATCTGCAGGCCAGGGGTTGAAGTTATGGATTAATTTATCTGCGGCGCCGAAGAATCAGGTTTATTTCTGTTCTCTTCTGAGGAGTTGTTAATGTAATTTCAATGTAGACATTGGAATCTTGGAAATTTCATACCATTTCCGTTTACATGACACGTTGCATATGTTCATATTGACCACTGTATTAAAAGTTCACACTGAACAGTCTATTTGAGATTCATCTTAACCTAATATAATATCTAACAACACTAAAACATATTTTCCAGAGCTGTCCATTATTTGTAAAGGAAAAATTAAATTATTAAATATTCCATTGTGAATGCAAAGTGAACTGAGTTAAAAAAAAAAAGGTCAGCCTCCTAGTGGTAATTACAGGATGTGGGAATTCTTTATATGCGGCGATATTGCCCACATGGTGTTTGAGTGTACGTAAACATAAATGCCAGTGCAAACACCAGTGAATCCACCAACATCGGCAGTCAAAAGTACTAAAAAACAAAATCAAAATGATAATTTTTCACACTAATATAAATGCACTCTACTCGCAAAAAGTGAGCAATATCTGCTGTTTGTTTATGCTTAGTTTTTTAATTCCTCCGACATGAACACAGCATAAATCTTACTCTGAATAAACCATTCCAGTACCAGAATCCAGGAACACAGGCTTGTATTTCGAACATCCATGTTCAATGGTTCAATGAACTGATTTAAACAAAAGTTAACAAATGAAAACATCAGTTCTACATTGTAGATCACTAAAAACACTGGAAGCCAGTAAGTATATAATTATGCACACACACACACATACACACACCAAAATTATAGTTTCAAGGGAAAACAAATTGCACATCTTTATATCCATATTTCACAGGACTGGTTAACAACCGGTTTAGAACAGGGAAAGGGTAGAGAAACTGACTAAAAATGACTTAAGCCTGGTTCTGACTGGATAGAAAATTCCAAGACTTTTTCCATGACTTTCTATTTTAAGTCAGAGCACTGGGAAAAGTTCTAAAGGGGTTAATAGCCTGATGTATACTACAGTTGGGCTTGCTGTGGAGAAAAACAGCTGAAAACCACCAGCTAATGCAATAAATGTATGAAACAAGTTGTAAACCACATGCTGGCATATTCCTTTATAGTGACCCATTTGCAAAATTCCCTAGGAAGAATTGATCAAATTCCCCCAACTTTCCCTGTCTGGAACTACACCTCAAAAGTCCCTGATATTCCAGAAGTTCCATGACCAGTTTGAACCCTGTCTTTGGTCAACTGATATTCCAACAAATCCTTTTAGACTTTGATGTGGGCCTACAGGAAAACATGATAATCCTAACTCTGAAGCAGCAGATGGGTGAAAAGAATGATTCAATGCAGCATTTCCCCCTCAGAATTTTATTGTCAGGGTGGAAAAGCCCCTGAAAACAGCATTTAGACCACAGTACACCAAAACTCTGGGAAATTCTTTTTAGGGCTGTGATGGAAACTTTCTCGATGCTTGGAATTCCGTTCAGATTCTGTAAGGACAAATGTGCACTGTCTCTGGACCGCAGAGTTTGTTCCTCATACTGCTGCAGGAAATTAAGTCATTTAAAAGGTGGTATCTGTTCAGCCACTGCTTAGTCAGAATCTTATTTCAAGAGAGTCAATTGACAGCTCTGCATATAACAAACACATCATCCCAAGCTTTTTTCGTTTCCCCTTTTCCTTCTCGCATTTCATTTTGTCTGGATGAAGGAGGAAATCAGATCGGTGTCTTTAATGTTCAATACATCAGTCAATTCCAGAAAAGAGAATCGCTGCTTAACTTGATTTGATAATTTCCCTGGCATTGCAGCCAAATCGAGCAGTGAAATTCCCTCTATTGAGGTTTAAAAAAAAAAAAAAAAAACAGACATTAAAAAGGGCCTGAGAAACGGGACTGGAATGATTCACTCTGAAAGGCCAAGATCCTCTTCGTCATTCTCTGTTTCAATTGAATTAAAAGTCCTCAAACTCTCTCCTCTTCTTGGAGCCTGGTGTTGAGTTTGTCCAAGACTACGTTCAGCTCCATGCTCTTGCTCAGCTTTAGGTAGAAGTCCTTCCTGATTGGATGGATCGTCAGCCAATCGGGGGCCAGCTCTGCAAGCAGCCGAAGGTGTTTCTCCATCTCACCTGCTCGTTGGAAAGGAAAGAAAAACCCAGTTAAATGTTAGAAGACGAGCCCCATTCTGGCAACTTGTGCTGTGTTCATGTCAAGACGGTTGGCACCTGCGTGGTCCCCTAGTCCTACGATGACGCTGACTGTGCTGCTTGCTGTGATGCCCCAAACCAGATCTGGACGTCCCACCCAAATGCACTCTGTATACGCTGCTTGCCCAAACTCGGCATCTATTGCACGCCCAACCGTCCTGGTAGGGGGATCCCTCTCTGAGTAGTCCCTCCCAAGGTTACTTCCATTTTATTCTAAACATTTTTTGGGAGTTTTTCCTTGTCCTCTGTGAGGGTCCAAGGCTGGGGGATGTCTGGTACTAACCATTTATTGTTTTCACACTTTGGGCACTGTGAAGCCCTTTGAGACTGTAACGGTGATTAAGGACTATACAAATAAAATGTGATTTGATTTGACTGTATATATATATATATGAGCTTGCTACTAGAAAATACCACTGGTAAATTCTACATAGGAGCTCAAAGTTGACTTGCAATCAAGTGTAGGGACTGATATAACAATCTCAAATAAAACCAGCAAAATAACCACTTTCATTAAAACAGGTCATTTTGTGATCACAACTCTTAAAATGCCATGCCAACTTCCAGGATTTTTGGTTTGTGGTCGACATTCCCAGGTTTGATTTGGTGTAAAACATGAACTCAAATGTATCATCACCAAGTGTGTGCGTTGAGTGTGAAAAGGCTAATATTTATCAAATGCGAATAACTATCAACCCAAGTCTACAGAAAACCTTGATTATCTTGACGACTTCAAATTATTTTATTCCTTACTGGTCAAGTTGTTCCAACAGCTATTCCCATAGGATGTGAACGCAGCAATAATGCAGGTACAGGTAATGACTCTTTACGGCCGTTAGCATTACAAATTTATCGATGTCTCACTATTTTACCCTATTTAAATGTTTTAGTGTGGGTTTATCCTTTATGAACGGAAAATTGACCAGGCTAGTCCTCATCTCCAACCACAATATAATCCAATATCTACAACAATGGCTCACACCAACCTGTACTGAGAGCAGATCGATAGCTAGCCACCATCCTGTTACAGGCCAATTCCATGATCAGAGCTGGTTTCTTCTCGCCGACGAAGATGTTTCGTAGGATCCTGGCCAGCTCGCCGAGCCGCGACATCATCCGAAGGCGCTCTTCCTGGACAGGGTTCCGGGTCATCGCCGCCTGCAACTTTTGGGCCTCTTTTGCCCGAATCTGACAATCAAGTCACAAGCAAGTCAATGAACAAACTCAAAACACGATAGCACTTTAGGAAAATTATAATGGGCCTGGCATATGGTACAAAATGGGCTCCAAACAGTACCAGAAAATAGTTCTTTGGGCTGGTACCATAGCAGAAATTAACTTTAAATACATTTATATAGAACCACCACTCTAACCAAAGATCCCTTGAAGAACCTTGTTTCTTTTGGGGTGTACCTACCCTATCCAGCAAGGACTGGGACACTCCTTTGAGGGCACTTGTGGTTTGAGGGACAGGGGCAGATGAGGTAGCTGGTGAGGGAGTAGCCGTGGGAGTCGTAGCTCTGGAGGTTTGGGACACTGGTTCTGGCTCTTTAGTCTCCACCACTTGGTCTGCTGCCTTCAAAGCCATGGACGCCAGAGCCTTCTCCATCTGAAGGTGGAAACAAGAGAGCAGCTGAGTAATTTGGCAATTGTGTGGCTGGCCCGGTCTCCCTGACTGCAATCGGATAATCACATTCCCTAGTAGTAGTAGTAGTAGTCACGATCGAACGACCCTGAATGACATGTTGACGATATTGTACCTTGGGTGTCATGAGCGAGCGGGCCTTGTCCAGAACCTCCTGGGCGGTGGTGAGTTTCTCGGTTTGGGGGACCAGAGGCAGTGGGCCCACCACGACCGCTGGTACCATGTCCACGTTAAAGTGAGGATGCCAGCGAGTCAGTTTGTCTTCTGGTACCGACACCAGAGGAACCAACGAGGACAGGAAAGCCTGGAAATGCAGACGGATGAGTCGTGTTTACGGGCTAGTAGACATCTCTCTAAATTTTCAGAACCAGTAAGTTGACACATATCGCGTAGATCACATTAGATCACTGCTGACCTTATGATGCTGTCTGACAATGGAAACCAGGTTGTGGTGAAAGACCTGTCTTCTCTCCAGGAGGCAGGAGGCAGACAAGACAGGGCGAGCTTCTTTCTGGTCTGAGGACGACAGCCGCACACAAATTCGGTCAGGAGAAAAACCTTCACTAAGACTATTCAGCAACACGGTAAGGAGCGTTTATTTATTTATTTTTTTAAATACATGCAAAGAATAATTTTTACCTGCAAAAACAACATACATTTTTCATAGTAATATATGTCACCCTGCCAATTATCATTGCTATTTTGTGTCTAGAATTGGGCACTGTGTGGCATTTCTTATTTAGGTTAACCCTCCAGGAGGTGTAGATGCTACTGTGTAGAGCAAGTGAGTGTACAGTGGCCAGCCGGGACAACGTTTGTCAACTGGGTAAAGACTGTATATAACAGTGTGTGTGTTCTAACCATGTTGAATTACGGGCTCCACGGTGAGCTGGTAGCAGTCCTTCTTGATGTTGGCGCTGAAAGTTGGGATGTTCTTCTCCTGTCTGAAGGTGTAGGCATTGGGAAACACAGTCTTAATCTGGCCAACGTGACTCTCCTCAAAGCGCCTGCGGAGAAAAAAAAAATAGAGACAAATATCAGTTACTGCTGAATGGTGAGTCATCTAGCCACCGGGCTGCTGCCACCTCCATCAACTTCTTGGGAATTAAAAATCACAATATTAAAAAAAAAATAAAAAAATTAAAAAAAAAAGAACGGTTTCAAAAGGGATTCAAATGAGATGTTGATCACTGATCTAGACACAATAACCCATAATGTGAAAGTGGATTTCTTTTTTACAAGTTCTTTCAATTAAAAAAAAATAAATAGAAAAAAATAAATAAATAAACAATTAACAACTGAAATGTTTTGAGTCAACAAGTATTCAACCCCTTTGCAGTGATACCAAGTATTAAGCACATTTACTACTTCCTGAAGGCACTGCAAGTATATTCAATCAAGACATTAATGAGCCCCTTCCACCTACTTGTGCATCATGTCCTGGACGCCGTGTTTGACCTTGGTGAAGGTGGCCGTCTCCGACCGGTTGTACAGTATGCCGACGATGGTATCCATGCTCCTGAACATCTCTGCCAGCAGCTTGTACTGGTAAGGTAGGGCCAGGCCTGGGGGGGCCGACAGAGCAAGGGTATGGTAGCGCTGATAGGCTGGCAGGTTAGCGCTTGAGACACAGGAATAAAACACACTGTTAGCACAGCGGCGTGTACGGACAGGTTGCAGCTACTGGTAGCATTGGCAAGAAGAATTTCAGTATTACTTCGATAGCATTCAAGAACGTCACCTCCAGATACGTCTGAGTTTGGAATAGTTAAGTGGAAGGATTGGAATATAAGAAGATAAAGACGGAGGATTGGAATTAATAGATAGAAGGTCCACTTTGACTAAACTGGTGCCAGGAGCCAAATACGGAACTATTTCACTTACAGAGGCCCATTGGAAAGGTTGCTACAAAGCCAGTGTGGTAACACATTGCTTGATGGGTTTTCTTGTTTACTGTGGTAATGTTTCTTTTTTTCTGTGTTCTGGCCAGCGTGACTACATGCCATGTTACTCCACTGACATGTCTGCCAAAAGCAAAACGGCAAAACTGGATCGGATACTTAGATTGCACGATAGATCGGGAAAGTTGAGTGGGAACTGCCCTATTCTTTCTTTGTTTTCAGAAAATCAGTGTACATTTTCTGGTGGTGTGTGAAATGTGCTCACCCGTCCTGTGATTGTGTCCTGCTCTCATTGCTTCCCTCTGTCTTGCTATCCTCCTTCCTCCTCTGAGCTTTAGCCGCTAGCTCTTTGGCACGTGCTACGGTGGCCTTCAGGGACGTGGCATCGGGAGTGGGGGAGGTGGGAGTGCTCCTGGATGCTGGGGAAGCTGACGAGGAGGAAGATGGAGAGGATGGGAGAACTGAAGAGGGGGCGGCATTGGACAGCTTCTTTGCCTGTTTCTTGATCTTCTGGAGGCGAGACTTGAGGGCTGCAACATCATCTTTAGACAAGGCCTGAGAGAGAGAGAGGGGCAACACCACTACCATGTTAAACCTGTTTCCTTGTCTGTCAAACACACAGTCACAGGGAGCTTATACTACAGTAGTGTTCCTCACTCAATCAAAACACACTCAACTACCTTGCTGGCCTGTTCTCCGGTTTGCTTGCTGGTGACGTGGCTTTGCTGGTTGAACGGCTCTTTGGTCTCCTTCTCAGCCACGGTAGGTGGTGGAGTCAGGGGCCTGGCCACATCACTGACCAGGGGCCGGGCTGGAGCCTGGAGATACCAGGGAAGGAATAAATGCAACATGAAAACATCTGTCATAATTCAGACTTTATTAATTTGTCGTATTCATATTACTTTAATTTCCTTTATTTATTATGATTATTTTTGTATTATTATTTTGTTGTTGGTCATTTTTAATTTTTCTGTCTTGTTCAATATGTTTTGTGTGCTTGTGTCTTCTTTTAGTCAACCCATAAACACTTATTAAATACATTTTAAAAACAAATCATATGTGTCATGCCAGCAATCTCACTTTGGCATTATCCACTACGCTTTCAAAATAAAACTTTTGAAACCGAGAGATTTTTTTAAGAGAGCGAAACTGTACATGGGTATTAAAAAATAAAAATACTCAAAATCATATTTCAGTGAAAATTTAGGAAGTTAGCTGCTGTTATCAGCGTGCACGTGTAATTATCCTGCGACGTGGGTGCAGTCACGCCAAATTGCATTCCAAAACATGGTTGATTGTAGTTTCCTGGTTGCACGATCAGTACCACACACCTCGTATAACGTGACTTAACACCTGGGAATCGTTCGGATCCACTTTTCAATTCGATATATATCTACACAGAACAGCAGGTCTTTCAATACATTTTCCCACGAGCTACCTCCGCCAAATATAGGATGTGTGCGGTAGCGAGCAGGTAGCGAGTGTCAACAAACCCTAAAAGTTGGGACATTATTTAAAATGACCTCTGCTTGGTGAATCTCTTGTATGCAGAATTCACCAGTGGCCCCTAAGTATCAATAAAAGGTCTGAATTCATGTTCTACTGGTATGTATCGTTTGCCAAAAAACAAAAAGCAAAATTAAATTGACAGCTTTTTTGAATGGAGGTTTGCGACGCTCTCCTACCTGTTGTGTGTCTTGGGGGAGGATCAGCTTCTTCCTGGCCGTCTTCCTCGCAGGTTTCTCTGGGATGTTAACCTTGGCTTCTCTACTTGCCTCCAGTTGTCGTCTTTTCTTTGCCGTGCTGTGGTCGGCGGTGGCGGAAAACACTGCGGCCCCGAGATCAAACTCTGCGTCGGCCGAGGATCGCTTCGGCGTCCGGGGACTAGTGGGGGGATCTGTCGGCGTGTGGCTGATGGCCGACTCTTCTCCATCGTCCCCGGCTGCCTCGTCGATAACTCGGAGAAATTCTTCGTGGACGGAGGATGGACAGAAGGGTGTAGTTGTTTTCGGGGTCGCTTCTTTGTTTTTAGACCGGGTGGATCTTGTCCTCGTTACCGTGACCCCAGCGTAGCCATTACCCACAACACCGCTGCTACGTTGCTTCGCTAGTTTCTGACTGCCTTTCTTTCTCTGGGAAAAAAAATCTGTAACTCGAGCCTGAGACATGATTCCGATGTCCGAGGTAGACGGGTGGACCGCAGAGACTTCCACGAGTCTTGTGGAAATCGAAAGCCTGTAAAGAACTAAATAGCGTCTAAATCAATTGATCAACTATCTATAGATCTTCTACCCGAAAGGCCGGAAGCACTCACAAGAAAATGAATACAACTTTCGCGCGAAATCAGAAGTCACGCCCACATTCCGGCCCCCAAAGGGCTTTTCGGGTTGTGATTGGTCAGAAGACAAAGGGGGCAAATGTCGGTGGCAGCCGATGCGGAAGTTAACCAAGACTGGCCATTGGTTCACTAGCGGTTAGGTGGCTAGTGCGATTTCCCATAGACACGGGGGACACATAACTTGCTGCACCCACAAATACATTAGAAATTACATTACGTATATACATTTTGTAACTTTATTTATTCCGGTACTACATTTCCCATGAAATTACCTCTCTCCACCTTAAGGAGCGTACCAAAATTCTTTTGGCTTTTTTTCTGTCCAGGGGTACTTGTAGACCACAGCTATCTATAAAATAAATAATTGAATTTGATATTGACTAAACTCTTCAACATGGCCTGATTTGTAGCGATGTTCACCGCGGTTAATGCTGTTTACATGAGTCTAAAAGCGATTTTCCCCGAGATGTTAGAGTTGCATGGAAAGTATATGGAACATTCCAAATAACGATGTTTGGCAGTGCAGTGTGATAAATGTCAATACTTTTAATCACAACTTCTATTGATTGAATTCCACTGAAATCAGGCCGAGGAATTAATATCACTTCAGCCTATAACATATTTCAGAATGGGAACCGAACGGTTCGTAGTTTGCTTATAATAAGTAAACTGCTACGTACTGGAATAGACAGGAGTGAACTTCTATATGAAACCTTTAAAAAAAATAAAAAAAATACTTGGAGCGAGCCAGAGTCGGGCGGGGATGACGTCGACTTCGGTTCCTATGGCCATAGATATAGACATATAGAGACTGTCTATGTCTAACGTCATCACGTCACATGATCAAAAAACAACCATGATTGACTCTATGAATGAAACGTTGTGTGCAATTAGTAGTACTACTAATAACAATAATAACTTTATTTGTATGGCAAATATCATAATCATAAATTAAAACAAAACAAAAAGGCACCACAAGATACCATAAAACGTAATAGTAATGTCTGGGGCTTTTATTTACCTCAACAAAGGACCATTATTGGGGACAGGCCATTATTTATTTGGGTGGGTCCATAGTACCTGGTATGCCTCAAAATGATTTAATTTACTGCTATTCTACAAATAATTGTGCTGCTCAAATTCACACAATTGCCTTTTTAGGCCTATGGCAACAAGATAAACATGTTAGCGTGTTCCACTACTTCTCTTTTTGGTAATACATTTTGTGATATTTAAGTAATTGTAATATTGATATTTTAGGCTTGAAATATTATATAAATGTATATTTTATATCAATTATATTCATTTCATATTCATTCAGACACAACCCGGCTATTGTTAGAGATCCACCTTTACGGGGGGGAAACAAGGATACGAAGGAGGTGTAAAATAATAATAAAAACGATCAGTTAAAAGACTTCAAATAAAAGTAAGTCATTAAAAATAAGTTAGTTATGATAGTGGCTCTGCTAGTCCTCAGGCACGTCACCAACAGCCAACCAGTTTGTTTGGTCTGCTGAATCCTAGCTGCTGCATTTTGAACGAGCTGGAGAAACGATAGAGAGTTTTGAGTGATGCCAGAATAGTGTTAGAGTAGTCTAATTAGGAGGAGATAAAGGTGTGAATGACTTTCTCCAGATTGGCTTAGTTTTGGAAATGGTTCTCACCTAAAGGAATCAAGAGCACACCACTCTCTTTCCCTGATCATTAAAGCCAGCATCAAAAATGTTGGCTGAGAGAATTAACGATTGGAAGATTGGATCAATTTATATTGTTTATTTTGGGCTATATTACATAATTTCCAATTCATCAGATAATACAAGGCTTCAATAGTTGTAGCTGAGAATGTGAAATGGAGTTGACACTCTCATATTTGTGCACTTTACACATTTGTGTAAGTTACATGGTATTCTACAGTGCCTCCAGAAAGTATTCAACACCCTTGACTTTTTCCATTTTTTATGGTGTTGCAGCCTGAATTCAAAATGGATTCAATTGTATTTCCTTGTCAATAATCTATTGAATACGTTCTGAAGGCACTGTATGACTTTGTTATCTGGCTACATATTATATTTTTCAATTAATTTGGCCTCTAGAGGGCGCCACCGACACAAACAAACACACTCACAAATTCAATTTAATTTTGTCTGGCGGTTTGACAGCCTGTTGTTTGCTGGGTGTCTCTAGTGCCAATATTGACATGCAACTGTTGCACGAAGAGGCTTTAATACTTTCTCATTCACTTTTTAGTTAGATTATTATTTTTAGGGTGTTTGATTTATGCACTTTAAATGCATCAGTTTACTACCTGAAACATGAAATCCTCAAACATTATTTTTGTTTGTAAAGGGTGTCAACCCACCGTCAAAATGTCTTCTTTGGGATCTAGTTGACAGTTTCAACCAGACAGCCCCGAATTGCTTCAGAGCTGCAGCTGGAATATTAGTTCTGATGCAGTATTAGTTCTGAAAAAGTATTAGTCCTGAAGTTGACTTAAACAATTTTTATCTTAGACACTTTTTACCTTGACAATTTGTATGACACTTGTAATTTTGATTCTAGTTTTTTTTTTTTCTTACTATACATTATTACTTTTATTCTTATGTTGCTGAGAGTCGAAGTCTAAGCATTTCATTGCCAGCAACCGATACTGTGTGTATTGTTACTGTGCATTTGATAAATAAACTTTGAAACCTGAAGTAGTATTAGTTCTTAAGCAGTATTATCTGAAGTAGTATTAGTTAAGATGTAGTATTAGTTCTGAAATATTAGTTAAGATGTAGCGTTAGTTCTGAAGTAGTATTAGTTCTGATGTTGTATTACTTCTGAAGTAGTATTTGTTTTAAAGCAGTATTAGTTCTGAAGCTGTAGTATTAGTTCTGAAGCGGTATTAGTTCTGATGCTGTATTACTTCTGAAGTAGTATTTGTTTTAAAGCGGTATTAGTTCTGAAGCTGTAGTATTAGTTCTGCAGTATTAGTTTTGAAGCTGTAGTATTAGTTCTGCAGTATTAGTTCTGAAGCTGCAGTATTACTTCTGCAGTATTAGTTCTGAAGCTGTAGTATTAGTTCTGAAGCTGTAGTGTTAGTTCTGCAGTCTTAGTTCTGAAGCGGTAGTATTAGTTCTGCAGTATTAGCTGAGCAGCTGTTCACTTAGTTCTACAGTATTAACACTACTAACACTACTACTGATAGTATTAGTTGAGAAGTCGTAGTATGAACTGAGCTGTCCGGCAGGGAGGTGACACAGCAGCAGAGTGGAGAATAGCTCCACTATGAGCGCCGTTCAGACTGACTTGTTGCCTGTGAATCACATTTTCCATCAACACTGTTACTTCAGCCCGGGCCTTTCTGAAGGAACACATGCACCAGGACATTTCTCACCGACACATTTACTAAAAAGATCTGCTCCGGTTTTCAGCCTAATGTGAACATGGTGAGCTGAGAGCGACCCGTAGACTGGAGGACCAATACAATCGATCGACCGGAAAGTTTCACTTGTACTTCTGCACACTTTTCCACCTAAGTTTTTCTTGGGAGGGGAATCAAATCGGAATAATCGCTTTTCTTATTCCTTTCGAGTATTTTACCATCCGTTTCTGGTGAAACCATGAACTACACTATTTTCTGTGTGGATTTACGGGAGCTTATTGATCTATAGGAGGATTTACTTCTCGGAGGGCAGTGATTATCGATCGGTATCGATCAGAGATGGATCTTCAGGTGGTTGTATGGCTGCTCTACTGCTTTCTGCTGCCCACCGTGCTGCTAGCAGGTAACTTTACACTCTTGGTAATAACTAGGTTTTACCGAGGCAAAAGTATTTTGCCATCTGGCCACAACGGAGTCCTACAGATCCACTACCATCCATATAACGTGACTTAAGACCTTATGGGTTTCTGGTATATTCGGCACAATCAACCAAAGAGCTCTTTATTTTACTAACATCTTGACTTTTTGAATCGCTACACGTTCGCTGACGACCACCACGGTGCATTTTAGTGGAAGAAATTTGTGGCGAAGTTAAGTGCTGCCTGGTGTATTGGGTGAAGAGTGGCTCCTAAGAAATCGTAACACGTCGTTAAGTCACGTTTTAGCAGGTGTGCCACTTATCACAGCTAGCTAACTGCCCAAGCGGCTGCTGCGTTGACTTCCCAGCAACAGATAACATTTACCAACATTTAATGGTGGTTGTTAGTAATCTCCAACTACTACTAACTACTGACACGCCAAACTTCCATTTGAACCTACGGCAATTTAATGTTAAATTGCTTATAGGTAAACGTAATGCATCGTAGAAGACGATTTAAGACCTTTTATGAATCGTTGGCGTTTTCTGGTATATTCGGCACATATATATAATCCACTAAGCAGCATTTACGTCTATGCAGTTATAATTTTTTTTGAGTTCGCAATGCTTGCTACCGACCATAACGGTAGTTTTTGGTGGAAGGGGACTGTGGGAATAACAGGCGAAGCAATTATTAAAGTTGTTTTTTTTCGTAATGAGTGATGCCTGGTGTATTAGATTTATGCAGAAATGAGGAGTGAACCCGAACGATTTGTAAATGGTTTTAATTCATGTTCTTCGAGGCGCGTGCATTTGCCGATAAACATGGAGCCATTAAACGGACAGAGTTTTGAATGGACTTTGGCGTCATGTTGTTTTTTCCCCATACACGAGAACGATACGTATTGGTGTGGAAACAGACCAATTTCGCACCAAGATTTACCAACATTTGTCTACTTGTAATTTACCACCCTGGATGTGAACTAAAACAGTGTTACTCAAAGTCTGTTTTGGGGAACCAAAGATAGTTCTCACTATTGTATTGTTTTTCCACTTTCCACTTCCACTATTGCATTTCCACTTGAACCTGCTGATTAGTTTACTCTTGATAATTTAATTCACAAATGCAGGGGTGTAATGTACTTGAGTAATTGTACGTTGTTACTATACTTAAGTACTATTTCGGGACATTTGTACTTTACTTGAGTATTATTCAAGTTGTATACTTGTACTCTTACTCAATTACATTTTCGAGAAAAAAAATGCTTTTTACTCCTTACATTTAAAATTCAGACCTTCCAAGTACAAGTCTCGCAGGTCCAACGAACTTTAGAAACTTTAAATTAGTATTATTTTTTTCATTGGCTGAACTGATAACCCCATGGCTGTACGAAATTATCTGCACCCATGGCCCCATTCGGCATCCGAATGAGGTCAGCTAGCCAGTATCTGGTTTGGTAAATACTGGCTATCTGAACCCATTCATTTCCAGTAGCATTGATACAAAATGCTAGCAATCGTCCAGTGGACATTAACCATAGTGCCAATTTAAAAATGTGTTTCAACTCTTTGACAAGAACCTTAGGATGTGCGATATTGAATTGGCTTTTGCGGCATTTCGATTGGCTTTTGTGATGTCACAATTGGCTTTAGTCATGTCACGATTGGCTTTTGTGGTGTTACCATTGGCTTTACTCATGTCACAATTGGCTTTTGTGATGTCACAATTGGCTTTAGTCATGTCACTATTGGCCTTTGTGATGTCACAATTGGCTTTAGTGATGTCACACTTGGCTTTCGTGGTGTTATGATTGGCTTTTGTGATGTCACAATTGGCCTTTGTGATATCACAATTGGCTTTTGTGGTGTTACGTTTGGCATTTGTGATGTCACAATTGACCTTTGTTATGTCACAATTGTTTTTTGCGGTGCTACGATTGGCTTTAGTGAATTTAGTGAAGTAATTTTAATGCAAACAAGTGTTTCCTAAGCTTTTTTATTACTGCAATGGATAGACAATTCTAAAATTAAAGAACACTTTTTACTTTTAATACTTGAGTACATTTAAAAGTAGAAACTTTTTGGCTTTTACTCAAGTGTATTTTTAGCTAGATACTTTGACTTGTAATTGAGTAAGGTTTTGAAGCAGTACCCATACTTTAACTTCTTTAACTTTAATTTCTGGGTACTTTTTACACCCCTGCACAAATGCTGATTTATTCTGCTATTGCTCTTCTTCTAAGTCAGTCAGATTGATTCAGACTCAGTTGCTTTGTTGAAAATGTGTTTTTGATGTTTTGACTGCACACAAAATGCACGACTCAGTGTTGACTTGCAAAAGCTATCTCATTGCAAAAGATTATAGAATCTGGTTTTGGTTTACTGCTTTTTGGTAGAGCTGGTCTTAGAAAATATAACGGCAATGCAGAAAACGATGCTCATATATTGACTGATGGCCTGTAGCCACAAACAAATCACATAGTCTGACATTTGGCTGCAATGTCTCGCTATTTATAGGCTTGTATATGGTTACAGTTAATGCTGAAATGGTAGTTTACATACTTGCACACACACGCACACACTGGTTTTCTCTGGACTATTCTCTAACTCTATAATAACCTATGAAAAGTCTTTTCAGTGTTTCCTCAATCTGTTTTATGGCAAGGGCCCCTAAATCTCTACGGCTTAGACCAGGGACCATATTAGAGTTGATTTTTGTTGTTAAATATTCTGTGTATTTGGGTAAGAGTGTGTGTGTGCTGACAGGATGTCATAGCAACATGCCGAGTTTCTGTCATCAGGTCACAGGACTCTCTAGTGACTCAAAGGAAGTGAAGGATGCCACACTCACTGCTAAACACACACACGCATGCACACACACACAAACACACTGTCAGGCACCGGTCTGCAGCTGCTAAATCTATGAGATCTGTCACCCACGGCTGATTTCAATCACACATTCAATCACATTGGGATGCCCGTGTTGCTTTTTAGTGGAATTCACCATGTATGTGTTGTTGTACTGTATGTTGTGTTGTATGTAGTATGTATTGTTGTTAGTGAAATAGTGTGAAAGTCTTTTAAAACTGTTTAAACCAAAGCTTGTGTTGCTTTCTTTTACTTTTAGTTTCTATTTATTGTTACATTGTTGTAAAGTAGGAGATGACAAGCTAGTACACCACACTTGAAACTGATGAGACTTGAAATTAGTTGTCTCTCACTTTGAAGTTTAATTACCATCAACAGTACGTGAAATATCATCCTAGATTGTGGCTTAAGGGAGAGTTTGTCTATTGGTAACTGTATGCTGGTAATCCCACGGCAGACACAAATCTGATCTAAAATCAGACGAAGGATCAGAAAACTTCTTTATTATTGACTTATTGAACTCGCCGATAACGATGTTGATCAGAGGTTAGCGACTGATGTGTGAACGCCCCTCATCGTATTGCTGTATTCACTGAATTTTTTTTATTATGGTCACTGCCTAAACAATGGATCTTGATTGTAATTATGTATAGGCTATCTGCATAGTTTTAGAAATGTAGGAGTAGCAACTCATAATGTGATAACTGACAGATAATGTGATACTAAATGTAATCAAATGCCAGTCTAGATGGAATGATATCACATGATTTCTCATTGTTACATTAACTAGCCATTATGACATCATAACATATTTTTAACTGCTGATGTAATGATAATACTGACTAATAATTTAACAACTCTTAATACATTCTTCTTATCCTTACCAGTTATGACCCCCCCCCTTATGATGTCATAATGGCTGGTTAATGTAATAATGTGACATTATTACATTATCTGGGAATGTATTATATATACTGGTTTTATTACTTTTATTTTACTAATTTTTTTTATCAATTGAGAGGGACATTTTATTACCTTTACAAGTTATTACATGATCTATTAACTGTATTCTGTTACCCCAAAAATAATGTATTCTGATTACAATTTACAGGGGATTTTAGGGATTAACACAGTGTTCAGACACAGACTGATAATATATATATATATATGGCTGTATCCTCTTTATTTATTGTTACGTTAATGTGGGAAAAGTTGCATATTGCAGCTTTAACCAAATCCACACATTCTTTGTAGCTGAAGGTGTTATCAGCTGGTATGGTAAAAGGCTGCTCCTTTCTATGCAGTCATGTGTTTGTGTGTGTGTGTCAGAGTACTAGTGTGTTGCTATGCCAGTGAGTCCGCAGCACCATTCCACACCGGGGTGGTTTAACAAGACTTCATGCCTCGGTGAGAAATACCCTCACTGTGTGTGAGCTGCGCTCTGAAATGCCCTGGGGTGTGTGTGTGTGTGTCTGAGTTTGAGTGATTGAGTGAGAGAGAGACAGAGAGAGAGAGAACTGCAGATGTTTTCATGGTTTTATTTTTCTATTCAGTTGGGAAGACATGGATCTGATCATGAGGTTCAGAGTTTGGGGGTCTTGTGTTTACACCATGTGTGGGTATTTGCTGCAGGTCTTGTGATCAGCGTTCTCACCATGGCCCCCGATGTAAAATTCCATGACTTTTCTGTGACTTTCCATAACTAAGCTGGAGCACCTCTGTGACCTGAAATGTTGTTCCTTTTCTGGTTTGTTGATGTTGGTTTTTCTAAACATCGGAGAAACAAGTTGGGAAATACATTCTGCCGTATTCCTGTAAAATGACCCTTTTGTAACACCTCAAAATTCCATGATATTCTAGGAATTCCACGATCAGGGGGAAGCCTGATGAAGGCAGCCTTACGCCGGGTTCACACCGGACGCGGAACGGCGACGAATGGCGCCGAATGGTGATGACTGACGTCAAAAAATCTGCGGCCTGCAGCGATCGTTTCGGCGTCTGGTCTAAGATTTTCTCGATTCGTGAGCGAATGTGTCAAGCTGGGCAGGAAGTCAGACACAGGAATGGCATAGAGCGTCCGATCAATTTTCAAAATATAACAAATTTCAAAATAAAACACCCTGCTTGATGATGGCATTGGATATCCAGTCTATATATATACATATTTCTCAGTTGTGTCTAAACTTTTACCGTCTGTGTCTAAACAGAGAGCGAGAGAGACGAGCAGGCACACGCACACGCAGAGAGAGAGAGAGAGAGAGAGAGAGACGAGCAGGCACACGCACAAGCAGAGAGAGAGAAAGACCAAACCCCTACATTAAAACCAGCGGAGATCGGCGCCGATCGGCGCGTCTGGTGTGAACAACCAAACTCCTTCTAGCTCGATCGGCACCGATCGCGGCGCTTCCTTTTCTTTCCGCGTCCAGTGTGACCGGGGCGTTAGGCTCTAATTAGATTAAGCCTGGAATGGAACCAGAACTGAAATCACAGTCATGGGTGAATGAAAGTTTGTTTTTTTTTAAAGATTTTTGTCTTATTGGATAAGAGAGCGACAGGAAAGATGGGAGTGATAGCTCCTGGGATTCAAATCCCAAGACACGGGTCATGGGTATATGGTACCGTTAGCCACCCCGAGCCACCAGGATGACCTGGAATGCAAGTTTTCAAGAAAATTTTTCATACCAAAGCGTGCCACATCCAGCTCAAGAAGTGCCACACTGGGGCGTCCTGGTGGCTCAGTTGTTGCAGGTGCAAATCATGTACCCATGATATTCTGGACTCAAATCTGGTCCGTGATTTCTGTCGCATGTCAACCTCCTCTTTCTCCCGTCCTTCCTGTCTTTTCTCTACTTTTAACTAGCAAATAAAAGCAAAAATGCCAATGAAATCTTTAATCAAAAAATACAAAATAAAAGCATAACATAAGCATAACTTTCTTCCATAAATTCTGACCAAAATCTAGTCAATTGCTTCACTATAGAGTTACTTAGGTCTTTCTTACCTGGTTGCGGCTTTCCAATACTAACTATACTAGCGGCTCTACAATACTATTGGCCCGTCAGGACTGTATTGGAGAGCAACGGCAAGGTAAATGTAAGGTCAGGGAATTTGATCAATTCTCAGGCGAAGTCAGGGAATATCAGGGAGTTACTTTACAGGAATATAGAAGAATGTCTTTCCCAACAACATAAACAAACCAGAACAGAGTAAAGATTGTAGCTCATGTAAGTTTGTTATGAAAAGTCATGGAATTTCAGTGTTAGCATTCAGACTCAGGGGACCAATGAGTGCAACATCAGCAATCACCCATAAATTACCTTCAGCACCACCCATCAAGGAAGCTACACAACAGCCTGTTTGTTTAACTGGACACTGCCCTTCGTGTGTGTGTGTGTGTGTGTGTGTGTGTGTGTGTGTGTGTGTGTGTGTGTGTGTGTGTGTGTGTGTGTGTGTGTGTGTGTGTGTGTGTGTGCGCGTGCGTGCGTGCGTGCGTGCGTGCGTGTGTGTGAACGAGCGTATATTACAAACGCCTGTGTCTGCTCGGCCATTTATTTCCACAAAAACAGGAAAGCTGGTCAGCGTGGACTCAGCAAGTCACCATGATACACACACACACGCATACACAGCGTTCCACCAGCAATGGAAAGAGTAGTTGGACAGGGTCTCCTTCAGTTCCACACCAACACTGTTGTTTTTTTCCTTCCTTCCTGTCAGTCAGTGAGGTATGGAACAGCAGACACACACACAATTAACTGTAATGTAAGATGATGCAAGTTTAATGTCCAACCTGGACAGCTCAGTTGGTGGAGCATGAGACTCTCAGTCTCAGGGTCGTGGGTTCAATCCCCACATAGTGTCAACTATCACCTTTGTAAGTCACTTTGGAGAAAAGCGTCTGCTGAATGTAATTTGTTGCTCCCATTAGCTGTACCAGTGGTCAGGTATGATACAATATCACTGGCATCCTGCCTGCCACAGTAGACTGGTATTGATACAACATGCCTGGGCACTTCCAGCCCTACCAGCAACCTTGATGTCTTCATCACAGAAGGAGAGGACTGTGATATTCAGACTGTTCCAGCGAGGCCCACTGCCTTCCCCAGACTGTCTTGGTCCAACAGTTTTCAGATGTCCTTTTGGAAGGACCAACTAATCACAGCAGTGTCTCTTTACGGGGTATCTACAGGGTTCAGAAAGCCAGATTTAAGACTTTTTAGGACCTTTTGCCTTTATTTGACAGCAATAGAAAGAGACAGGACAGATTGGGTGAGAGAGGAGGGATGACATGTGACATTCGAACCTAGGACGTTGCGTTTACATGCCACCAGGATGCCATTTAGCACCTTGTAATGCTACCTGGAACTTGAATTGAAAAACCAAACATTTTACCAATTTATAAAGCAAAATAAAAAAACATAGCTGGCTAAACCAGCCTACTTCTGATTGAACATAAACAGAAACTATAAATAAGAAGAAGGACATCACGAAATTGTTAATGACACGACTTGTTCAGGAAACCAGGGAACTTGAAGTGAATCTTGCTAGCCAATCAGCACCTGCAGTGACAACCAGTGTCAGCAAGAGCAGTAACTCACAGTCCATCAGCTGGCCTATAAAGGTTACTACCACAGGCATTTCAGACATGGGAGTTCACTAAGGATCTAATGAAAAACCTACAGGCTCTTAGACACATTATCACACGGACACACTGGCCCTTCTGGCAAACATAAAAATGTGACTGAAAATCTGACATTTAGCAACCTCTTACTTCCATCCAAACTAGCTATATATTAATGTCTTAAATTGACTCTGGTACACCACACCACAACCAACATTGCAATTAACCAATCAACCACCGTTACCAAAAAAAGTTGCGCCACTGCACAGTCGCTAATTTAGAAAACAGAAGCAATCCAAGGTCATGCTATTTATTGAAGTAGGAGTAGGGTATTGCTGAAGTCAAGCTGTGTTCTTTGACTGACTAGACAGTTCTCAGATATTTTCTGCAAGGCCGATGATTGTGCAACTAGTTTCACTCTGTTGGCGAAAGGGGAACAAAGTGCCTCAAAATATTCTGCTTGACGTTTGAAGGATTTGGATATTCCTCCCTTTGCTTAAAATTAACATGGAGAACAGTTGTTAGGATAACTCATTTTTACCATTCATTCTATAGTTGACAGGGGAATGCATTTGTAATTATAATGCAATGATTTAGTGCCCCTCAAATCTCCCCTCAAATGAGCAAATCAAGGAGATTTACAAGATATTTTGAGCTACTTCTGCTTTATTTAATAGCGCAGTAATGAGAGACAACTGAAAAGATGGGAGAGACAGACTGATATGTATTCGCTCACCGGTCCCCAGAGGGATTAAATGATCTTTCATGTGCTGTTAAAAAACGGCGTGTGCTTTTTCTTTAGGTTTCAAAATGTTCACACGCAGTCACTGGGTATGAGAAGCTGAAAGGAATTTCTACAGTAGAAATGAATGGGGTTTTGTTCTCCCTCCAAGTCTCAATACGCACGGCTTTTCATAAGTTAAATGAGTTAAATGGCCTAACTTGTATGGACCCGAGAAGCCGATTGAGATCCATTTAAAAGCAACAGGCGGCAGGAATCTTGCGATCTGTACGGGTCGTATTTGAAGCCGGCATCAAATCTGAAAGTGAAATTTAGCCCTGGATCAAATATAGGAGGGCATCTCTTAGCTTGTCAATAACTGGGTGTAGTCTATCCCTATCCCATTACACAACAGTAAGTTGATCAAAGAGCTTATTATCAAAAGGAAAAAGGTGTGTATGAACCACTCAACAGTTGGCTGGCCTTGGCTGAGATGAGATGAAGGGATGAGGGAGTTTCTGCTGTGTGTGATTACAGACCTGGATAATAGAGGAGGAGCTGGGGTTTTGAAATCAACCACTGACCATAAAGCTTTAAATATAGCCATTGCTCACAAAAGCATTCCAGAGAGGAGAAGGAAAACAAGGATAGTGGAAGGTTTTTTGGATTAGAACGTGCCCGCGAATTAGTTTCCACTTTTTCCTGAATGGACTTTTCACAGCGATGTCCTAGCATTCGTTGGATGTGAGAGCATTGCCTGTTACACTTTATGGAAAATTATGGAAAAAAGCACTACTATTGGGCCAATCGGTAAATAAATGAAAAAGCCTTTGGGGGAAGATAGGGAGCCACTTATATATTTGAAGTGCTTTCAAAGCAGAGAACTCCTTTCATACGCATTTCATTTGAAGTTTCCTTCCCAGAGAAGGAAGGAAATTCATCCTTTACATGTATCCACTACTCTGGGAGAGAATGATTTTGGAGGTGCAGGAGTATCTCTGTCGCTCCATCCTTGAATGTGTCTCTCCACAAGTTGAATTTCTGCGTGAATGCACACACTCACGTTTAACATGCATGCACCATGCCCCTTGCATTAACTTAACATTTTGTTAAGCATAAAGCGGGGCATGATGTCAAATGGCTTTTTGCATACCGGTACATGAAAATTCAAATGAAAATCGAATTATTACATTTGAATTTTCACATTGACTGTGTGTGTGTGCCCGTCTCTGAATCCATGCCGCATCTGCAACGCAGCTTGCAAGCTAATGGTTTTCAGACAGGAGGAAAGTAGTGATGGCCGATTCACGAACGAATCGTTCCAAAGAACCGAATCAGTTAAGTGAGTGAGTTGATTCGACTTGCACACGCAACTGAATCGATTCAGCAGCGGTTATAGCAGCGCCAGAAAAAAAATAATTTATTAAAAAAATCACCAGTTAATTTATTTAAACAATCACCAGTTAATTTATCAAACAACATCTTAAATATTACAAAAACTGTTGTCAATGTATATAGAATGTAATCATATAGAATGTGTCATCGCTACATTATTACATTGGCCTTTTTCATAATCCAATATGGCTCCTTGATCCGGCGGGTAAGCGGAAGTAGTCTCTCTCGTTCATCGGACGTGAACCGCTGATCCGAGTGAGCGGAAGGGCTGACTGAACCGTGACAGACCGACTGAGCAGAGAGAGCAGATGAACGAGAGAGACTGAGCGGTTCGCGAACGAGAGAGCAGATGAACGAGAGAGCAGATGAGTGGTTCGCGAACCGTTCAGTCTCTATCGGACTTCTCGGACTCTCTCGGACATCGGACATCTCGTCACCCTCTCTTTCCTATCCCACGCCAACCACATCACCAAAACTGCCTTCTTTCACCTCAGGAACATTGCATGCCTCCGGCCCTCCCTGTCCTTTGCCGCCACCGAAATTCTTATCCATGCCCTCATAACCTCCAGACTGGACTACTGCAACAGCATCTTCTACGGCTCACCCAACAAAATCCTCAATAAACTCCAATACGTCCAGAACTCTGCCGCTCGACTGCTCACCTCCACCCGTCGCTGTGACCACATCACCCCGGTCCTCCACAACCTCCTCTGGCTCCCGGTCAAATACAGGATTGACTTCAAAATATTACTCACCACCTACAAAGCCCTAAATAACCTGGCCCCTCCCTACCTCTCAGACCTCCTCCCCCGCCACGCCCCAACCCGTTGCCTCAGGTCCGCCGATGCAAACACTCTCAAGACCATCAGGACCAAGCTCCGGACCTGGGGTGACAGGGCCTTTTCAGTTGCTGCACCCTCCCTCTGGAACGCCCTCCCCATCCACATCCGCCAGGCTCCCACCCTACCATCGTTCAAACAAGCCCTCAAAACCCACCTCTTCAAACTCGCTTTCACCTGCTAACCCCTGTTCCCTTTCTCTCCCTTCCCTCCATTCCATGACTTGTTCCATACAGCTTCTCTAGTTTTCTTTTTTACTAAAATGTTCTGTTTGTTTTGTTTTGTTTGCTCTTTTTTGTTTTGTTTGTTCTCCCCTCCATGTAAAGCGTCTTTGGGTACTTATAAAAGCGCTATATAAGTCCAATGTATTATTATTATTATTATTATTATTAGATGTCCGAGATGTCCGAACGGTTCACCGATGAACCGATGAACGAGAGAGACTACTACCCGCCGGATCAAGGACCCATATTGGCTCGTGAAAAAGGCCAATGTAATAATGTAGCAATCTATTCTGCACACATTGACAACAGTTTTTGTTGTTTAAGATGTTGTTTAATAAATTAACTGGTAATTGGGTAAACAATAAGCCATTTAACATTGGTCAACAAAACTGTCTCTATTAGAAAAAGAAAGTCGAGCACACGAAATAAAATGAAATCAATAGCAATACTCTGTGTAAATACTATAAATATTATTATTGTCATTAACCTGTGGGTTAGTTGGTGTTTTACAGTTGTGGTATATAAGGTTTTTTGCACGTCTGGTTTGACAGGGGTGGCGCTCATGTGATTCCATTACCAGTTTAGCTCAGTTAGTAGCGCATCAGACTCTCATGCTGAGGATTGTAGGTTCAAACCTCACATGGTATGTTTTTGTTGATGAATCGATTCAGAATCGATGCACTTCTATCGGACGGCTCGAAAGAATCGAGTTAGTTAAAAGAGTCGGTATTCCCATCACTAGAGGAAAGCTGCGACCTCCCCTCTCCACATGCATGCATCGAAGTTGGAGGGGCAAGTCTTAGAAACCAGCGATTCAGGGGGTTTACTGCATTATAACATCCTCCAGGACTTCATAAAGTTCAGCATCAGTCTGTTTTGCCTCTAGCGCCTCCGTGGAAACTACACCGGGAGCGTTCTGTCTGATAAGCGATGTCACTCTGCCCATCATAGCAACGCATACACCCACACACAGAGACCAGCCAGTTCCATTCCATTCTTTGTGCTCATCTGAAAATTTGATTAATGTCTTTTCCAGCGGCCCTACCTTCAAGTGTTTTGCAATGGAATCCAATCCCAAACTTTTCTGAGCACTTGGGCACTGACTTAATTAATTAAAAAAAAGGATAGAGTGTTTGAACTCAGCAGGGGCATAAGGTCAGTTTGACTTGTGTGGATTGAAAAGTGTGTGTGTGCATGCGTGGTAAATGCTAGATAAGGCTTTTTTTCTGTTATCTGTGTTCTGACGCTGGGTAACAGTTTGGGAGGAGCGCTTTGTTGTTCCAGCTGTGGTTTCATACCGGTGTGGGGGTGTGTTGTTACCAATCAACCGACAAAATCCCCTTTAATGGCAAAACACACACACACGCACACAGCCCTCTCTCACAGCAGTGATAAAGTGTTACTTAATGCTGAGTGTGGTGTCAACACCTGATTCCTCTCAGAGACTCATTTATATGTAATGAATGAGCAGAGTGAGAGGGAATGTGATGGATAGGAAGAAAATGATAATGATCGTTTTGTTAGTTTCTTTAGTTTGACGTGTATGTAAGATAGCGAGAGCTGTGAAAGCTGTGATTGTGTGTGACAGCAATCCACACTTCCAAGGTCAAAGGCAAAGTCTTCCCCCGCCCGATGACTCGACACGCTTGGTTACTGTAAAGACGGCTGTAATGAAAGTTTCATTTTGCTGATATGGGAATGGCTCTGTGTGTACACTGCTTAGTGGAATTATAGTAGGGATCCAGGTAATCCAAAAGGGTTCACAAACCTTTCCTTTAATGTGAATACAACGCACACATTTGCTGTAAATTCACATTTTCTTTATATTCCCATGTCCTTATCAATGTTTATAGTGCAATATATATTCTTAGAATATTCCACCTATTCCATACTGCGTATATTTCTTGCACGTACATCTGAAATTTCTCAAGTTTGTAATTGAAATTTAAAATTGAAATTGAAAAAATACTACCCTGACCCTTCCTCTTAGCACTTGCCTCTTTGATTTATTTGTTTAAAAAAGTGAATGAATTTATAGATGGATAGCTTTTTTGGATGGATGGATAGAACTTTTACTTTAGCACTGGTTATGCTCTTAGATGCTTGTTTGGGGAGGAGATGCACTTACGATTTCTGGTGACTAGTAGTTCTAGTTCTAGTAATTCTGGTGACTAGTAGTTCTCATGCTACGTTGAATGCACTTATTGTAAGTCGCTTTGGATAAAAGCATCTGCTAAATGACTGTAATGTAATGTAAATGTCTTTCATATTGTAATTGCACATATTCTGCCTTCACTCTTTCTTTGCCTCATCGAGTTCTGTTATCATGCACTCTCTCTTAATACTCATATGTTCGTTTCCCCATACTTTTTATTCATACATTTAATTTAACATATTGTCTTGAAATTGTACATGTTTATATGACCACCACTCGCTCTATTTTTGTTCGTATTCCATTTCTCTTTGTTGTATCCTATTACTATTTGCCGCTGTGGCAAACCAGCTTCCCCATGGGGATCGATAAGCCTTCATCTTGTGTAATCTTAAAGCTCTTATCAAATGTAAAAATTTAAAAAAAGTCCACAATGTTAGTCTGCAATTCATCATGAAGGGGATTTTTGTGTCTTTTTTTTTTTTCATGATTTCAAGTTTTTTGGACATTCATTTCTAACCGGAGATGACAGTGTTCCTGAAATCCTCCCCGTGTAACATTCCTGCCTCGGCGTCCTGTCCCAACAAGCCCTCTGCCCTAACTATTTATTCCTCTGACAAACGAGATAGCGGCGCAAAACCTTTTTAGGCTGTCCATCATCATAAATAGTATCAAACTGATGTAAGTTCTATGAAAATATAATTGATTTTGGTTTGCTCAGTGTTTGCTCATCTGAATGGAGGTCGTGATTTATGCACCTTTTAATTTCACTGTCTATACACAGTATACGTATATCTGCTGTTTCATGCAGGTCCAGGTCTGTTTTCATCCAGGACGGTTAGGGAGGTCAAATCAAACGCTCCCCCCGATTTGCTCCCCGCTGAATTATTTTCCTGTTATGGACCGTTTTTTACGGAAAATTACTTCAACAGAGCCCACGTTTGTTGAGGAAACAGAGGGAGAGAGATTTGGGCACTGGAATGAGATGTCGCAACATCCCATACTGCAGTCGGCCAATAAAATAAAGATGTGAAGTAAAGATAAAGGGCCGTTAAATTCAGTGCAGAAGTGAACAGAAACAAGGATGGTGACAGATGAGAGAGAATAAAAGGGGAGGGAGACAATGGTGTTATCATGTTTAACCAAATACATCACGTTCATCACGTGCGTTTGATGATAAGGAGACAGTAGGGTGGAGCTCGTCCCTTCATTTTTTCTGTTTTTCTGTATTTTTCGCTTCTTTCATGTGCCCGCTATGTTTCATGAACCAAGAGTCCGTGCAACTGATTCACCGTATGGTTTGAAAATGGGAATTTCAACGAGGTTTATATCTTATTGCACTTTTACTTTAGCACTGGTTAGGAAGGAGATGCACTTACGATTTCTGGTGACTATTAGTTCTCTTGCCTACCTACATTGAATGCACTTATTGTAAGTCGCTTTGGATAAAAGCGTCTGCTAAATGACTGTAATATAATGTAATGTAAAGGGACTTCATTCTAATCTCTTCAGAAATCGAATAAAACAAACTATTGAACAGGAAGTGAAGATGCTTCTTTGAATTGAGAACCTGGTGTCGTTTCGCAGCCAGTTGCCTGCTTGTATCAAACAGCAATCCAGCAATCGCCTTTACATCTTTAGACATCAGTCACTATTAAAGACATGTCCTGCTCTTTTCTAAACTTAACATTCCTCCCTAAAATGATTTCCATTTGAGTGCACAGCAATAACACATATTTAAGATGTTTTTCACTCCCTTGGAAAGAACTGGCTGAATGTCTCAACTATGTTCAGAGTCCTTCATCCAATAAATAATATCCATTTGTGTCAATAAATCAAGGTTACTGTGAATTATCCGAAACCCTCCGAAAGGCGAGGAACAGACAAAAACTCTCACATCCCATATCAGTGTGGCAGACATGAAAAGTAACAGTGCCACTGCTGGAATGCAATCACACACACACACACACACACACACACACACACACACAAACAATGACCTGTGAATGGGCGTTTTACCACCATGCCCGATGACAAACTCTGTGAGTCACATATGGAACAGAGGAAATGCTTCTTACCTCCCTCACAAGTCCTGTTTATTACACTGTTCCGGTACAACCGGTGGGAAACTACTGGAACGTCCTGGTAGCTTAGTGGGCTAAAAGGGGTTTTGCTGCAACGGGAGGTTTTTGGTGGCCACCAAAGCCAAGATGAGAAGCAAAGGAACAGAAATTGGAAAAACACATCGCTTAGAGTCATTTGACTCTTGGCATAATGCAGCCATGTGACCAGTAGAGGGAAACAACACAACTTGTTAGGGATGGGCATAATTAGTCGACAAATCAATTATTCGACTCGGGCAGTGACGTCGACTAGCTGATATCAATAATAATTTTTTATTTTTTTTAACACGACCGAGAAACTATTCACGATTTTGTTTCCGCCCAGACTCTAATAAGTGTAGCACACGCATCACGTTATAATGGCAGTGGACAGCTAGGTGGGTGGAGCGGAGACAGGAAGTACTTGCTTGTAAATAAGAGAATGATGGCGGCGAGACGGAGCGAAGTGTGGCGTTACAGCTCTCTGCAGTGAGACACATGTCTCCATTTCCTTGGTCTACCCTGTGACGAACAGCCTTCTGAGTCATCTAAACGTCCTGCCAGGAGATTCTCCAAGAGTGGCCGAGTTCAAACGGACAGTGGCAGCTTCCCTCAGCCAGCGCATGGACACCTCAAATCCCGGTAAGTGGAGGGCAAAAAAGGCAGTGTTTTTATAAATGTCAACCTAGGCTACTTTATATTAACTGAAAATAACTTTAATAATGTTACTTAATACTTTTATTTTAATGCAACATTAACGTTAGGTAACCTAAATACAGACGTTTGTGTGTTCTAATAGGCAAAGCGGCCCTGATTGCCTCTGCATTAGACCCGAGACACAAGCATCTGCGCTTCGTGGACCAGCCAGCATTACGTCTCGGCATTCGAGAAAAATTGACTGAGTTGTACAATGGAGTTGTCCTAGAGCATGCGCCCAGCGGAGAAGCGGCTACTGCTGCCGCCGACACCATGGAAGATGGCAAAGAGGCAGGGGTTGATTGGGCAAACACCTCGGCAATCAGTGCTCTACTTGGGGAGGATTACAGTGCCGAGGACACCGAGCAAGACGAAATGGATCGCTACTTTAACGAGCAATGCGTTTCACCTGATGACAATCCCGTGTTATGGTGGCAAAACAACGAATCCCGTTTCAAACATCTCTGCGTCCTTGCAAGGCAGTACCTCGCCATACCCGCCACCTCTGTTCCAGCAGAGAGGGTTTTTTCAACTGCTGGACAGGTTTTAAACAGGCTGCGCACACACCTATCCCCAGAACACGTTGACATGCTGGTTTTCCAGAGAACTAAGAACTAATCTGATAGGACTGATTTTCATTTTGCCATCTCTGGTAGGACTTTTGTTCTTTTGTTCACTGTAGCACTTGTCCTATTTGGAAAAATAAAAGAATAATTTTAAATGGCACGTGTTGTAGTTGTATTTATGTACTGGTAACTTTGTTTCATGGTAGTTATGTGCGGTTAATGGTCTATGTTGGGCGGGGGTGATGACGTCACGGCTAGTCGACTAATCGACTGAAATTCTTGTTAGTAGTCGACCACTAAAAAAAATGAAAATGCCCATCCCTACAACTTGTTAATTGGCGCAGCAGAAAAAACAGCAGAAGACGTCTCATTGGTTGTGTAGTTAGCCCTTTCTACTGTGCTGATTGGCTAAAACTGTTGCAAACTTGGCAACTTTGTCATTGGATTTAGCAATTTTTCTGACTGCGACTTAATTTCTCTACAGAATTGAAGTGACAAATCCAACTTTTCGGACCGCAGGGAAAAATGATGAACGTGTTGACTCTCATGAATTTGTCGCATTTGGCGACAAATTCAGTTTGATTTAAAAAAAAAAAAGGGTGTGGTTTCTGGGTGGGATGGTTTTCTGTTGAGAAATCAGCCCAGTCATGCACACATATACCTCTGTATGTTACCTATACTCTGATAGGACAATTTAATTTTCATGTTGTTTTCAGTTGTGAAATTGGTCTTGTATTTCATTGTATGTGACATTTAAAAGCTCTTGGAAAGTCTTATATGTACCCTAAACTTGGAGATGCCTTGAAATTGGTACAGCTGATACCTCCAATACGGAAATTAGCCAATTAAACCAGGAAAACCCTGGCTTATATTGCATACATTCAACTATGTGGGTTTGATTCCAGCTCATGACCTTAGTTGCTCTTTAAGTTTATTCAAGTTTATCTTTTTTGAGGAGAGTCAGTTAACAGATTAACATAAGATGAAACATCATCAGATCATTATCAGATAGGATCATTCTGATCCAGATACCACAAGATCAAGATTACAGAATCCAGATTTGCAGTCTTTCAGTAGACCTCTATCCACCCATCTGTTTGAGAAATAATGTTACAACAGGTTGTAAGGCCAAAATGACTTAAGTGAACTAGATGAAAAAGTATAAAAGTTATATAGCCCTTAATCACAGTTACAGTCTCATAGGGCTTCATAATGCTCTCATTAATGCTCGCCATGACGGTGTCCAGCCACTGCTGTGAGGTTTGTAGTTTACGGTTTAGATAGGACTGGGTGGTAGTTTGAGGTTTTGTGCAAATGACGTTTAAGAGTCAAGATGTTTGTATACTAATGGAAGTCATTTTTTTACGACTGCAACAAAACTCCTGGAACAGATTTGAACTGACGACATAGCTGTTACATGGTATGCAACTTAGACCGCTGAGCCACCAGGACACTGTACTGCCTTTGGTTTCACAGGACTTTTGGGCAAAGGGTGTTAAATCTTTCTAGCATAAATGACTGACATGAAGCCGCTTTTAACCAAAACTTGTCTACACACATTTTAACGTCGTCATATTTCACCAGTATAGACAGTCGAATTCTTCAACAACACCCAGGACTCAAGGTTACAACCTTTGTCACCATATAGGTCAAGAATTGATTGAGCCAGCTGAGAAGTGGTTCAAGAAGTAGTTTTTTCATGTATGTATGTATGTAAGTATGACTTTGAGTGCACAGTTTCAAAAGATGGTGCTTTTTGAAGGGTCCCTAGTGGTCTTCAAGTTCAAGAAATTCTATGGCCACTGTTAGTGTGGATCCTGCGTGAACAAAGGCGGCCTTCTTCGCTCACTCATTGCCATATTGTTTCGGTATAGTTACATCCAAACTTTCATTTTTCGATAACCTGAATCATGAAGATCTAGTTGGTTGTAAGATTATCTATAATTGTGGAAATCTAGGATTTTTTTCATTGCCAGAATTCACAAAATCACATCCACCAGGGACATATTGTACTAATATTATAATAATATTGTACTTTTTTTTTTCCAACAAAACATATATCGTGAATGATGAATTGATAGAGAAGCCCTTGAAGAGAAATTGATGTAGATGAACAAAAGCAATAGGTACAAAAATATGTTTTTGATAGCTGGACTTTGGTAGATCACACAATTATCAAAATTGTTTTGACTTGAGTTTGACTTCAAATAGACACGCCTCTAAGTTTAGGATTTGGGTGCAGTCGTTCATTTTAATGGGTACATAGAGTTGCCACATTTGCGGATAATTTCACCGAGCGGTAGCATGTACAGTAGATAGCAGCAGGCCCAGAACAGAGCCTTGAAGCACACCAAAATCCACATTATGATACTCTGAGGTCATATTGTATTTGTATTGTTGTGTAAAACATAATTTTTTCTATCTAGTACATAGGACCTGAACCATGAAGATAGTGAGCCACAAATACCAATATAGTTTAATATGATTCAATAGCTTCCAAGAGATCCTTAATCTTGTGAATGCTGTTTTGGTGGAATGAAAAGATCTAAAACCATATTGAAACAAATAAATACATTGTTTTTGTTTCCAATGTTTGCTTTATTTAGTAGTGGATTAATCACAGCCATTTTAAAAGAGTAGGGTACAGTACCAATAGAGATTGATGAATTGATAATATTAAGAATTTAGGGTCCTACGATTGGAAAAAAGACAGTTTGTAAGTTACTTTTATTAATTTATCTGCACAAACCTACAATAAATAAGAACTTAAGACAATATTCAGTCTCACTGAATATTGTCAAATGTTTTTTCATTAATTAAAGGACCCTTTAAAAATAAAGTTTAACAAAAGCATTTCTAATAAAATGTAAACATTCACATAGACCATTTTCCTCAGTGTTACATTGCAATATCTTGCTTATTCATGGCTCAAAATCCACACTGAATCAACCCTTCCAGTTGGATCAAATTATGATTTTTGGCTTCAAAACTAGCCTAATTTCTGTATTTGGATTTTGAGAAATGCAACATTTAAAACTTGATAAAAAGGCAGGCTGATTACACAATCACCTTAGGGTGCTCCTGGTCCTGTAAAATTGCTTCATATTCCTTGTCTATTATACAACCATACAGATAAATCATCAGAACTAATGACTCCCAGTAGATGGCTGCCATCCCATTATAGATCAACTGCCATGTTTACCAGTTGGCAACAGACATTATGGGTTGAAGGCTTCCTTTTGCTCTCTCAAAATGTAAACCCATCTGGATGGAGGAAAAAAGGCTGGAAGATGACTCATCACACAATGTTACTTTTTTCCACTGCTCAGGGCTCCAGGTTTTGTGCTCCTTACACCAGGTTATGCATCTTGGATAAAATGGTTTCTTACTGGTAGCCCTACCATCAGTACTGGCTTTGTGAAGCTCAGTGTAGATTTGTTGAGATGCTGTCACAGAGGTGTCAAATTCTGTGGTAATTTTTGAGTCTCGTTTTGTGGTGTCTCAAGGTACTTTTTGGTTCTTTGTGGGGTAACTCTGAAGTACTGTGTGATAGACTTTGTGGTATGCTTTGTGGTACTCTGTGGTTCTTTGTGACTGTTACGTCCCCTTGGTGAAAAACGGAGACGACAATACGACAACCAAAGAATTTTAAGGAGTCAAAAGTAGAAGTGAAAATGAAAGTGATTTATTTTTACCTCATCTCGATACTGGCAAACATAACAAAGGTTCTCAAAAATCAATATAACAAAACTAAGCCTGGCTAATCCCTACCCCTGAAAACCAAAAAAAAAAAGAAAAATACCTAACCTGCTTATCTAAAACAAGAACTTCACCAAAACGAGGTACACCAATAATCCTGGTGTCTCTAGACAAAAGTTAACTACGTGTGTGAAAAGTGTAACGGGTACCACAACTCACCTATTGTCCTCAACCTCCCATCACATACCTTTTTCTACTATTCCTGCCAAGTTTGCTCAAAAAGTACAGCAACAGCTCAGGCAGGCTAAGAGTGGCGAACAAAGAGGCCCTGAACAAAGAGGCCCTTAAGGCGTGCTCCTTTTACTGAGGGCCCCGAATGATGATAGGCCAGTTCGAAGTCCGAGGGAACCAATGAGCAGCATGACCGGACTGCACAGGTTAAAACCAATCATGTCATTAGCACCTGAAGAGAAAACAAGGAGATAAAGCAAAGCAGGAGGGAAGAAAAACACACCCCACATGCACTTTGCCCCTGCCTGGCACATAACAGTGACACTTTGTAGTATGTGTTATGATACTTTGTTATACTTTGTAGTAGTATGGTACTTCATGGTTCTTTGTGGTATGAGATGGAGACATGTAAGAGAGGGAGACAGAAAGAGAGGCAGACAGACACATATATACTGCCCATATTTACTGTCTGTCTGTTCCAATTCCTGCAGACAGACAGGAAGACCATGTGTTTTATGTTTTAAAGTCTCTAACAACTGGAGGAAATAACACTGTGTGTGTGTGTGTGTGTTCCGTAGCACAGAATCTGCCTTCCTGAAGCTGTCCAATGAATTGCTATTGACTGTTGACTCTGGTAATTGTGCCATTTTAACTCTTTTGGACCTCAGTGCTGCCTTTGACACAGTTGACCATGACATCTTAATTGACCATCTAGAGCATGGGGTTGGCATTCAGGGCAAGCTCTCAACTGGTTTGCCTCCTATCTTAGGAACATTCTCTGTCAAACAACTTTTCATCCTCCTCTGCTGCCACCACCTGTGGGGTTCCTCAAGGGTCCATTTTAGGGCCTATCCTCTTCTCCCATCTATATATATCTAACAGCCTGGGCCAGCTGTCCTCCTACATCAAAAATCTTGCCGTGATTTTCAGCTCAGCCCTAGGATTTGTTAAACGCAGTTGTAAAAGGTAGCTTCTTTCAGCTCAGAAATGTTAAAATCAAGCCATTCCTCTCGTTTCATGACCTGGAGCAAGTTACCGTCATCTCGCCCAGCCTTGATTTTTGCAACTCCCTGTGGACGGGTGTTAATCATTCATCCCTGTCTCATCTGCAGTTAGTCCAAAATCCTAGGCTTCTACCTTCTTACCTTCTACCTAGAACTGATTTTAATGTTTTGTTATTTGTTTTTAATGTACTAAATGGGTTGGCCGCTTCTTACATTGCCGATCTCCTTTGCCCCCATTCCACCTCTAGGACACTTGGTCTTTGGTCTTCTGACCAAGTGCTCTTGTCTGTCCCACGGTCTCAGCTCAAGCTTAAGGGCGATGGTGCCTTTGCCATCGCCACCCTGAGGCTGTGGAATAGTCTACTCTTTGCATCTCGCCTTTATTGACAGAGATAGTGAGAGAGACAGGAAGGTATAGGAGAGAGGGGAAGACATGCAGCAAATGACCGCGGGAAGGACTGAGCTGAGCCTTGTGGTACACCAGGGGTGGGCAATCATGTGCCATGGAGGGCCGAGAGTCTGCAGGTTTTCATTCCAACCAAAGAATACAGCAGGTGATTTCACTGATTAGTTCCTCCTCTTTGGTTGAAGGTGTGCTAATCAGTGAAATCACCAGCTGTATTCTTTGGTTGGAATGAAAACCTGCAGACTCTCGGCCCTCCATGGCACATGATTGCCCACCCCTGTGGTACACGCTCTACTCAGTGAGCCACCGGGGCACCCCAGACTTGACTTGACTTTGACCTTGTCTGTCATGTACCAGTCATGTAATGGCTCTGTCATTATTCTTTATCAGCAAGAGAGAGACATACAGATATGAACAGAGACAGAGAGATGGAAAGAGAGGCAGAGACAAACAGAGACAGAGAAAGAGAGACAGACAGAGACAGACAGAGAGAGAGAGAGAGAGATTGTTAGATGTTAGATTGTTAGATAGTTAGATGCTGACCCTCCTTCCTGAGCTAAAAACATCAATAGAATTAATGAAAAGGGGGAATATCATATAATTTCCACTAAGAAAAATATCCCTTGTGTGATTTATGTTCCACCAATAGATTCCTCATATTTGAATAAAGAGCTTATCCCTACTATAAGAGATCAAGGCCCAGGGATTTGGTCTGATCACTGTAGATTTGAATGGTAGAACTGGTGGGAATCCAGATTTTGCTGGTGCTTAAAGGACAATTCCGGGATTTTTCAACCTGGCCTCTATATCCACAAAATCGCCTATCATACCGCAAAATAGATCCCAAAGGTTTCGGAGTTGCTCCGGTAGATCGGCTCAGTCAGCAGTCGCGTAACGGGCTCAATGGCGGCAACGTAATCCCTAAGGGCATACAGGCGCGGTCAAAGTACATCCACTAAAAGTGCTTGTTTTTGTCACTGACGGGCTCAGATTGTTATTCGTGTTCTTATCCAAATGTCTGACAACATTACTGAAAGGATCGCTACAGAAATAGACCTTTTTTAACCAGAAAACTAAAGTCTAGCTCAAGGAGAAGTCCCGCTCTGAAATGGACGGTGGATAAAGGTAGTCTATAGCGAGAGGGTTCACTTGTTGCAGGAAGAGGACGGTAGGTTTACACCATCCTCTTCTTGCAACAAGTCAACCCTCTTGCTTTCATAGACCACCTTTGTCATATTTCCAACAACTCTGAACTCTCAACTCTCAACTCTGACAAAGGTGGTGCAACTCGAATGAGAGGGTAGGGTCGAATTTTACCCCAAGGTTTTTAACGTATGGGCTCTGGGAGATTACACAACTATCAAAGTTGAGAGTAGTATTCTCAAATAAGTGTCTAGCTGGTCCCACAATCAGCATCTCAGTTTTGCTGCCATTAAGAAGTAGGAAGTTTAGGGACATCCAATATTTGACCTCTGATAGGCAGGCCTCTAGTTTTTGGAATTGGGTGTTATCGGTTGGTTTGACTGGTATGTAAATTTGGGTGTCATCAGCGTAGCAATGGAAGTTAATGCCAAATTTGCGAATGATGCCACCAAGTGGTAGCATATAGATAGAGAATAGCAGTGATCCTAGGACAGAGCCTTGTGGGACACCAAAGTCCATATTGCAACACTCTGAGGTCATGTTGTTGTAAAAGACGTGATGTGATCTATCGAGTAAATAAGACCTAAACCAAGAAAGGGCTGATCCCCGGATACCAATATAATGTTCAAGACGGTTAAAGAGTATCGTATGGTCAAGTGTTGAAGGCTGCACTCAGGTCAAGTAGCAATAGTGCTGAGGTTGAGTTGGAGTCAAAAGGTCATTGACCACTCTCGTGAGTGCAGTTTCGGTCAAGTGAAAGGATCTAAAGCCAGATTGGAAGGAGCTTGACACACTAGTCTCCCACTTCCCTGACGATGGCTCTGGACTTCTCGGTGACTTCAACATCCAGACTGAGAAGCTTGACCTTCTTCTTTCGTTCCTCGCCTCCTTCGACCTAGCCCTCTCCCCATCTCCTCCTACCCACAAGGCTGGCAACCAACTGGACCTAATCTTCACCAGACACTGTTCTACTCCCAACCTCTCCGTCACTCCTCTTCATCTCTCTGACCACTACTTCATGTCCTACACTCTCTCTCTCTCCTCTCCCCCCTCACATCCTCTCCCTACCCACATGGTTTCTTCTCGTCGCAATCTCCGCTCGCTCTCTCCCACTGATCTTTCCTCTTCTGTTCTCTCTGCTCTCCCTGCCCCTGAATCTTTTTCTCTTCTATCCCCTGATACTGCCACTGATCTTCTTCTCTCTACTCTGTCCTCTTCTCTGGACCATCTCTGTCCCCTCACCTCCAGGCCTGCATGCCAAACTCCACCTGCCCCTTGGTTGTCGGACTCAGTGCGTACTGAGAGACGGAGCCTGAGAGTGGCTGAGCGCAAATGGAGAAATGGCAACCTCCCGGAGGACCTTCTTACCTTCCAATCTCTCCTTTCCACTTTTTCCTCCTCTCTATCTGCTGCTAAAGCTGCTTTCTTCTGCACTAAAATTCAAACTTCTGCTTCCAACCCTAAAAAACTCTTTGAAACTTTCTCTTCCCTCCTCCAACCCCCACCCCCTCCTCCCACCTCCTCCCTCCGCCCTGACGACTTCGCCAACTTCTTTGACAAGAAGGTCAACGATATCCGATCCTCCTTCCCTCACCCCCCGGCTGGTGCCCTGCGCACCAACCACACCTATCTGCCTTCCACCCATCCCTCTCTACCACCCTCTCCACCTTTTCCCTCCCCACCTCCCTCCCTATCCCATTTTTCTCCCCTCTCCCCAGACGAGGTCCTTCACCTGGTTACATCTAGCCGCCCCACCACATGCTCCCTTGACCCGGTCCCATCCACTCTGCTTCAGTCTACTGCACCTGAACTCCTTCCCTTCCTGACCCACCTCATCAACACGTCTCTGGTGTCTGGATGCTTTCCCTCTGCTTTCAAGACTGCCAGAGTCACCCCCCTTCTGAAGAAACCAACACTTGACCCCTCTGAGGTCAAGAACTACAGACCGGTTTCCCTTCTACCCTTCCTATCAAAAACGTGCTGTCTTCAAGCAACTGTCCTTGTACCTCCACCAGAACAACCTCTTGGATCCCCACCAGTCTGGGTTCAAAGTGGGTCACTCGACCGAGACTGCCCTCCTGGCAGTGACATAGTCGCTCCATGCCGCTAGAGCGAACTCTCTCTCCTCTGTCCTGATACTCCTGGACCTGTCTGCAGCGTTTGACACGGTGAACCACCAGATCCTCCTCTCCACCCTTGAGGGGATGGGTGTCTCAGGCTCTGCACTCTCCATGTTTGCATCCTACCTAACGGATCGCTCCTACCAGGTGACGCTGAGAGGGTCTGTGTCAGAACCACGCAGGCTCACTACTGGGGTTCCGCAAGGCTCGGTTCTAGGCCCTCTCCTCATTTCCCTCTACACAACATCTCTTGGTTCTGTTATCCATTCACACGACTTTTCCTACCACTGCTATGCAGATGACACCCAGCTGATCCTGTCATTTCCCCCCTCTGACACACAAGTGGAGGCACGCATTGCTGCATGTCTGGCAGACATCTCGGAGTGGATGTCGATGCACCACCTGAAGCTCAACCTGGACAAAACTGAGCTGATGTTCCTCCCGGGGAAGGGCTGTACGCACCGAGACCTGGCCATCACCATTGATAATGCTGTGGTGACGTCAACTCGGACTGCGAGGAATCTGGGTGTGACCCTGGACGATCAACTGTCGTTCTCGGCAAACATCGCATCAGTGACACGCTCCTGCAGATTCCTCCTCTACAACATCAGGAGGATTCGCCCCTTCCTCACTGACAAGGCAGCGCAGGTGCTCATCCAGGCTCTTGTCATCTCCCGCCTGGACTACTGCAACTCCCTCCTTGCTGGTGCCCCCGCGTTTGCCATCAGACCTCTGGAGCTTGTTCAGAAAGCTGCAGCTCGTCTGGTGTTCAACCGCCCCAAGTTCTCCCATACAACTACCCTTCTCCGTTCTCTACACTGGCTCCCTGTAGCAGCTCGCATCCAGTTCAAGACCCTGGTGCTAGCCTATAGGGCAGTGAAAGGAACAGCTCCTTCTTACCTCCAGGCTATGGTCAAGCCTTACACCCCGGCCCGACCACTTCGCTCTGCTGCCTCGAGGCGACTGGTTGCCCCGTCGCTCAGAGGTCCCTGCGGCCGATCTACACGGTCACGGCTCTTCTCTGTCCTGGCCCCGCAGTGGTGGAATGAACTCCCCACTGATGTCAGGACAGCAGAGTCGCTGCCCATCTTTCGCCGCAGGCTGAAAACCCACCTCTTCAGGAAACACTACCCTGACCCTTCCCCTTAGCCATGCCTATTTGTCGTCAATTATGTGTCTGAGCTCTTGTTTATTGGCTCTTGTTCATTTGATACACTTATTTGTCTTAGCTCTTGCTTATTTGGTTCACTTATTTGTCTTAGCTCTTGTTTATTTGATTCTCTTATTTGTCTCATTTGTTTAAGATATAGTAGGTTGCTAACTTATTGCACTCTTACCTTAACACTAGTTATGCTCTTAGTTGCTTGTTTAGGAAGGAAATGCACTTACGATTTCTGGTGACTAGTAGTTTTCTTGCCTACCTATGTTGAATGCACTTATTGTAAGATGCTTTGGATAAAAGCGTCTGCTAAATGACTGTAATGTAAATGTAATGAAGGGATCAAGAAGGTTATTTTTTGACAAAAAATCTGTAAATTGACTGGCTACTGTTCGTTCAAGTAATTTGGAGAGGAACGGCAGATTTGAGATTGGTCTATAGTTCTGAAGTACTTCGGGGTCAAGGTTCGGTTTTTTCAGTAGTGGCTTGATCACGGCCGTTTTAAAGGCGGAGGGCACAGTGCCAGTGGACAGCGACCGGTTGATCATATAGAGAATGGAGGGTCCTAGGATAGGGAAAAGTTCTTTAAGCAGTTTAGTAGGCAGAGGGTCTAGCATGCAGGTTGTGGGTTTCGAAGACAGAGTTAGCTTGGTGAGAGAGTCTAAGGAAACTAAATCAAACGGTGAGAAAAGACATTCAGCCCGGGAAACACCAAGTGGACTTTTCAGGGGTGAGACGGCACCACCAGTAGAGAGTGTACTGGTGATCTCATCTCTAATCAGCGTGATTTTCTGACTAAAAAAGGACATGAAATCATTAGGAGAAAACAGCTATCAGAGGGGGAGGGATTCCGTGTTAGCTTAGTAACAGTGTCGAATAGAAACTTTGGGTTGTTTTTATTTGCACTGATTAACCTAGAGAAGTGTGCAGTTTTGGCTGACGAGAGTGCACATTTATAATTTAGCAAGCTATCATTCCAGGCAAGCCGGAAGACTTCCAAGTTTGGTCATTCGCCATTTACGTTCTAGTTTTCTACAGGCTTGTTTAAGTGCACGAGTGTCGTGGGTAAACCACGGTGCAAACTTCCTAGCGTGGTGTTTTCTAGTGACTAACGGGGCGATTGGGTCAAGCGCGTTGGTAAGGCTAGCGTTTAGTTTGTTGGCGAAATTGTCGAGTGAGCCAACATGACCAGAGAGCGGTGTGAGAAAACTGGGCAGTTTTTCAGATAGTAACGAAGCCATAGTGGCATTAATACGACGGCTAATATATGTATCTTCACACTTTTGGCGTGGGAAGATCAATTCGATTTCAAATTTAATGAGATAGTGATCAGATAGGGCGGGCACATAAGAGGAGACCACTAAAGCAGAAACAGGAATGCCACGGGTCAGAACCAGGTCAAGGGTGTTGCCACCATGGTGGGTTGGTTCATTAACAAATTGAGTGAGGCCGCAAGTATCAATAAGATCTAGGAAGGCCTTACTGAGAGGGTCGGTGGGATTATTCAGGTGAATGTTAAAATCACCGATAATGAGAATATTATCAGCTCGGGTCACTAAGTCCGAAATGAAATTGGAGAACTCTTCTAAGAAGAGCGAATAGGGCCCAGGTGGGCGGTAAAGTACTGCTAAGTAGAATGACGGGAGATTCGTAGCTGTAGGGCGCAGAAACAGGACTTCGAAGGATGTAAATTTGTTGTTCGTGTTGGGAGTAAGACTAAGGATAGGGTTAAATATCAGGGCAACACCCCCACCTTTTCTCGTCTCCCGGGCAACCTGAGAACTAAGAAAGTTTGGGGGAGAGGCTTCAATTAGAGGCAGAAAATCATTTGGCTTTAGCCAGGTTTCACAGAGACCCATCATGTCTAGATTATGTTCAATAATCAAATCATTGATCAGCAGCGCTTTTGTTGACAATGATCTTATATTGATGAAGCCCACAGTGAGGCGTTCAATACTGCCAGAATTTTTATCAATGTTAATGGCAGTATGCGTGGGTCTAATTTCAATTAAGTTGCTGTAATTTACTGTGGGTCGGTAGGAAATTTGACGGGCGCAGTGGGAGAAAGATACAGTCTTAATTGGAAGGACTGTACTGTAATTTTCAGATCGAGAGGTTAAAGTAGAGGATAAAGTAAATGCAGACTGGTAAAACGGCGAGGGGGGGCCACAGTCTCAGTCTGTTCTGCTGTAAGCTCTAACCTGGCAGACTCCACACCCTTCCTAGGCCTAGCAGGTTCTCTAATCGCCTACATCCCGACGAGCTCTACGGACAGATGTCAGCTTTCCCTTAAACATCTATCTATGTTGCTAGATAATAAAGCAGCGCCTACCCCATTAGGGTGGAGGCCCTCAGCTTTCAGCAAGTCGGGTTTGCCCCAGAAGGAGGGCCAGTTATCTAAGAAGACTAATCCCTTTTCTTCACAGAACTTCGCCAGCTGAGGTTGAGGGAGACTAATCTGCTATAACTCTCATCATTGCCCCTCGCGAAAGGTAAGGGGCCAGAGACAATTAATCGATGCCGACACATCTTCCTAGCGAGGTCACATGTCCTGGCTATGTTGAGCTTGGTGACCTCCGATTGCCACATCCTGATGTCATTGGCGCCGACGTGTACTATGATGTTTCTATACTCACTGGGTGGACCGTTTGCCTCTTTCTTACCCTTGAGTCTGAACCTATTGTTCGCCAGCACCCTTAAGCTAACACTCGGGCTACTGCTAGCGCTCGTGAGCCGGCTAGATGGCCACGTATCTAGACTGTCTGGGGTGCCCGTCTTGTCTAAGGTAATCGGCCTATCCGCTTCTAACTGACGGACACGTCTCTCTAACAGAGACAACCTCTCTAAAACGAGCACACCTGGTACCCAGGTCGGGTTGTATGGGGAAGCCGGTGGCTGAGATCAAAAAATACGCTGGTGGAAAAATTGACACGGTCGGATGAAAGAAAAAATAAAATAAAATAAAATAAAATAAACTGAATCTGTAGTTGTCTGGTGGGATTCGATGATCTAAAGTTTTAGATGGAGCGAAGTTTAGCGGAGCTGTTTGCAAAACACCGGGTGGCGAAAACAGCGAGAGCGGCAAACAGGAAGCAGGAGAATTATGTTTTGCGGTTTGGCCAGGATTTGCCCTTTTCCATCCTTTTCCTAAGGTCTGTGCTGATCTGCGTCATGTGTAAAGCGGCAATAGTTCGGGATCCTGTTGTTTGTGTTTATTTGTCAGTGCGGTTGTTTGGAATGTTTTTTTCCATTTACTTTTTTTATGTGATGTAAATTGGTCGTGGAAGTGTTTTCGGAGCCGAATGGATCAACTGTGTTTGTGTTTTGTTTGGGGATGTATACATTTTGGAGATTGTAGCTTCAGATTTGATTAACTATCTATGATAAGAATGTGTATATGGTAGCAATGTTTTCTGTGCTTGCTTCTTTTTGTCAGCTAAGATTGGTCTTCCTTGTTGATTTGTAAAGTTGTAGAAAAGTTGTACAGTGATGTGGTTTCAATCTACATTCGGGAGGTGAATCAATTTTGTGTTTATCGATGTGACACTCATTGCAAACAAATAACATTATATTGAACTGGGGGCTGTTCCACAAAGGAGGGGTTTAATATCAAAAGCCTGCCTTGAGTTAACCTAAGGCAAGGCCAGGCAATTTTATTTATATAGCACATTACATACACACAGCAATTCAAAGTGCTTTACATAGTTGATAAAAGACATTTAAAGGAGGAAGACAAAATAAATAATAACAATAATGATAATAATAATAAATGGATAATATAATAATAATACAAATAAAATAATAACAATAATAAAATATTACAATAATAACAGTAATATAATAATATGATAATAATAATTAATAATAAATAAAAGAACATGAAATAAAAGTAAGAAGAACTGGTCCGGGATTAAGCGGTTCCACAAAGCCAACTTCAAGCTAATTTTCAAGCTAACTTTAGGCTAATTCAAGCCTGGTTTTCATGACTTTAAAACACAGACCTGAGATGTCAAGCATGGAATACAAGAGAGGTTCTCCAAAGGGCACAAGTATCAACTTGGATTTGATATTGAGCCAAAGTTAAGCCTGCAAATTAGCCCGACTGGTGACCAGGCTTGTCTGGAAGGATACGTTTCCATGGTAATTAAGCTCTAGCTTAATTTAACTTGATTTATGGAACCGATTTCCCTGAAAATAAGCTTGCCTTACTAAAATAAGCCTTATAGTAAGGCGGTAATCTCTCTTTGTGGAACAGCCCTCCAGTTTATCAAATCGTAATAGCGATTCGGTGGTTGATACAAATGTGTCACGTGTTGTAATGTGCCTTTATCACGTCCCCACTATTGTACAGTTTCCCTCTATTTATCATTTCTTGTGAACTGCATTGTGTTTTAATCTATCATTTTATGTATCTCACCTAGAGATATTAGTATACAAGGCTGGGTCAACTGGTTAATGTGGAAGCGTCTACAATCGCCTAGTGGCAGTGACAGCTAGTAGGTAAAGATCCGTTTTCGGACACGTCATCATCTGAAGTGCTTTTTTTCTTTTCTTTTGTTTCTGTTAACAAAATAAAATGGATGAGCACTAATATACAAATATACTGCAATAAACACCATTATCAAAATGGCAAACATACACATACACACCACACCCCCACACACGCACATGTATAGACAGAATAAATAAGCAGCACTGTGTTCCTCAGTCTTTAACACAGTACCTAATAGGTGTGTTGTGGGTTGTGATAATGACCTTATGACCTCATCACAGTTGGAGAGCCTAAAGAGATTGTTAACAAGACTCTTAACTCAGGCTTTAAATGCACCACACGCACACACACACAGTTGTTTCCTCATGGTTAGTTAAGATCTCAGCATGATTTCGTGTTTATTGGTTTAAACCTCCAGAGCCATACAGCTAAAAGAGTTTTGACATTAAATTATTGCACATTCTTCGGTTTCTTAGTTTCGGGCTGTGAATTCAAGAAGAGACATAGCTTGCCAGGAAAAGGCAAGTGAAAGGAAAGAGAGAAAGGTAAAAGGAAGGAAATTATCCACCACATTGTTGTGTGTAGATACAGTCATGCTTGAAACTGTGTGAACCCTACAGGAGGTGGTCAATATTCCATATGTTATAGAGGAATATAAAATCCTTATAAAGAACATGCATAAATACAGATGATATAATTGTTTTTAACAAAATTCGTTCACAAAATAAAATATATCCCTGTATACAAAAAAATGAACTCCTTCAATCAATAACTTGTGGTACCTCCTTTAGAAGCGATGACTGGCATCTTCCTTGAGGGATTTTTACCGACTCCTCCTTACAGAACGTGGCCATCTCAGTGAGGTTTGAGGGCTGATTCACATGCACAGCATGATTCAGGTTCTGCCACAACATCTCAGTTGTATTTATTATATTTTAACTTGGCTAAAACACAAAACTTCTTCTTCCTGAGCCATTCTTAGGTAGATTTGCTAGGATCATCGTCTTGTTGAACAGCCACTTTTGGCCCAGTTTCAGCTCTCGTACTGATGGCTTGACGTTCTGCTCAAGAATTCCCTGGTATCCCACAGAATTCATGGTTCCTTTACTGATGTTGAGTCGTCCAGGTCCACAGGAAGAAAAACAGCCCCGTACCAGTTGGCCAGTTTTGGCTGGTTGCCAAATATGGCATTTTTGATTGCAATCAAACGGTTCAATTTTGAACTCATTTGTCCTGAGAATAGACTTGAGGTTTGTCCAAGTTGGCTCTGGGAAAATTAAGACAGGCAGCTATTTTCTTTTTAGACAGTAAAGGCTTCTTCCTTGCTATTCGCATGAATGCCATTTCTTCTTACACACAAGGTGATATTTTAGATACACGTCCACTTCTGTACTAATACACGTCCAGTCACTATTATGTTAAATGCTCTGCATTTGCATATTATTTGTCTCACATTGGACTGCTGGAGCCCAAATCTTTTTGATATGACTTTATAACCTTCCTAACCTTCCTGGGGTCCTCTGAGATGTCCTTAGATCGCGGCACAGTGTTTTTCCTTCACCAGCATGGGTAACACCAAACTGACCAGGGTAAACCAATGCGTACGCTAGGGGTGGGCGATAATCGTGTTTATTATCATAATCGTCATTTTAATTATGTAATCGTGGCAAATTTTCAAAAAAAAAAAATCGTTGATTTCGATTGTTATTTAGGCTACAAGAACAAGGAACGTCTAGAAGCGCCAGTTAGCAAAGCAACCAGTGTGAGTGTCTGTGTGTGTGCGCGCGCATCAGATGTAACATCACTTTCCCGCAAATGAATGGGCCAAATACTTTCCCCAATGCTGTGTTCATGAACTGTCCCCTTAAAAAATACTACGTCGTATTCAGTCACGTCCCTCCGCTCTGTCCAATTAACGCCGTGTTCAGACAGGTTTTGACCGTTCGTTTTTTGCGAGCCGCGAGCGAATGTGTCAAGCCGGGCAGGAAGTCAGACACAGGAACGGCATAGAGCATTATTTCAAAATAAAACAAAACAAATAAAATAGTCGTTCATTAATCGTAATCGAGGTAAAAGTTTGAAATAATCGCGATATTGATTTTTAGTCATATCACCCACCCCTAGCGTACGCCACTTTCCACACAGGATTTGGAATTTATCAAAATCAACAGGTGGTAAGAATGTGCGTTATGGTACACATACTTCACATCATGTGTAGCCTTTGCAGTCTTTTGACTCCAATTAGTGCGAGTTGGCAAAAAAAGGATAATGTCAAAGGGTGACATTTTATTTTCAAAGCTCAGCCGACATCTGCAAAGTGCCCATTAGGGTGGCATCTATGCTGTTTGGAGATGATGAAATGCGATGTGCAGTAGACAGATTTGCAGCTGAGTGTCATGCAATCCCATCCTGGTGAGGGGTGAGCAGCTATCGCAAGTGGATGACTTCAGGTATCTCGGGGTCTTATTCCCAAGTGAGGGTAAGAAGGATTGTGAGATTGATTGTCAGATAGGTGCCTTGGCAAACCAGAGCTTTGGTTTGGTCGTCTTTGTTCCAACCCTCACCTATGGCCAACATCTCTTGGTAATGATGGAAAGAATGAGAGCATTAATATAAGTGGCTGAGATTAGGTTTCTCCACAAGGTGGCTGGCCTACCTTGTGATAGGGTGAGGAGCTCAGAGATCTGGTGTCGAGCCACTGCTCCTCCACATTGAAAGAAGCCAGCTGAGGTGGTTTGGGCACATTGTATGGATGTCCCCCCAGCGCCTCCCTTTGGAGGTGTTTCAGGGCCAGGACACGCTGTAGGGCTGTATCTCCCAGCTGCCCAGGGAGCACTTGGGTATGCCCCAGGAGGTGCTAAGGGAAGTTGCTGGGGAAAGGGCTGGGCTGTTCTGCTTGCCCTGTTACCAATGCGACCTTGACCTGAATAAGCCACTAGAAAATGGATCGATCGATCAAGATTATGTACAAAGCACTGAGTCACTTTTTGTCACTGTTTGTCCTGGTCCAAATACGACTGACTTTAATACATTGTCAGAAATGAGTAGCCTGTTTTTATCTTTATTTTGCTGGTTACTATATTCAATTGAAAAAAAGTCTGATCTAATGGGTTTTCATTTTAGGCCTCAAGGCGATAAAATGTTTTAAAAAGTTGTAAGGACTGTGTTGCCTTTGATATCCAATCACTATATCTCTTGATCCATCACTGCAGGACAAAGCCATTCTTTCTGTATCTACAGAACATGCTAAATGACTCTGGTAATTGTACATCTGACTGGAGCACACATACAAATGGGCATGGTTAAACTTAAGCTGATCCTAGTATTAACTATAGAATAGTACTGAAGTGCCCTTGAACTTTGTTGGCCTGGAGAAACTGAGTTGCAACATAGAATTCAGACTTCAAACATTCAAACATCTTGCTATTCTTGCCATCTAGGAACCTAGCAAAAGTGGACTCTATGACACATTTTGGCTGAGAAAAACGGAATGGAAGTTGGCATTTAGATGACATTGGATGTTGGTTGGCGTTGAGGTTTAAGAAACCCCTTTTGAACTTTGGCACACACACCAAGGTCAAATGTTAGTGTCTGTTGATTTGCCATGCTGTGTGTTAAAGGAACATAATCTAGAACTGGTGCAGAATCTGTCTCTACCCTTTATCCTGGCATTGCCAGGCAAGAAGGATTTTCTTCCTCTCTTCTTTCATTTTATGCTCTCTGTCTCCCAAACTTTCTGGCACAGCCTTCCTAGCTGTTATATTTTCCACTGTTTGTCAGTGGATGGGAATGTACGTGCTGGGAGGAGGGGGTCTGCAGGCTATATGATTCTCTTTACATTGCTTGTTGTACTTCATGCAGAAGCAGGGGGGATTAATACTCTTTTAATACTTTTTAAATCTATGAAGAAATGTACATAAATTTCATTTACAACCCTGACAAGGGCAAATGGTCAAATATGTTATTTTCCAACACACCTAGTACTTCACTTGATACAACCTTCTCTAGGATTTTCAAATTGAAATAGGCCAGTAGTTGGTGAGAACACAAGGTTGAGCTGTCACATAATGTTGAGCTGTCACAAATGCTGGATTATTTTAGGGGTGAACACCCAAAAGTTTTTATAGAAGAGGCTGAACACAAACAGTCTTAAAGTACTCAAGGACACAACCAGAGAGTTGTTGACTATATACAGAAAGCTATAGTTTATAAAACTTCTAAAAGGAATTTGGTTGGTACAATGTCAAGGGGGTTGTATCTAGTATCTAGATGAGGACAGGATATGGTAATGATAATTACTGTAATACGTGGGGCGAGATATCCTCAAACTTTTATTAATAGAATGTCAAAAACTTTTCAGTCAGCATTTGAAGAGACAGAAACATGAGGACTAGCGGGGTCTAGGTTCTTATTTGGCGATCAATAGCACCAAATAAGAACCTAGTGCTAATTGTTAGAGATTAGTTCAGAGAAATATTTTGCTCTTGCATAGCTCCTTCATATGTTGGTAATCGGCCAGGAGCTTCTCCACTTCTGTCAAGCTCTTCTACAATCCCCTTTCAGGCAATTTATCCATGGGGGTGTACTGACATAATATTTGGACAGAAGATTTGCTCACAGAATACATACTAACACCCTAACATTTCCTTTATTTATCAGGCTTCAATGTTGGCAGGTGGTCCCATTCCTTCCAGCCAGCAACACCTCATAAAACCCCCCTTGTCCATGCTTACTAGTGAAGGAAGAAAGGCACCCGTGTAGACTTGTCTTCTTGGAGCAAAACTTTCATCACTCGTACAGAACGTTAGACGTTCTCTGAGGTGAAATGATGCGAGCTGCCACTAATATCTAAAACCCCACAAAAGGAAAAAGCATTACCGCTTTTATAATTATGCAGTCAAACCTTTGGCGAATGTTTTGGTGCGTAGAAGTCATTGTCAGCTCAAACTGGAGCAGCCACTGAAGTGAATCAAACATACAGCTTTTTCTATAGTGTTTTTTTAAAGTCCTTTACTGTGTTATAGATAAGACCCTGGGGATGTCCAAATATAAAAAATCTCATCAATGACTGGTCCAGTTTGGTACTGTTTCCATCTGCTTTGATGTGTTCTAGGTAGGGTTTCCCACCTTGAGTATTACATAAATCAAATATGGCTACATTGCGGATACTTTGTATCCCGATTGTATCCTGTCCCCTAACTCCAGTGTTTTTTTCTGTTAAAGCTTGTCTGTTTCGCTACAACGTCCTGTCGCTGGTCTATCTCCTCTACCTGCTGTTGCTGCCATGGTTCCTCTGGCCCAACAAGCACACAATCAGAGGTAAGATCATCCACATTTATATGCCTGTCAGTGTGGCGTTTTCACACCTAACACACCTGTGATGGAATGTGCTCTTTGCCATAATTTACCTTCTGTGGTGTTCATGCCAGTTAAGATCACATGAAGACATAGCTGAATGTGAGCATCAGTCCAGACTGCAGTTTGCCGGCGCTTCATTTTGTTATGCTAGACTGTTGGCTATCAAATCAGCATCCCTCTCCTTATACCCATGAAATTTTGTATTCTTTGGGGTTGTTTCCTGTAGTTGGTTTGGATTATGTTCTCATGCCTAACAAACTGCACTGCAGTTTTCTTGGAAGAGACCCACATTTTCAGGCATCTCAGTGCAATTATTTGGTGTCCACCAAGTTCGAATGGCATTGTTCTGGTTTGATCTGGCCATAGGAATGAACTAAAGGAGGAAACGCTCCAGAGTTAATAAACCGCTCCAAACATAGCCTACTTAGTGTGAATGCACCCTTAATATCACAGAAACTTGTTTCAAAAGGAAAATAGAAAATGTATAATTTGGAGGGCGGCCGAATCCCGTTTCTACAGATTGGATTGTAAAACCAAGAAATTAAGAAAAAGGGTGTCAGAATTTTATTCCATAAAAAAGTGGTATCATGTTTTGTTATGTATGATGACCACAAGGCACCATTCCCACAGAGAGTTTTCTCTGGTTCATACTGGAAGTGGAACGGATGCATAGCAGAAGCTACACACACAAGTCGCAGCAGGCACATAGAAATAAACCAGAAGTGTAGAAATACAGAATGAATACTGAATGATTGGTTGAATTATACAGAAACGTCACTGGCTGCGGTGTCAAGCAATCAATTTTTGTGCACTAGATTTCCATTGACAATGCATGGAGTGATTTGCTGTAGAGGGATAAGCTGATAGCTAACATTAAACTTACGGCTTCCAAAAGTTACTCTGGGAGGCGGTTAGCTTGATACAAAACACCATGTCATGAATTTTCAAGCTGCATAGCACATAATGCTTGATTGATTCAGTAAGAAGTAAGATTCAGTTGGCATTCAGTAAGAATGCCAAAAGAGGGGTGTCTGGGGAGAGCAGTGCTGCTGTTACGGCTCCTATCATGCAGCCTAATTTAATTTATAATTTGTAGACACTCCTTCATGTTTGCCAGTACGGCATCATCAATGTAATTCTGTATGGGGTATTTTCACAGTGTATTTTATTTATTAAGTAAGGACCAAAAAAAAGAGTTAGCCTGCTACTTACTGAAAAAAAGTCAAACATGCAAAAGTGCAATGAAATAATTTTGTTTCCTGAAACTGAGACATATTAATAATCTTGGCCACAATATTTAGCAAAATAATTGGAATTATTTATTTGTGAATTGAAGTGAAAGATGCATAACTTGTCATTAAAGTCTAAGGAGCAAATGTGGCCTCACTAGGCTTTACAATTAGAATAATCATAAAGTCTAGCCTATCATAACACAGAATGTTGTCACTGTTGTTTGCTGGTTTGCTCTGTTGTCCGCTCTGCATTGTGCTTGTGTTAAGTGCATTTGTATGCTTTATTATGGTTGCATGATTGTTAACCCTTTGCTTACCATCTTCGCTTGTTATATATAATTGTTGTTCATTTCTGGGTGAAGTATACGACAATACTTATGTGTAAAAACTGAAATGAACAAAGGAACTTGTTCTATTTTTAAGCCACGGGCATTATTGAGTTGAAGAGTTGGTTGGTGGAATATAAACTGTCATTAAAGATAATACAAAAGATGGCAAATAAATTAAAAACGAATGATCAACTTACAAATATACCAACTATTAGATCAGAAACTGGGGTCACCCTATCTGATCCTAAGTTGATTAATCAAAGATTTTGTAACTTCTATAGACAGCTGTACACTTCAGATAACAACTCCTCAGCATTAGACAGGGACAACTATCTTGAGAAACTGAATCTGACTTCACTATCAACAGAAGAGGCTTCTATATTAGGGGCCCCGCTATCCCTTGAGGAACTTAAACAATCTCTAACAAAAATGAATAAGGGTAAGTCACCTGGAAGTGACGGCATTCATCCGGAGGTCTATTTAAAATTTTGGACACTTCTAGGACCACTGATCTTGGATATGTTTAATGTAGCGATTAATAAAGGATGTTTTGGAAGAGATGTAAACACAGCACTGATAACGCTTATTTTAAAGAAGGACAAGGATCCAACAAATTGTGCTAATTACCGCCCTTTGTCCTTATTAAACGCGGATATTAAATTATTTTCAAAGACGCTTGCGAGCCGTCTAGAGATGTATTTGACTAAATTGATTCATCCAGACCAAAGTGGATTCGTAAAAAAACGCTTATCAGCTGACAATCTACGTCGTCTATTACATATTCTGGATGCTTCCGATAATCTCTTACCATCAGCTATACTGTCGGTTGATGCAGAAAAGGCCTTTGATCGGCTGGAGTGGCCGTTCCTATGGTCAGTATTGAATCATATGGGCTTGGGGTCAAATTTTATTAACATGGTAAAAACTATATATGCTAATCCCTCAGCCAGTGTAGTCACAGGTAGCTTATGCTCTACTCCCTTTGAAATAAGCAGAAGTAGCCGTCAAGGAGATCCAATTTCATCAATGTTATTCATTCTATCACTGGAGCCTTTGGCACAGTCTATTAGGTTATCTCCAAGTATTACACCGATAAAAATAAAATCTACGCAGCATCATATATCTTTATTTGCTGATGACGTTCTTTTATTTTTTTCTGACATAAAGCATTCTCTTCCAAACATCCTTAATAGCTTTGAACAGTATAGCTATGTATCCAGTTACAAAATAAACTGGATTAAGTCTTCGCTATTACCTTTGAACCCGCTAAGTAAGGACGACTGTGCACTTTTCAATATCCCAGTAGTTTCTCATTTTAAATATTTAGGAATAAATGTATTTGCATCTGTAGAAAAAACTATCTCTAAGAACTATAGTAATACTCGTAACATGATCAAATCTGATTTGGAAAGATGGCATAACCTACCCATTTTCCTTTCTGGTAGAATCTCAATAATAAAAATGAATGTGCTTCCTAGAATAAACTTTTGTTGTTATATGTTACCTCTAGCACCCCCTCCAAGATATTGGGAGAAAATACATAGTATGATTACCAGGTTTCTATGGAGGGGCAGACGATCAAAAATAAAACTGGCCAACTTGCAAAGAAGGAAGGAATTAGGTGGGCTATCAGTACCAAATTTTAAATTGTATTTTCAGTCTCTTACTTTTCGTCCCTTAGTAAATTGGTTTAACAACACTACCTCAACTCCATGGCTCAATATTGAGAGGAATTTGGTGGCTCCTGTCTCTTTGAATGATATTTTATTTACAAGTCTTTCTATCAGAAAATGTAGAATGAAGTACGGTTCAATAATAGCTTATGCAATTCAGAATTTCCATAGAATAGAAAAGATATACAACTGGAAATCTAAATGGCATGTCAACACACCAATATTTTATAATAATTTGTTAAAGTCAGGAGGAAGATATTTTGTTTCACCTCAATGGTATAGTGCAGGTATACATAGTTTAGGAGACATTATGAATAATACTGGATTAAGAAGCTTTCAAGATTTAAGGGAAACATATAAATTGCCATCCAACTCTTTTTTTATGTACTTACAGTTACGTTCTGCTATACGGGCTGCAAATATCTTGTGTGACAAGCAACCCTTTACTCATCCAATAATAAATTTAATTAAGAAACTATCTGAATTAGCGAAAGGACATGTCTCTTTAATTTATAATACATTGTTAGAACATACACAGACCCCATTAGCAATAACAACAGTATGGAATAATGACTGTTCTGAATCATCTATAGACTGGGCCAGAGTATGGAAGAATGCCTCTCATTCTTCACAAAATCCAAATCATAAATTAACAAATCTGAACTTTATATTTCAAACTTATCTGACTCCAAAGCGACGTTTCAAGATGAATATAGCTACATCTCCAAACTGTACCCTATGTGATCTGAATCAAATGGGGACATTCTTACATATTATGTGGGAATATCCACCAGTTATTGTTTTTTGGGAACAGATAACAAAACGTCTCTCTGAGACACTGGAGGTAGAGATTGACTGCTCCCCACTATGTATGCTCTTGAATGATGATTCCGGGCAGAACTTTAACCACACTCAAAGACAGCTGTGGCTAGCAGCTTGTACTATTGCAAAAAAGATGTTGGCGGTTAGGTGGAAACCACCACACACCCTTTCTATTCATCAGTGGACTCAATCTTTAATAGATATTTTATCAATGGAGATTTCTGTTGCAAGGATGAACGGGGCAGGACAAATTACCCTTGAAGCTAGAAAAGATGCACTCAATGCAGCCAGAAACATGATATAGACTTATTTATTCGTTCTTTACTAACCTTTCAATATATTGTCAGGAAATATTTTGCATGTATAATGGAATCTGGAGAAAGACCCATTGGGATGGGGTGGGTTAGGGTTGGGAAATGATCAAAGGTGCAGGTGTACTGTAGGTATGTACCGGTACATATGTATGTATGTGTATGTATGTATGTATGTATGTATGTATGTATGTACGTATGTATGTAGTATGTATGTATGTATGTATATGTATTTATATATATATTTCTTTTTGTTTTGCCTTGTTTCTTAACTTCCTATTATGTACCTGTCCTTCAAACCCATGGCGTATGGATAGATAGATGGATGGAAAATCATATACCTACAAGTTAAGTTGATGACAGTGTTCATTTGATTATCTTTGATGTACACCTGCGAACCTTGTATAAAATACAATAAAAAAAAGGAAAAAAAAAAGATAATACAAAAGATGTAACACCTATTGTTGGGAAATACAGGACCCGTGAAGCACTGAGTGAGTGTATTCGGTTCAGTTCAGTCCCCTACAAAAGTGCACAGGACGTACTGAGGTTTTTATGGAAGCTTATGAAGTTAGCCTGGAAGAAACAGTTTACTCCGAAAGCATGGCGTAGAGCAGGGGGGATTTTCACTCCCAAAGAGAAAGACTCTAGAAATAAATCACTTTAGACCTATTAGCTTACTTAATGTTGAGGGGAAGATTTTCTTTAGGCTGTCTGGTTATTTAGAAAGGAATAGGTTAATTGACACATCGGTGCAAAAAGCTGGAATCCCAGGCTTTTCTGGGTGCTTAGAGTATGATTTGGCACCAAATTCAGTCAGCTTGGTGTGAGAGAACAGATCCTGGATCTGGCAAATGCTTTTGGCTCAGTACCACACAGTCAGTTGTGGGAGGCCAGATATTTTAAGGAAGTTAGTTAAAGCTTTCTTTCTACACATTCAACTCTGTTTCACAACAGCAGAGTAAACTACCGCATGGCAACATATGGAAACAGGCATTATATCAGGGTGTACAATCTCCCCGTTAGGATTTACTATGGCAATGGAGGTCATTAACAGGGTAGTGGGTGGGGAAAGGCTGCAGGGAGGGCTGCGCCTCACACTAACTAGGGCATATATGGACAACTATGACATCAACAGCTCCATGTACCAGTAACTTATTGTACAAGTTGATAGTAATCTAAAGTGGGCTGAGATGAAGGTGAAACCAAGTAAGTCAAGGAGTGTATCATCAACGGGCAGAAAAGGATAGACAAAAAGTTTAGGGCTGTGTGCAGGGCAACCTGCATGGAATAGGGTAACACCACTAGGATAAAGAAAAATGGTAGTTGAAGAAATACATCATCAGGACGAGGCACACATTACCTAATACTTATACATTGTTCCGAAAAATATAAATTGAAACAATGTCAATCTGACATTTGTTTTTGGCTGTGGAAATGTGAGTACAATTAGATAGCCAGACTGGCAAACTGATAAAACATAGAAATACACACACACACACACACACACACACACACACACACACACACACACACACAATCCCTGTTTCAGGGCTGTGTTTGTCCGGTTTATCATCTCCTTCATGACTAGCTGCTATCATTTCCTGTCTGTAAGCCAATCAAAACACTGTATTGTCAAACATCGGCGTGAACCAGGAAGTGGACTAATTATAACATATCACAAGCTCTGGCTTGCTATCTGCTAGGGGCTTTGTTTTCTTGATATTGACTTTTCCTTCCTGACGTTTCTGTCACTACATTTTTATCTATATCCTTTTCTTTCTGCTACTGATGATAAAAAGTGAAATGTAGTGACAGATAGAGGCCGTCTAGTATTCACCTCCCTCATCATCTGTCTTTGCCTTCATCTCACTCCAGTGTTTCCCATATAATGTTCATGCGAATGATGATGCATCATGTATAAATGATGTATACATTTTTTTTAAATGAATGAAAACAGAAACATTTGCATCAAAACAAAATTTCCTTGATATTGCAAAAAAGTTTTTGGGAGCGAATTCTTTTTTTCCGATATAGAAATCATGCGATAAATAGCGATGGAAATGAATTTGTCACACTGTTGTTTGACAGTTGGATGGAAACATGTCTTTACCTCCTCTCAGAATCAAACACCCTGTCTTTTCTCTGTCTCTTCTCGTCACTCGTTCCGTCCTGTTTAACTAAAATGTGAAAATGTGTTGGAGAGGCTTTTATTTTAGTGGTAGAACAGCTGGAGAGACAGAGGCAGAGTAGGGGAGAGTTCCCCCAATGGAAAACCCCTCGGCTCGCCAACACGCACACACAACCAAAGCCTGACAGGGGAAAAAGGATTATGTATGTAATGCGAACCAGCATTGCCAAAGCTTTGTGGAGTATTAAGAGCCAGTTTGAGCCCTCAGACGGAGATAAAGAGGGAGAGATTGGCTGGGTATTAACAAACAATTGGGATGTGTTCAAATAATCAATTAAGCGGTTTTACACCACGTACCAAGACTCTCATAGTCAACTTTCAATTTCAATCAATCTCATTTCTGACTATTAAAACATTGTTGGAAAGAAATTAATGCTATTTCCTTGTACCATAATTATAACCATAAAAAGTAATTATTTGCTTTATTTCTAGAAAACAGGCGAAATGTCAAAATGATCAATTTTTACTGGGAAAAGTAATGTCAAAGTTGGAAATGGCTTGGCATGTTTTGTGTGGTAGGTGGGATGAGATGTTGGCCAGGAATGTTGTTTTTATATTTTTCCAGTATTAGCGATCTTCTGCTTTTTGCTTATCCTGCTGAGGAATGCAGCCATGGATCCGTACAGCGGTTATCACTAAAGCTTAAATAGAATCTTGTTATAAGGCTTAAGAGAATATCCAGTCTCTCTGTATGTGAAGTTGTTGTTTCTTTTCCTTTGACATTAGGATCTTATTCAGCCTCCAGCTTCTTCCATTCTGCCTCCGTCGTATCCATCTCCAGCTGCTTGGCTTCTTACCACTGAAGTTCAAGGGTCTCGGTTTTATTTTTCTCCTCACTGTCCCTTTCTGCCAGTTTTTCCTCCAGGAGCGCACCCTGTCAGACCTCTGCTTCCATGTGTTGGAGGTCCTTCATGAGATCCAGAGTTTTACTCAGGTCCTGTTCTGCAGTATTTTGGGTGACCTCAGCCTCTTGCTGACATGCCAGGAGTCTGGCTTGCTCTTCATTCCACTGGATAGTTGAGACAGAGGGAAAAGCCTCTGCTCAGCCAGTCCTGGATAAAGGACTCTAGGCACTCCTCTTCCTTCCTCTGATCTGGCTTCCTCTGGTCTTTGAACACAGGGAATTGTTTTTTTCTTTGCTGAGGCTGGACATCAACTCAGCCTGAAGGTCTTTGACTTGTACCTGACAGAGTAGGCTCCAATAGCCTGCTGATAGAGAGCCTGCTGATGTTGAGCTTCATCCAGCTGCATCCAGAGCAACCAGCTCCAACTCCGATACCTCCATCTTGCTATCCTTTTCCATTCCTCTACCAGACTCTCTTCTCCCTACTGTCATCCAGTGCCAAGTAGAGCCCAGCCATTTTCAGACTATTCAACCTTTTGGCCTCCTCCTTCTCTTCCACCCTGGACCACCCAGCCTGGAGGTCATCAATGGCACCGAAGACGCAGAAAGCTTCTCTTCCTTTCACTCTCAGCAAGGCTGTGTGGAGGTCATCTATCTTAGCTTCTTCATGTAATTGACACAAACAATGAAGTCAGTAAGAGACGAGTAAGCTAGCTAATTAGAGCAGAGGTCCAACAGAAACATGTAGATTCAAGATTCAAGAATCAAGATTCAAGAAGTTTATTTGTCACATACACACACGAGGTGTGCAGTGAAATGTAAAGTGGCAAGTAGTGAAGTGGTAAAGTAGTGAATATCACCATGCAAAATACTGTAATTTAATGTAATACTGTAAAACAACTACTTCTGCTTGAGAACAAGGCTTTTTAGCCTTTGTAGCTGAAATTTGAAAGCCAGAAATGTCTAATTGTTGAGTCTAATCATTGAGTCATTGGCATTGAACAAACCTATGCAGATATATTATGGTAATTTTGTGTTATGGGACAGTAAAAAAAAGTTAAAGCACCTTTAACCATTGCCATTTACAGTGTTTCCGAAAATTGTATCCTGTGTGCCATTACCTGGATACCCAGACAGTCTGTCATTGTGATAAATGAGGGAGTGTTAGAGCTGACTGTCTAAATGAAAGGGCAGTGTTAAGGTGAGCTCTGAAAGGGGGCATCTTGCCAAGTTGATTTATAAATGAAAGATGGAAGCTATGTTGTGCCGCATGTGTTAACAAGTCTAAATGAGATTCAGGGCCAGCTATAACGCAGCTAGTGAAATGTTTCATGACCTAAGCCGAGCCAAGCTTTTGAACATGTATTGTTATAAAGCTCTGGCCTTAATTCATCTCTCTTAGGGCGTTTTCACACCTGAAAGTCCGGACCAAGGTTCATGTTTTTGTTACATTGTATACATTTGATCCGGTTAGTTTTGGTTTCACATTGCAATTTTGCGAGCGCACTAAAGACCTTTGGATGACATACCTACGTCCTGTCGTCATCACCTACATGGGCTGTGTCTCCCTATACTTGACATTGATTGGTTTGTAGACGGGCGTGCGTCTGACATCGGCATGTTGTCAATTCAGCGGGTAGCCTTTTCCATTTGAATGAAATGAATGAACAGATTCATTTCGTTGCCACTATACAGTCCCTCCAGGATGTTGCGATCTTGCGATCGCAATATTGAACGCAAATTCAACTAATTGCCGGAATACTTGCAAGAGCTTCCATTTTGCCAAAAAATACCCCGCAATATTCCCGCATAAAACGGTCAAATTGGCACAATGCTTCCACATTAATACGCCTACATGTTCGGGAGGTTGTTTTTTTATTTAAATATGCAATTTGCACTATTTGCTTTCTTGTTATCCTGAGCTTTTGTTAGGACAATGCCGGAGTGGCCAATCGGGACAACCGGGACGGGCTGGTGGGTCTTTGGACCGGTCGGACGGGCTGCACCGCGGTGTAGCCTACTCATTTTATAAACTGTTCAAGTTGATTTGCTGCTAACAGGCCGGTGACTAGTTAGATGTGCGTTCTCAGCTCCGGACATCTCTCTCCTTTTCTCTGTGTCAAACTGGTAGCACTGACAGACCTGACAGATTAGAGCGGGACGGGAACGTGACGGGTCAACTAATGATGTGATGGCAAATTGTAGATATGCTGCATTGCAGCCTGTAACAACACATTATGTAATAACACCGCATTATGTAATAACTCGACAAAATGTAATACATTTTCACTTCATTATGTAATAACACCCGCATTTTGTAATAATCTGCCGCATTTTGTAATAAACAGCCTGAACGCAATATGTAATAAATTTCCCCGCATTTTGTAATAAATTATTACATATTGCGGTGGTTATTACAAAATGCGGGAGATGCAATTTTTTTTTGATGAAAATTTAATAATAAGGTGCATTATGTAATAACCAACCAAAATGGATGTCTTCATTCATGAAAATCGTTATAACATAACAACAACACAACAAATTTTATGCATTCTAGCATGAATCATACTGACTCAAAATTCATTTTACGCATTGATTGTGTAACCCAGGTTAAAATAACCTACATAAATATATAAAGGGTTGAACTATAATAAATAAATAAATAATAATTCATAATTATTATTATCATAGCGAATAAATAGTAAATAGTAAAAAGTAATTCATATCAAGTAATGATAGCAGTCTATACTGTGATTTTGTTTTATATCAGATTTGCTATTTCTTGGGACGTAGCAGGAGCAGCGCTGATTAGCCAATCAGCAGCCGCCTTGCTGCAAAGAAACTTCAAGAGTGAGCTAGATTTTAGAACGTGAGACACTTGCAAGAGAGAAGCCACGAAAACGAGAGCTAAAGAGAATAATAATATTGAAGCTTATAATAGCAGTTGACAACTACAAGATTTTCTTTCTTTATCTATTCTGAGTATTTTGTTTGTTCTACCATTAACTGGGCCTTGGTTTCCGTGCCTTGTGCCGAGGCAGGGAGCGAACGTGTAGCGTCCATTAGCAAAGCGACGCACCGGATTTGGCAAGTTTTTGGATTGGTGAAGATCGCTGCTTGGCGTTACACACACCAAGCTGGGAAAACAAGATGGCGAGCCACCCATAGGAGACCTCCGCTGGATACACGTACGTCTGTCTGCTACCACAAGACAGCCCATTCTAAGGACAAGTACAGATTCAAGCACCTGGATCGTGGTAGGACTGAAACTTCCAGTATTTTGCTGCTGCAACGAACAGTGGGACTCAATTGGGCAGGGAAATACTTAACAAAAAGGACTGATTATAGCCTACATTGAGTATTGAACATTGATTATTGATCTCTGGTATTGTATTTTGTTGATGTTGCATGCCAGAGGGTTTTTTATTTTCATTTATACTGTGTTGAATTGGTAATGCAAATGTGTGTTACTGTTGATATTTCTGATTTACTGGTTAAGTAACTCAGGTTAAGGGAAAGTAGAACTAAACTAAAAAGGCCTAATAGAACATAATAGAATATTTAACTAATTAGCATAATTAGTCACTCAAAACGAGAAGAGAACTAAAATTAGAATAAAAAGGATCCTAAAATAGAACTAAAATATCTGAAACTTAAAATAGGGTTAAATAGGTGAAATCAAAGCAAAGGGTTTCATGAGCCTAAGATGTATACTATTGTAATATGTGTTTAATTGTGTCAGATTTTGTCTGATTGTGTTTATGTCTACTTCCAACTTTATATAAATAAGCCGGCAGTTCAACTTATTTCCTGGTCTGTGGTCTGCTGTTATTCCTTGATGCTAGTTATAAACTGCTCGAACCTAGTCCCTGGTCCTAGCTAACTGTCAACATCTACAGTGCTACAATTGCTGTTGTCCATATCCCATACATAAGACCCAAAGGGTACAGGTCACAATAATGGTTAATTTCAGATCTGTCAAAAAATAAATAGCTAAATTAATTGAATATATATCAAACATTCCTTTAAATATACTGCATGATGATGCTCATGCATCTAGTTCTAATATGTGGTAATTTAACACATTAACATTGTGAAAATGTGTTCTATTCACTTAATGTTTTCTGTTTTGTGCATACATTGTTATACCCTTCCACTTGGCTGGTCAAATGACCAGACAGCATATGCATCAAGAATGTTGATTGTATTATTGTTATTATTAATTTCCCTCATTATCACATTGTAAATGTATGTAATACTTTCTAACAGGCCTGGTAACATTCCTATGATGTTAAATAGAGTGAAGGAAAAAACATTTTCCTGTCAGAAACTTTCTAAGACCAATATTATCTGCTAGGCGAGTGTTGTCATTGCTAACCAGCACATTGTTATTAGCATAAAGGTTTGAGCTTTTATCTTTACACTTTTCATATTAGTTGAGAAGCTACTCTACAGTAAACTCTAAATGAGAGAAACTCTAAATCCAATGCTTTGCAGAGAAATAACATTTTATTCACACTCAATATCATAGCCTTCAACATGTTGCCTTTCAACTAGTGGCCAGTGATAGACACTACAATTTATTCTCCCTCTTCCAAGGCAATTCAATAACTTTATTTATAGCACATTTTTTTTAGCACGGTGGCAATTCAAGGTGCTTTACAAAGATTAAAAGACAGAGGCAATTGATACATAGACAATTTATAAGAAAAGACAATTGATTTATAAGAACAATGAATAAATAAATAGTGGTGTAGGGCCTAGATAAAAACTATATTTAAAATAAGTTTAACATTTTTTAAAGAACTCAAATAACTTAACTAAAAGCATCCATGAACAGTGTGGTTTTGAGTCCTGATTCAAAGGTTTCGAGGGTTAGGCTACTTTTAAGATCGACAGGGAGTCTGGTCCAGAGATGCGCAGCATAGTGAGTGACTAAAGGTTGCTTCACCAACTTTAGCCCGTGGCACTGGGCATTACTAGCAGCCCACTCCCACTTGACCTGAGAGACCTGGCAGGAGTGTACTCCTTAAACATGTCTGTAATGTATTTTGATCCCACTCCATGTATTGATTTATAAACAAGCAGCATTTCCTTATATTCAATTCTGTGGCTGACAGAAAGCCAGTGTAGTGACTTAAGAATCGGGGTTCCCTGCCCCTGAATCTTTTTCTCTTCTATCCCCTGATACTGCCACTGATCTTCTTCTCTCTACTCTGTCCTCTTCTCTGGACAATCTCTGTCCCCTTACCTCCAGGCCTGCACGCCAAACTCCACCTGCCCCTTGGTTGTCCGACTCAGTGCGTACTGAGAGACGGAGCCTGAGAGTGGCTGAGCGCAAATGGAGAAATGGCAACCTCCCGGAGGACCTTCTTACCTTCCAATCTCTCCTTTCCACTTTTTCCTCCTCTCTATCTGCTGCTAAAGCTGCTTTCTTCTGCACTAAAATTCAAACTTCTGCTTCCAACCCTAAAAAACTCTTTGAAACTTTCTCTTCCGTCCTCCAACCCCCACCTCCGCCCTGATGACTTCGCCAACTTCTTTGACAAGAAGGTCAACGATATCCGATCCTCCTTCCCTCACCCCCCGGCTGCTGCCCTGCGCACCAACCACACCTGTCTGCCTTCCACCCATCCCTCTCTACCACCCTCTCCACCTTTTCCCTCCCCACCTCCCTCCCTATCCCATTTTTCTCCCCTCTCCCCAAACGAGGTCCTTCACCTTGTTACATCTAGCCGCCCCACCACATGCTCCCTTGACCCGGTCCCATCCACTCTGCTTCAGTCTACTGCACCTGATCTTCTTCCCTTCCTGACCCACCTCATCAACATGTCTCTGGTGTCTGGATGCTTTCCCTCTGCTTTCAAGACTGCCAGAGTCACCCCCCTTCTGAAGAAACCAACACTTGACCCCTCTGAGGTCAAGACCGGTTTCCCTTCTACCCTTCCTATCAAAAACTCTTGAACGTGCTGTCTTCAATCAACTGTCCTTGTACCTCCACCAGAACAACCTCTTGGATCCCCACCAGTCTGGGTTCAAAGTGAGTCACTCGACCAAGACTGCCCTCCTGGCAGTGACGGAGTCGCTCCATACCGCTAGAGCGAACTCTCTCTCCTCTGTCCTGATACTCCTGGACCTGTCTGCAGCGTTTGACACAGTGAACCACCAGATCCTCCTCTCCACCCCCTCCTCTCCACCCTTGAGGGGATGGGTGTCTCAGGCTCTGCACTCTCCATGTTTGCATCCTACCTGACGGATCGCTCCTACCAGGTGACGCTGAGAGGGTCTGTGTCAGAACCACGCAGGCTCACTACTGGGGTTCCGCAAGGCTTGGTTCTAGGTCCTCTTCTTTTTTCCCTCTACACAACATCTCTTGGTTCTGTTATCCACTCCCACGACTTTTCCTACCACTGCTATGCAGATGACACCCAGCTGATCCTGTCATTTCCCCCCTCTGACACACAAGTGGAGGCACGCATTGCTGCATGTCTGGCAGACATCTCGGAGTGGATGTCGATGCACCACCTGAAGCTCAACCTGGACAAGACTGAGCTGGTGTTCCTCCCGGGGAAGGGCCGTCCGCACCGAGACCTGGCCATTACCATTGATAATGCTGTGGTGACGTCAACTCGGACTGCGAGGAATCTGGGTGTGACCCTGGACAACCAACTGTCGTTCTCGGCAAACATCGCATCAGTGACACGCTCCTGCAGATTCCTCCTCTACAACATCAGGAGGATTCGCACCTTCCTCACTGACAAGGCAGCGCAGGTGCTCATCCAGGCTCTTGTCATCTCCTGCCTGGACTACTGCAACTCCCTCCTTGCTGGTGCCCTGGCGTCTGCCATCAGACCTCTGGAGCTTGTTCAGAAAGCTGCAGCTCGTCTGGTGTTCAACCGCCCCAAGTTCTCCCATACAACTACCCTTCTCCGTTCTCTACACTGGCTCCCTGTAGCAGCTCGCATCCAGTTCAAGACCCTGGTGCTAGCCTATAGGGCAGTGAAAGGAACAGCTCCTTCCTACCTCCAGGCTATGGTCAAGCCTTACACCCCCGCCCGACCACTTCGCTCTGCTGCCTCGAGGCGACTGGTTGCCCCGTCGCTCAGAGGCCCCTGTGGCCGATCTACACGGTCACGGCTTTTCTCTGTTCTGGCCCCGCAGTGGTGGAATGAACTCCCCACTGATGTCAGGACAGCTGAGTCGCTGCCCATCTTTCGCCGCAGGCTGAAAACCCACCTCTTCAAGAAACACTACCCTGACCCTTCTTCTTAGCCTTGCCTATTTGTCGTCAATTATTTGTCCGAGCTCTTGTTTATTGGCTCTTGTTTATTTGATACACTTATTTGTCTTAGCTCTTGTTCATTTTATTCTCTTATTTGTCTCATTTGTTTAAGAAAAAGTAGGTTGCTAACTTATTGCACTCTTACCTTAACACTAGTTATGCTCTTAGTTGCTTGTTTAGGAAGGAAATGCACTTACGATTTCTGGTGACTAGTAGTTTTCTTGCCTACCTATGTTGAATGCACTTATTGTAAGTCGCTTTGGATAAAAGCGTCTGCTAAATGACTGTAATGTAATGTAATGGGTGATGTGATCTGACCTTTTGGTCCCTGTAAGAACTCTAGCAGCTGCATTTTGAATAAGCTGAAGCTTTTTGATGGTCTTTTGGGGAGCCCTGTCAAAAGACCATTGCCGTAGTCAACCCTGCTAGAAATAAAAGCTTTTATGTGGCAATTTAGACTAAGATCAGAGTGAACTATAACGCCAAGGGGGGCACCACAGGTCATAGGGGTCTAATTTAATATTTAGCTTAATTGTTAAAATTGTAATTGTACAGATGAAGACATCCATTTTGGTTGGTTATTACATAATGCACCTTATTATTACATTTTCGTCATAAAAAAGTGCAACTCCCGCATTTTGTAATAACCACCACAATATGTAATAATTTATTATAAAATGCAGGGAAATTTATTACATATTGCGTTCAGGCTGTTTATTACAAAATGCGGCAGATTATTACAAAATGCGGGTGTTATTACATAATGTGTTGTTACACAGCCTAAAGGGAAAAAACAAACAAAAATAATGTAAAGAAAACTAGGATTAAAAAGGAATGAAATACAAAGAAAGGCACTAGACAGAGATCATGTGTAGTAAAACTAGTTTTCAGCCGGCGGCCCCGGGAGGTATTGATGTGTGACGATTACTACTTTAAAAAAACAACTTAAAAAACAGAGTGGGCAGTTTACAATGTTTTGGGGAGGATGGGGTGCTCGAAATTTTCATCAATTCCCGCTGTTTTACCACAAGATAACACGAAAAATATCGCAAATTGCATCGAAATTTTTGATAAAAGCCGCTGCAAATTCAATCATTTTGGGCCGCAATAATCAGAAAAAAACTCTGCGAAATCCTGGTGGGACTGACTATAGTATTATTATTACTACCAGCAGCACCAACGTCAAGCGCAGTACTCGAGACTAGTTCGAATCCGCCAAATGAACGTCCTTGTCATGCAAAAATTATATTGTCGCCGACGATAGCCTGCCTCAACTTCCTATAACTGGTCCGAAAGTTCGAACCATCCAAAAACCATCGTTTGCAGTTTTCACACTGCAAACGAACCGAACCATGGTTCAGTTTGATCCGGACCGAGACCACCTCTTTTGGTCGGACCAAATTCTGGTCCTTTGGTCCGGACCATGGTCCGAGGCACCTTTCACACCTGCCATTTTGGTTCGGACCACACTAAAAAGTCCGAAGGTCCGGACCAAACAAGGTAGGTGTGAAAGCACCCTTAATTACTGTGGTCACCATAGAAACAGGGATCAACAGTCGGGTAGGACTTTCCGGGGAAAAAAACTCAACACAGTAAGTGATGCGTTTTACGTTTCCAGTTTACTTGGGATAAACAGAAGAACTGGGTAGTTAGCATGAGCAGCGAAAGCCACCATGGCTGGACAGACAAAGAAAAGAGCGCCACCTACAGAAAGCTTCATCAACATAAAATCCAAGGAAAAAGATGTCACACATACTGGACACACTGTTTGATTGACAAGCGATCTCAGGGAAGTGCGTAAAAACACCACAGCAATGAGGCTGAGCACCAAAGATGGAGACTGAATAAAAAACCGAGTAACTTGAGGATTATCACTTTAAACCGAAAAGGGCTCTCTTGCCTTTTCTTCACCTCTGTAACTGTTGGCCTGTTCAGCACCCCCCTTGCCCTGTTAGTCGGTATGTAGGACTGAGAAGCGCCTTAGCCACCTGTCTAACCCCCTTGCAAGTCTGTAATGGAAGTAGATTCACCCCCTTGCCCTGTGATTTCCCCCGTGTTTGCCTTGTTGGTAGATACGTATGTTTAAGTAGAATGCATTCCAGAGAAGATTGCCGATGAAGACATTCCGGTGTGTGCGTGTGTGTGTGTGTGTGTGTGTTAATGGGAGAGAGAGAGTTGGCTGGAGTAACATGTTACCATCACCTACTAATCCTACCTATTAAATCCTGTTGGAAAAATACATAGCTTGGCCCTCTGGTCTCCCACAGAGCCCACGACAGAAAGAGTTTGACCATTGGCTATTTTCAGTAGCAGCCATGTCTAGCTCCATGGCCAGGGCAAGTAAAAAAGGCATGTGGAATTGATACTCTAAATTGCCTATAGTTATGAATGTGTGTACACTAGGAAGGCTAGCAGATTCTGATGTCAGCTGATGTCAGCTGATGCAGATCCATATAAAGAATAAAGAAAAGTTACATTTGACCCTGTTCAGGCATCTTACCATGGTGATGTTATGGAGGATATTGTTACAGTATATACTGTATTTGCAGCCTGTAGAGTCAGCAACATAGTGCTCTTAGTACAATGTGGTCAAACTCCCTCTATTTATGACTCAAGTCATGGTCTGGTCTGTGAGTCAAATTCTGCAGTGGACATTACAATTTTTTACAATCGCTTACACACTAAAACTGGTACTTAACTCATGTACCTAATCTTCAGACCAACTCTGCAAAACTACAAGCACATTCTCTGCTTTACACTCAGTTTGCAATTTTATAACACACTTTTTGCAAAACACTAAACACAGTTCTCTACATTAGACACATCATTCAAAACTAAAATCTGTTGTGTTTCATTTGGAAAACACTGCCATTCAAAATGCCACACTCATACCAATTGCCTACACCCAGTCCTCACATGTAAAAACACCTATAGCTAATTTGTTCACGTAGAAATCAGAGCTTGAGCACTATAAATAGGCTACAGCTCTTGGTTTGGACAACAATGGAGGCCAATATTGGAGAGAGAGTGAGAGGAAGAGGAGTGAGAGTAAGAGGAGGACAAGGACAGGGACATGGAAGAGGAAGAAGGAGAACGATCACTGATGAGATCCACTTTGGTTGACCATGTGGTGAACCATAGTTTGAGTTTGAGGGAGGCTGGGCAGAGGGTCCAGCCCAACCTGAGCCACTACACTGTAGCAAGTGTCACCCGAACGAATGGATGAAAATACAATGTATTGAGGAAAAAAAATCCCCTTATATTTGTGTTTATAGCGTATATATACTGAATACACATACATATATATATATATGTAATGTGTAGTTGCCGTGTAGGAAGAGCTATTCATGTGGTGCTTTATGTGTAGAGTTTTGATGCTAAAATACCATTTTGAGAAGAGTTAAAATAGTTTTGAATGAAGTGTTTGCTTTTGCAAGAGATGTGTGAGATTTTGCATGTTGTGTGTAGAGTTTTGAGAAAATGAAAATAGTCTGTGGGGCATTAAAAAACACATTTAACTAAGTTGCCTTTTCTTGCAAAAATGGTCAATAAACTGCAAAACGTATTCAAGAAATCAGCATTTATTGTGCATCTGCTTATTGTTAACACAGGAATACGGGCTTACGTTTTTTTGGGTGGAATTTTCAATAAGTCTGACTATACAGTATACCGGTTGAAAACATGAAATCTCACAAAACTATATATATATATATATATATATATATATATATACACACCATTTTATGATCGCTATGTTATAGCAACAACAATCCCTTCTTTTCTAGTGCATACAAAGCAGGCTCAACCAAAACTCCTTCTGTTTATTCTACAAGTCTGAGGACAAAGCGAATCACGGCATGGGTCAATCGAACAAAACTAGAAATAGTTTTTAGTCACAATACATTCTAACTTGGAAAAACATTGATAGAATATCCATTGTTTACGTTGCAGTTATCCAGAGCTAAGAGCTGTGTAGTCCATTTCTCACTTGCATATGGCTTGTGAGTACTCTTTTCCTATGGGATCTCTTTTGATCTCTTTCTGTAGTACAGGATCTTTGGAAAAGAATGAGACTGGCCCCATGATTCTCCGATCAATCCCTTTCTCCATCAATATACCATCAGTGTATCCAACCAGCATCACCAATGCCAAGATTTGTCAGTCTTAATGTTAAAAGTTAGGGTGATCAAAGCATACTGTGACAAATAAAGTTCAATTTGGACTGAAGGACTGCTTAACTTTCATGACTACTTTAATAAAAAGAAAAAAGTTTCATGCAACTGATGCAATATTTAAACAGCCACTTGTTTCAGTCATATTTAAATTAAAGTATACATTTAAAACTACATGTATTTGTGTGTAAAGTCTTCTGAACATACAAACAATTAATGTATATGTGTGTATACACAAATGAATTGCTCTGCCAAATAAAGTAAATTACAATAACAGCACAATATACATGTTTTTGTCCCTATTTCTTTACCATTGATTTCAAGTGTTCTGTGTTCTGTGTAGCATTTCCCACTACCTGTGTGCATTAGCTAAACTAACTGCTGTAAGAATAAGAACCAGATACCAGAACGGCCCAGCAACCACTGGGGACGCTTCATCTTGTTGTAATTTCAGCATTGTTTGGATAAAGGAAATGGAATTACGGGAGCGAATGTGATTGGTAATAACATTCCAACAGTGTCATTTTGAGTGTTTAGGGATCAGATTGGGTAATTCGGCCTTCAGCTCTACTCATCTTGACATGACATGATGTCAAAGGGTAATTTTGCGGCTTGTTTTGAAATTTTGTCCAACGACCAATTGAGTCTGCCAACTTGTTTCCATCTGCGCCACAGTTTTCCATGTAGTGTTTTCCACCCCGAATAACACATATAATAAATATGCTAAATAAAATATGCTAAAATATGCTAAATAAATAATAAATATGGCTGCCATGTGAATAAGCAGAATAGTCAGAAGCCTTCTCTCAGACAAACAGTCAGGGCTTGTTTTCCAGTTATTGTTTATAGTGAACAATTCAACTGACTTCTATAGTGTTTAAAGTAATAATCACTGACATTTTCATATAAATAAATGTCCGTTTTGCTACTTTCTACCGCCAATTGATGTAACACAGCAATGATTCAACCTGTAGCCAGTTTGTGAAAGCTTTTACATTTCCTGTTCTAAACATCCGATGTTGGGTAGTTTCCCACGAAAAAATCCTGTGGCACACAGGAAGTGTGGTTTATGTTTCTGTTTTGTTTGGAATAAATAAAACTGTGTAGTTAGCATGAGCAGCGATAGCCACCATGGCTGAACAGACAAAAGAAAAGAGAGCCACCTACAGAAACTCAATCAAACTCAGTACTGGACACACTGTTTGATTGACAGGCGATCTCTGGAGCAATCTCTCAGCAATGACTCTTCAGAACCACAGATAGAGACAAAATAAAAAAAATAAGATCTTGGGGATTACCACTTTAAGAGCCGATGCTCTGGCAACACATATAACATACACCGATCAGCCATAACATTAAAACCACCTGCCTAATATTGTGTAGGTCCCCCTCGTGTCGCCAAAACAGCTCTGACCCGTCGAGGCATGGACTCCACAAGACCTCTGAAGGTGTCCTGTGGTATCTGGCACCAAGACGTCAGCAGCAGATCCTTTAAGTCCTGTCAGTTGCAAGGTGGGGCGTCCATTGATCGGACTTGTTTTTCCAGCACATCCCACAGATGCTCGATCAGATTGAGATCTGGGGAATTTGGAGGTCAACACCTTGATCTCTTTGTCATGTTCCTCAAACCATTCCTGAACAATTTTGGCAGTGTGGCAGGGCACATTATCCTGCTTAAAGAGGCCACTGCCATCAGGGAATACCGTTGCCATGAAGGGGTGTACTTGGTCTGCAACAATGTTTAGGTAGGTGGTACGTGTCAAAGTAACATCCACATGAATGCCAGGACCCAAGGTTTCCCAGCAGAACATTGCCCAGAGCATCACACTGCCTCTGCCGGCTTGCCTTCTTCCCATAGTGCATCCTGGTGCCATCTCTTCCCCAGGTAAATGACGCACCCGGCCATGCACATGATGTAAAAGAAAACGTGATTAATCAGACCAGGCCACCTTCTTCCATTGCTCCCTGGTCCAGTTCTGACGCTCACGTGCCTATTGTAGGCGCTTTCTGCGGTGGACAGGGGTCAGCATGGGCACTCTGCGGCTCTGTGGCTACGCAACCCCTATGCAGCAAGCTGCGATGCACTGTGTGTTCTAACACCTTTCTATCATAGTCAGCATTAACTTTTTCAGCAATTTGTGCTATAGTAGCTCTTCTGTGGGATCGGACCAGACGGGCTAGCCTTCGCTCTATTGTCAAGTCAATATATCTCATGACCCTGTCGCCGGTTCACCGGTTGTCCTTCCTTGGACCACTTTTGGTAGGTACTAACCACTGCATTCCAGGAACACCCCACAATACCTGCCGTTTTGGAGATGCTCTGACCCAGTCGTCTAGCCATCACAATTTGGCCCTTATCAAAGTCGCTCAGATCCTTGCGCTTGCCTATTTTTACTGCTTCCAACACATCAACTTCAAGTACTGACTGTTCACTTGCTTCCCAATATATCCCACCTCTTGACAGGTGCCATTGTAACAAGATAATCGATGTTATTCACTTCACCTGTCAGTGGTTTTAATGTTGTGGTTGATCGGTGTATACCACCCTAGGAACCTCAGGAACTCCAAGCAGACAACTATCAAAGCTGCTGTAACTGTTACTCAAACTCAGCTCTGTGTTCCTTATTGTGGAAACTTTCACCTGTGACTTGACATAATAATAGTGTGTTTTTTTTTACTACACACCACATAAGCATGCTTGCACAGAGACAGACATAGAGCTCTGTTTTTTTTTTATACTACTGAGGGTTTATGGAGGAGTGTCAGAGGGCAGTAGTGTGATTTCCATTAGGAGTAGGTTGGGCTGGAAACACAAACACTGCCAGGGGAAGCTCCTCCAACTACACTGCTATTAGCATATAGCATTTCTATTGTAAGAATCAAATCAGGAAGAAATTTGAAATTTATTGGAAATTCCAATACAATTCAGTGAAACAAATCACATGTATTTGCAATCTGATTTTTACAATTTTACAAAACTTCAGTTAAAAATCTCTACAGTTAGATTTTTTTGTAATCAGAATATGCTCTGTATCTGTAAGCTGCTGAATGTGTTTGCAATGTGACAGGTTGTCGCATATGTTGTATGCTAAGCCTAGTGTGTTTATATCCATATCTAGATTATGCCAGTGGGCACATGCGACATTGGTTGAATGTCCGGTTTAGTTACAAGGCTGGCTGCTGAAAGCCTCTTCACTGTGGCCTTAGTGATAACCTGTCATAGATGTCATCACTAAGTTATTGTGGATCACACTACTTGTACACACCTTGCCGTATTAAAACCTACACTGCTCTGGTGCACCACTGTGTGTGTGTTGGGGATTATTGGCACCCTTGCATTTTATGCAGACAATGTACAATATCTTAATTATAATAAATATAATCTAATAAATAATAACTAATATTAAAATAATAAATAATATCTTAATCATAATTTGTATTTGAAACAGCTTTCGGTCTTCACACATTCATCTGTTTTATTTAACAGCACATCAAACAATCACACAATAAGAACACAAATATAAAAGCGGCCATGACGCTGGCTGCCAGCCGCTGTGAGGTTTGTAGTGTAGAGTTTAGAGAGGGTTGGCTGGTTTGATGACTTGCAAAAAACATTTAAGACATAAGTTGTTTGAATAACTCGAATAACTCACATTTCTTCAACGCCACCCAGGACTCGAGGTCACAACCTTTGTCGCCATTGGCAGGTCAAGAATTGATTGAGCCAGCTGAGAATTGGTTCATGGAATTTCTTCATAGTATGACTTGCACAAGTGCATGGTTTCAAACGATGGTGCTTTTTGAAGGGTCCCTGGTGGTCTCAATGTTCAATAAATTGTTTGGCCACTGTTACTGTGCAACCTGCTTGAACAAAGGAGGCAGTAAAAAATGTAGATGGCAGTAAAAATGTAGTGAATTGAATTTATTTTGTCAAAATAGTAGCCTGCAACACCATACTCTGCTAATTTCCATTGTTCCATTGTTTCAGTAAAGTTTAATCAGAAATTCTGACATTTTGATCACAAATAACCTGAATGATGGTCTTCATAGTTTTCAAAGATTCAAAGATTTTGTATATTAGTGGAAAACTAGTATTTTGTATTGCGAGAATTCACAAAATCACACCCACCTGGGACATGTTCTGCCATAATATAAAAAAATATATGTTGAGTGATGAATTGATAGAGAAGCCCTTGCAGAACAGATATTGATGTAGATGAACAAAATCCATTCATCCTTTCAAGAGCCTTAGCTTTTGGCATGATATGCAAATTACTACACAGGTCTACAGTTGTGAACAGTTTGAGATTTTGCCACATTTTCATATACAATTACATATTCACAGTTAATTGAGGTGCTAACAGAAATATTATAATTTATTTTCATTGGGATTGGTCAAACATTACGCAAGATACTGAAACCTCTGTGTACAGTAACAGTTACAGTAAGACAATCATAACTATGGACAACATTTTATACATTTATAAATGACTTTAGGGCATAGCTCTACTAGATTTCATGATGATCAGACAAACTACAGTATCATAATATATAATATCCCATTTTGTGATAGGGTCCACCCTATTACAAATTCATTGGCTGATATCAGACAAAGTATTTATTGAATGCAGTCCTAAATGACCTTGGTCTAAAGATGGTTCTTGTGATGTTTGGTGGCGGACCATTTGTGCAGGAGGATTTTTTGTTTTCAAAATTGCAGAAAATCTATCATGTGGCCCATAGTGGTCTGAGTGGCAAAATTTTAGAGCAAGAACAGACAGATAGTGTGCCAAGTTTCAGGTCTATAAGACCAACCATTACAGAGTTCTAGTCTTTTGAATGGTTTTACTTTGACTTGTAGTTTAGCCACCATCAGATATATTGACTTGATAATAGAATCCGCACATCTCCTAAAGTAGGCAAACAATTTCAAGTTTGAATGGAGTTGCTAGCTGAAAGACATGTAAGAGCTATGAGAGTCCAAACAATAGGCATATATACATAGTATATGTATACATAGTAGTAACAGTAGTAGTAGAAATGGTACTAGCGGGGGCTTACCATCTTACCATTAGGCAAAAGTAGGCAATTGCCTTAGGCCTGGCAACCAGAGTGCCCCACAAAAGACAAGAATATCAAGTGCTACACGTTTATGTTTCATCAGTTTAAAATAAATTTACTCATTGAAAAACACCCCTCCTCTTGTTACAACAAAGGGAGTAATTCAAATTCAATCTTGAGTCATGGCCCCCCCTTTAATAAGTCAGGCTACAGTGGACTATTCCACTTGAGTTCTAGTGCTATATTGCCACTTGACTTTAAGCTCATTTTCTTTCCCACAGTTGCTGCATAGTAAAAAGTGAAGTAAAAGTATGTAAAAACATGCAAAGTAAAAACATAAAATATAAAAAAAAAAATAATGATTGTTGACAACTTTTTTCATCAAAGAAGCAACTGCTGTTTGTAGTGTTTGTTGCTAGCAAGATTACCATTGCCTCCAAGCTCAACCAGCTCTAGTGAGCTCTAGCCTTACATGTAGACTTTGCTCAGCCCGAGCTTGAAGGTAATGTATATAATGGATGGAGTGAAGTTTGGGATTCAGGGGGCACCATGCTTGCCGTTGCCTAGGGCTCCAAAATCACTAAGTCCGCCCCTGGGTACTAGTAGTAGTAGTAATGGCAGTTGTGGTGGTAGTAGTAGTAGCAGTAGTAGTAGTCATGATACTAGAAATACTAGTTGTAGTACTAGCAGTAGTAACAGTAGTACTGATGGTAGTAGTACTAGAAGTGGTAGCCGTAGCGACAGTGACAGGGAGAGACAGAGAGCTACATGTGTATCTGTGTCTGTACCTGCTTCTGTGAGAAACGGCACCACCTGCTCAGAGTAGTTTGCTGTGTAATGATTTTGGTGAATAGAGCTACTAATAGAGCTGGTGCAAATTGGGCAATGAGTTCATGAGAATATCAAAATTCGATTGTGTCTGGTGGTGATACAGTTTGGTGTCATACATTTACATCATACAAGATGTTGCTTCCCAGATGCCACACAATATGTTTTGCAATAGTCGAGTGAGTGAGCCTAGGAGGAGTAGGAAAAAAATGTTTTTCAATCAAAACGAAATGGCGGCCATATGGTTTTATGTTTTAAGCAATTTGTGCCACTTGCTTTAAAATTTCTCTATCAAGAAAGATTGTTGCAATCTAGCAAGCTCATATTGCTAACATAGCTAGAGCATTGGACAGAGACTACACATTTGACATTTCTTTTCATTATGGCAGTGGTTCATCACCCAGTCCTCAAGTATCCCCTTTTCCTGCAGGTTTTCTCACTGTCTACACATTGGCTGCATTTCCCTTACTCTCACTGTCACTCACCTCTATAGGATATGAATGGGCTTCTTGTTGATCGTGTTGCTCACAGAGTGAAGGCATGTTAAGAGTTATCAGGAAGTCAACTTTATTTATCCAAAACCCAGTAATAAATTTCAATTTTGAGAGATTGATATTTCTTTTAGGGTTTCACTGGTATGGGTTTTTAAAAGTGGATATCAATACCCATATTGTTGGACTGAAACTGCAGATAACTTATGTCTTATGTCCAGTCTTGTCCTCTTCCTCGTGTTTTGTCTTGGTGTGTCTAGCCATGTCTTGTTATATCTAGTCTTGTCTTGTTATGTCTTGTTGCGTTGCGTTGCGTTGCGCTGCGTTGCGTTGCGCTGCGTTGCGTTGCGCTGCGTTGCGTTGCGCTGCGTTGCGTTGCGCTGCGCTGCGTTGCGTTGCGCTGCGTTGCGTTGCGCTGCGTTGCGTTGCCTGCGTGCGCTGCGTTGCGCTGCGTTGCGTTGCGCTGCGTTGCGTTGCGCTGCGTTGCGTTGCGTTGCGCTGCGTTGCGTTGCGCTGCGCTGCGTTGCGCTGCGCTGCGTTGCGCTGCGCTGCGTTGCGCTGCGTTGCGTTGCGTTGCGTTGCGCTGCGTTGCGCTGCGTTGCGCTGCGTTGCGTTGCATTGTGTCTTGCTTACTGTAGCATACGCAATTTGATAAAGATGGTTCCCCAACTTATTCTGGAGAAATTTGTATCATAAGCCTTCCATTGCTTTAAGTTAATAAAGTCCTTGCAAGCCCTGATTGTGGGCTTGTGGGTTAGCAGCCTAAAATCAGGGTAAATTCAGTGTGGCAAGCCTAAACAACCCACTTGCAACAGTTTTTGTAGAAAGAATATTAATTTTGGAAAAGTGTAGAAAGCACCATTTTACTGGACGTGAAGCCAGTCTTCATACCAGTACGACTTAGAATGTCGAGGAGGGTGCCTTTTTATTTTTATTTTGATGTACTTAGACATTGAACTTTTTTCTCTCCATCCTCTTTCTCTCTCCTCTTGTCTCTTTCTCCTACAGGTCATACTGGTCGCTTCATCCGAGCAGTATTCTGCACCAGTCTGCTATTTGTACTGGCTCATATCTGCTTTCAGACAGTCCTATACACCCATCCTCCCCTGAACATCGCTCTTGGGGACAACTGTTCACAATGGGACACAATAACCAGACATATAGGACTGTCCAGGTATGTAAGGATGTGTATGTGTGTATTATAGTATGGTATTGCAGCATTATTAGGGAGTGCAAAATAACATGATGACTGCAGAATATGCACAAAATGAAAAATATAAGAATAATATAATAAGAAATAATAATAATAATAAAAATGTTGCCTGTGAAGCCCAAGTTTGCCCTAGTTTTCCCTGGCAGCTTACTAAATAAAGGTCTTGTGTTGACTCACCCTGCCCTACAGTATGACTTCATCCTTTATTGTGAAAGATCCACACCCTGTTTGGAAATGTTTAACCTCACTTACCTTTGTGTGTGTGTGTGTGTGTGTGTGTGTGTGTGTGTGTGTGTGTGCGCGTGTGTGTATGTCTCCTGCAGGCTTCCCCTGGATGATCCTTGGAGTGTATTGCGTCTCCTGTGCCCTGACCTAGGTGTGTGTGTGGTTGCCTTGGTAACCATGGTTCTCTGCAGCAGATTGGTCAGGAACAGAGAGATGGTAGCTGCTGCCAACATCACATCGGTAAGCCACTCGGAATGCGTGTGGGCGAGACTGAAAAGACTCTGGCCAGGTTGATCAGTCAGCTGCAGGACAAAATCAAAGTGGATAATATAGTCAGCATCTCCATGTACTGATGTGTCCAAGAGCCTGTAGGTTTTTCATTAGGCCCCTGTTGAACTGGTATGCTAGCTAGTTTTAAATTTAAACTTTAAATGTTTTCAAAATGTCAAAAGATTGTCAAGTACAACATCACAGTAATATTGACGCAACAAGCTCATACATCCAGATATCTGATGTGGTGAGGTGATATAATCTGGTCACAGGATGGACTTAATCTCACACGCACACACACACACACACACACACACACACACACACACACACACACACACACACACACACAGAAGCTAAACAGAGATTGCCTTCTCTGTTAACTCTTTAAACATTTTCTTGTGAACTGATCACTGATTGAAAACCACTCAAAGTTGTACAATTTTAAAAAACAACAATATTCCAGTAAGATTTTGAGAAAATATTCTTGCTGAAGAAACATCTGTCCAGTCATTTCATAACTTTGCATTCTTTGAATGCACTAAGCATCCTGCTTCTTCCTCCAGATGCTATGACTTTACTAACACAGCTAACAGTAAGGTGTTATAAAACCTCTGTTGCCATCATTGTAGTTTGAGATTCAGCCTGCAGTGCCTCCTGCTTGTGTCATTAACATTAGCACTGTTGATGAAGATCGACCTCTATAGCTGATTGGACTGGAAAGGTTTTCTGCAGGCCTGCCATATTCTTCCTATGGGGAGTTAAAGTACTAGTGCCTGCTGGTTACGTTTTCAAACAAAATTACTTTTCACCAACAAATATTAAGTAACTTTTTGTGTATGTGAATTATACTATACAAGCTCCATAGTTTTTGTGTGAAATGGTGAACATTACTTCACAGTGTTTTCAATTAATTGTTATAGTAAATGAGGTTATGAAGCCCTCCAGATATAACAAACTTCCCATGCATTTAGCAATACACAGAATTTGATGTTATAATACTTGGTGCCATAATCCAGGGTGCGCATTCATACAGAAGCCAGATCCACTCAGTATACCATTTTTTCTTTTTCTTTTTCTTTCATATCCCTCATCCACTGCATCCTCACATGGCACTGTAAACTCAATAAAATACACTGTCTGTTGTGTCTCTGACTACAACACAATGTCTGGCCTTAATAGTGCTTATTATTTATCAACTTTTCCCCCAAATCTATTGCCATTTGCAAATCTGCCACCCTTAGCTGGCCTACAATAGACAATTGTACTATCTTCTTTCCTGTCAGCTGATGAGTTGTTTTTCCACTTGCTCTCAGTTGCTGCTGCTAGACACTGGTTGGTTGTGTCTCCAGGTGTATCATACTTGGGACAGACTCATTTTGCATCCTGACAACATACTGTATGTCTAAGAGCATCTATGTCTGAACATAAGGGACTGAAGGGTCAGCCCCTACCCTTTGGTTGAGGTTTTGGGGTGATGGTAGTACACCTATAAAGAACCTAAGTCGGTTTGCCTCCACACCACACAACTCCCTCCAGCCAAGTTTCTTTGTCTCACCACTTTCCCCATTCATCCACTGACCCTCTTTTGCCTGAGAGACAGCCTTACATCCCGTTCTCAACTTCATGCTCCGCAGTGGAGGATGTGTTAATGGAACTCATTAGCTGACAAAAACTCTCCCCAATATATAAGTCAACAGAATCTTTTTTAAATATCTGTTTTTATAATGAAAAGCTTGTTGTTACCACATTGATTGATAGTGATGTTGTTATTACTTTTGTTGCTATTTAGGAATAAAACATGTTTTCCTCTGGAATGAAGGATGTCGTCCGACTGATTTTGACATAAATAGTAAACCTTCTTGGGGGGTATGTTCACTTTGCGTGTTCAATATGAAAGCTAAACTTCACCAAGCTTTGTTTGAGTTCTGTGACTTCCGTCAGAGCAAGCATGCTAGTGCACTGCTCTGAGGGCAGAGATTGCATTGAGAGTGACGCTACGCTAAAACGATGGAGAAAGATGTGTATGGGGTCAGTTAACTCTCAATATTCACAAATGAATACAACACGATTCACAAATATATTTTGCGATTTATATATAAATGTCTCTGTTCACAAATATATTTTTCAATGCACACACAAATATGTATCGTTTCGTATAAATGTAAAAAAAAATATATATATATAAATGACAGAAGGTTCACAAATAAATTAGTGTTCACAAATGTCTGTTTCCGATGCACACACAAATACGTCTCGTTTTATATAAATGTAAAACAAATCCACAAATATACTTAGTTAAAAACAGCTGCAGTGTTCATCTAAAACATATTTAAATGTTGTTACATTTATTTACAGACTAATTTACAGTCTAATCTGCGTTTAGAAACCTCCAGACGAGTTGTGAACCTTGTTACATTTGTGTGTGGATTTTTGAGAGTTTCCTGATGTGGTTAGATTCACAAATGCATTTTTTCTAAAGGGCCTTTGTCTGTAGCCTATCAGACGTCTCTTTCAAGTTCAGCCAATCACACCAGCGTGTGATTTCAATGCTGCGTTCAACGTCCCTAATCCTGACGAGTTTGGCCGGTAGTAGTACTCCAAGTGTAAATTAAACATAACATGTTTAGCCAATAATCCCCTTGTTGTTCGTGATTGAATACATTTGAATTATGATCGTCTGATTTTGCTATCGATGTGTTATTTACACAGCTACAAAAGTTAGCTAGGTAATATTTGAACCATGTTAGGCCATTTCGCACTAGCACCCCAAGATAAATCCGAAACACAGAGCAGTAGTCTATTTGAGTTGCGTCAGGATTGTCCACTATTGCCTGCTATTTGAGGAGCAAGAGGATGAGGAGAGAGAAGATGAAGAGATCAAACCGAAGACTAAATGTAGAAAAGACTTTGGCATTGTTTCATGAACTGGGTGAAGGGGAATCTGTTGGTGGACGTTGCATTACGTGTTTCCCAGTGGGACCTTTGTGGGAGTAACACAGGGGGCGGAGTCCAGTCGAAGACTGTCGCGGAAGTCATAGAGTTGTACTGCCTGAGATATGTTTGATATCAGTCAAGTGTTTTAAGATACGTCGTTGTTTGTACTTATTGCTATAATCAAACACTTATTGAAACAGTGGAGAAGTCTCAGACCTGAGCGATGTGGACTGGAGCGAGGAGGAGTGTTCGTCTGATTCCGGCTATGAGCCAGAGGGACCATAGTCCCCGTTCTACCGAGTAGGCATAGGTTATTATTTTTTCACGTAGGCCTAATTTATGTTATTTCGGGTTTAGGGATAGGTTGAATTAGTTCGCCATCAATCGGATCGCGCCTCTGTATAGATTACATTAGATGGCTATTTATTGTAGTATAGGTCCTATACATTCATGGAAACACAGCTGCTTCAAAGTGCAACGTTGTGCAAAGTTTAAAAAAGAAGTCGTAAAAAGCTGTAAAATCAATAAGGAATAATAATGAATAACAATGTTATACACGTCAATAGTGGGACAGCAGGTAGCTGTGTAAAATGTGCCATCCACACCCGTGCCAGAGAGAACACGCACCGCTTCTCCAGATGCAAGTAGGCCTATTGCAAATGCTGTGGCTATTCTCTCTCATTTTTTATTGAATTTCATTAAATTTTTACAACCAACAACAACAATTATGACAGCTTGCGCTAATTTCGATCTCCGGTCGGTGTTATTCCTTATTGATTTTTCCGCTTTTTACGACTTCTTTTTTAAACTTTGCACAAGTTGCATTTTGAAGCAGCTGTGTTTCCATGAATGTATAGGACCTATACTACAATAAAGAGCCATCTAATCTAATCTACACAGAGGCGCGATCCGTTTGACGGCGAACTAATTCAACCTATCCCTAAACCCGAAATAACATAAATTAGGCCTACGTGAAAAAATAATAACCTATGCCTACCCGGTAGAACGGGGACTACAGTCCCTCTGGCTCATAGCCGGAATCAGACGAACACTCCTCCTCGACGTATCTTCAAACACTTGACTGATATCAAACATATCTCGGGCAGTACAGCTCTATGACTTCTGCGACAGTCTTCGACTGGACTCCGCCCCCTGTGTTACTCCCACAAAGGTCCCACTGGGAAACACGTACTGCAACGTCCACCAACAGATTCCCCTTCACCCAGTTCATGAAACAATGCCAAAGTCTTTTCTACATTTAGTCTTCGGTTTGATCTCTTCATCTTCTCTCTCCTCATCCTCTTGCTCCTCAAATAGCAGGCAATAGTGGACAATCCTGATGCAACTCACATAGACTACTGCTCTGTGTTTCGGATTGAGATTGTCTTGGGGTGCTAGTGCGAAATGGCCCAGCTTTTATAGAATAGATAATTTCATAGAATACAAGTAAAACATTCCAAACACTTAGTGTGGTCTTGCAATAAAGACGACTTGTTTTTATATAGAAATGGATTTCTGTCATGTCATTCGAATTTACTCTGTAATATAATTTTACATTTGGAGAAGGCTTTCTAACTGACCTCTGACCACAAGCACCAGAGACTGACGTTGCCAGATGTCTCGTACTGGAATCACCTCATGACATAGTCATGAGATAGTCTGGTTTTCCATCCACAACAAGATATGTATGACATATGTGAACTTCACGGATATTGCATTAATCATTTTGGTAGAATTCACTTAAGAACAGTCCCCATGCAATTATATGGGTTTGAGTGAGTTTCATAGGCTTCATGGCTTCAAACTTAGTATGTGATCACACGTAGTGGAAAATAGTGGAAAAGTTTGCTTTGTTGCATTTTTGTATTTAGTGCATGTAGGTTCTACACTACCTAATTACAAGAGAACTGCCAAGGTGTCAAAACAAATCTTGATTCCAGTCCCAGTAACTTTAGCTAGGCGTGACGGACTTGTCTGCACTCTTAATTTACCTTCGCAGTTAAGAGCACATGAAAAAATATCTGAATAGGGTTGTTTCCTGTAGTTGGTTCAGATTACGTTCTCACTGCCTAATGAACCACATTGCAGTTTGGTTGGAAGACGACTGAGACGTTTTTCATCTCAGTGCCGTTATTTGGTGCCACCTGAGTTGGAATGGTATTGTTCACACCTTGCCCAAATCAACCAAACCACTCCACACCCTTACTCAGCAAATAGTGTCATGGAAGCTTTCTGTTTTCTAAGAAACAAACATAGTAATTGGCAGAATTGTATTGCCACAATTGACAGATTTCCCAAGTTTTGCAGTGGAATCTAGCTGATAGTATATGTGGAAGTGAGTCATACAATTCCCTCTTGACGTAGATACGGCAACAGCCTTCAGCTGCTATTCCAGTCACTGGAATGTCCATGTACATGTGTCTTACACAGTGTTTATTGTGTATGTGTGTGTGTCTTTTACTATGCTACAGTGTGTGTGTGTGGGGGGGGGGGGGGGGGAGGGGGGAACAGACAGTGAGCTCATTGCTGTTTGCTGCTGACACACACTGAGCTATTGTTCTCTACCAGCTGAGCTGACACACACACACTCTCTCACTCTCACTCTCTCTCCTTCTCACTCTTTCACAATCTCACTCGCTATAGGAACAAATCCTTTAAATGCTATAATTATAATTATTGCCATTCCTCACTCTGGTTCCCTCTGTCATTTAACAGACTACAACACCCCTTGCTCTTTCTCTTTATTTCTCTCGCCTTTGCTCTCTTTCTTGACAGGGCTGTTTCCTATTCGTGTTGCCAGGGCAACCACCCAAATAAACAGAGATTTAGGTTGGAGGAGGAGGGAGGAGGCCACGGAACCTGAGTAGAAGCGATTTTCCAGATTAACTTCTACGGGAGTTATTGGCATTGATATGATTGAAGAGTCTTGAAATTTTGCATTATTTAAAGAAAATAAAACTTTTACTGACTCTATCAGCAATCAGTAAGAAATGCAACAACTTTGACAGGTCTTTGGCACTCTTTAGAGTAGAGTATGGTATAGATATTGCCTCAGATTATTATTATTATTGTTAATATGATCATGATTGATAGCTTGTGCACGAGTGTTTGGGAACAATCTATATTAAAATTGTTTTGCAGGGCGCCAGTTCTACCCAAGTCACCAACACAGAGACCACACCGGTGATTTTAAATGCACACAAAATTTATGTAAAGGAGGAGGAATGAGGAAGAGCAACTTGTTTGGCCTTTCAGTATTAATTGAGGTATCGATAGACTCGGGGAACAATGTCAATGTAAGGCTATTGGCAAGTTTACGCAGAGGTAGTTAACAGGACAACCACCAATAAAAGTGGCGTAATAGGTTTTGGTCATGAAAACTATGGCATGGGTCATGTAACAGTGGATATTGCATGTAATTTGTCCTTTACTATAAACTGGTGTTAGGGTCTGGTTAGCTTAGCAGAAGCGGCTAACCGACCGGCTCAGTTTAGTGTCTTGGTAGTGGTGGTTTGAGTTTCTATCCCAACACGATAAGGTTCAACTCGTATACGCAGTTGTACATTAGTAGATTCTCAGACGGGGCCTTTTGTCCTTCTTGAATCTACCTTGAACTCAACTCGAAAGAGTTGAGGGGGACCTTTTATCTGGGACACGTAGAGGTGGCATGTTGCAACCATTTGGTCATCTCAATAAAATTAGGCAGCCATGTGATTCCAGTATTAAACCTTCATTCTGAACAAATATGACACCAAATATGGCAATGTTATGTGTATCAGAAATCAAGATAATTACATACACATGAAAAGGCATGTTCCACACTCAAATGCTCCATTGAGTCCTTGGCAGAATGCTCAATTAAAGTTTATTTGGCACATTTTTAGGACTTGTGCACAGAGCGGGAAATATTCCTTTGTTCTTTGTTCTCACCCTCAAGTCAGGTGAGACCCCATCCGGACCCCTGAGGTGCGCAGGGCTGTGACCGGACAATACGGTCAGCTCTTTTGATTGGCGCGCACATCCTGCTGGGAACTGTTTTCAGATTGGTTTCTTTGCAACCTTTGTTTCGTTGAGGCACATGATGAGTTTTTTTTGGGACTGTTGGTGTGTCAGGGGTCATACTGAGGTCGATTGTGCACTGTCTCCACTAGACCTGTAATTGACACAAATAAAGAGGAGTAAGCATGCTTTTTCCTGGCTCAGAAAAGGCCTTTTGGGGTACCTGTGTGATCCACCATGTGTAATCGATCGACAATCATCTCGTCAAACTTGGACCCTTGTAGCTTTTGCCAATTGATACCATTCATCAATACACAGGATAAGATGTGACTATCCTTTGTGCCATACTCCAGGGCGAATACTCATAGAAGCCCAATTCAGATATTATAAGAATGATACAAAGACCACCAAATGAACCATAGCAGACATCAGGTCCAACCATCATAAATCTACAGCGCCATTTGTCAAGTGGCACCATTCGCTAGCTACCTACTCTTAGCCAATAGCACTACGTGGCATATCACTGGGGTTATCGGGTGGGCACCTTCCTTCAACAATGTTTCGTTGAGTTAGGCCCACGACACCTCAAGAAGGCTCAACAGTGTATACCACCCCCCACTATGCTGCCACCTCTCCTCCACAAACTCTCTCCTGAGTGTAAAAAGAAGCAAAATGTTAAGAGAAGTAGGTCACTAACACTAATCTTTACTAACATTCGCCATTTTTCCTTCTCTAAGGTTATTTTCCTTTGCCACTGCTTGCTTGTGGATAGAAGACGCTTCACGGCTGCTGAGTGGATCCAGTTAAATAGCTGTATTTTGCATGATCTCTTACAGTTGAATAGCGAAAGTATTTCATGGTTCAAACACTTGGAGGTCTGTGGTTGTCAGATTTAGACTAGGTACTTACATGTAATCAGGGGTTAAATTGGGATTTGTAATGAGGGGGAACCCTGGTCCATGGGGGTTGGAGTGCAAACCTGTACATGTGTGTGCATACAGGTATGCTTGCATGACATTATGAACAGTGTCAGTCAACAAGCTGAAAAATGCATCAATCTGGTGCATTATGATGTGAACATACATAGGTCTAAATGAAGCAGCATAGTAAACACTTTGAACAGCAGTCTTTACAGGCCAGGCCTACAGTGATATATTGTGCTGTTTGGCTTTTCTGTTGCTGTCTGTCTCCTCTTTCCTCCCCTTCTGAATTCTTCACTTGCCTCCTCTTTTTCTCTCCTCACCTCATCTTTCTTTGTCCTTGTCCTCTTCTCCTCTCTCTTGTTCAATTCAGGGTGTGCAAAAGATAAAGAGAGACACAGTTATCAGTGAATATATAAAACTTTAAGGGTCTATATATGATATATAAAGTATGTCCTCACCACTCCTGATTTGTCTCTTTACTGCAAAGGACTGATTAAATCCATTCCAAATCTAATGAGTTATATTTAATCAAATATGGTGCCTCTATATATTTCACTAATAGTAAGCTGATTTTGTTTGTATATATGATATGGAAACTTAACTTTCAGCGTAACTTATTTTAAGAAGATAATTATTTCAACTCTCATCTTCTTTAGAAAGCTTATATTTTCCCATGCTACATCATAGCTGTAGTAACAAAGACCATTATGCCATGGAAAAGCCTAATCCATTTTGATTGGCTGAGGAAGTCTACTATGCGTTAGTAAAAGAGGGAGGGAGGGAGAGGACGAACCTGACAAGACATTTTATTCACAATGATCAAGTATTATATTGACTTTAGTAATTGTTTGAAAAGCCATTTCGCATTTGGAAACAATAGAGTTTAGCTGTACCTTGTAGGCATCTAACCATGAAGCTAACAGCCAAGTCAAGTGTCAGTCCAAGCTAGCATCAAGTGCCAATCTGGTCATTAGTGGTCGTCAGCTTGCCAGCCCACAGCTGGCCCATTTTCCATATTTGGATAATCAGTTGCTCGTTTAATCAAACCTAGCACATATCCTACCTTTCTCCTTCTTGCGAAAAAAAAGATTCACATATTGTCTATATATTGTCTTTTCCTAACATTGTGTTTCCTGGTTCTATTTTGCCTCCTCTGACTGAGACCCAGGACTTAGCATTAGCGAGTGCATTATCATTGCTGACTGTGGGGACAATGATTTGTAAATAAATAAATAATAAATAATAATTTTGCACACACTACTCTTTGTGTGTATATGCAAGGCCAAGTATGTGGTCTTGTAATCACAAAAGCTGCTGCTTCATCATTTGAAATTATGTGGAAATACGCATCAATTCATAGCAAGCCGTGATGAATTTGAGATTCAGCAATTCTGTCCTATAGTGACCCAGTAAGTGTTTTTTTTAGCCCAGCCATTCAGTGACAAGATACTTCATTCCTCAAAATTTTATCAAACTCAGATCAGTGGTGTAGCAGTGATAGCCTTTCAAAGTTTGAAATTTTCAAAGTTTGAAACCTTTAATTATAGCGCCTCCATCAGGCCAATCAGTGTAATATTTTAAATGCTGGAACACAGTGACAAAAGGCATTATTCCTTCAAGTTCCGTCAACATCAGACAAGTGGTTTCTGAGATATCACCATTGAGCTAAAAAAAAGACCTATAATTATAGCGCCTCCATCAGGCCAATCAGTGTCATTTTTTAAATGTTTAAATGTTGGTTTATGAGATATCACTTGACACAGTCCGATCCACAGTATCTACCCCCCACCCTCCCGAAGGCCATTCTGTCAATGTGATATTTCAGCCTCATTAATTAGAAGACCACCTGTTATTGGCATGTCATGACTGACATGCCACCTGTTATTGGCATGTCATGACTGACCCAGTTACTCGCTTGTATGTCTGTATATGTTATCAGGCATCTTCATATCCCCTATTCCATTTCACCACTGGCTTGCTACATAACGTCATAAACTAGGTTTATATGCAGTGGCAGCAGTGGCTGCAGTATGTTGGAGGTTAGTTCTTAACCCACATACTGCATGTATCGTCCACTGTGTGTGTGTTTGCATCATCTGGTCTAGTATCCTCAAAGAAGGTTTTATTTGTTCGCACAAAACAGGTGAAATACGGCCCTGGCATTGAAATCACCACATAAAAACACATAAGCTAAAGACTGAAAGTGCAATATTTCCCTCTGGAGACCCTCAAAACCCTCTTCAACATAACTCATTCATTCATAACTTTCTCTTATATATCCGTAACCAGATGTGGGGTTTTTCCCTAACCCTTGGCTGGAGTGATATATTTTGCCAATTCTGTTTTGTGCTATATCTCGATTCTCCACCATTCTTTTATGCAGATGTTTCATAGATGGTACAATTAGTTCATTGTATTTCACAGGGCAATTTGTTGACATATCTTTGATACACAAGGTTTCAAGAAGGATTATGATATCAATGTTCTTGATACTACCAAAATCCTTCAGATTGAAGAGTTTCTACTCATCCTTCAATTTGAAGGATGCATGTTCCAGCTGCTGATGGTAGAAGTTGTCATTGCAATGGTTGCTTATATTGCTTTTCAGGTTGCTTTTTGTACAATATCCAATCTTTTGTAATCTGAGATATCATCAATCGTGAGAAAAAGATGAAAATATATTTGTATACATCTATAGCAAGTGTCAAACGGAAAGAACCATGTTGAGAGGAGGTCAACATACTAAGTACACTCACACACACTGTCTCCCCTCAGCTAGAAGATGAGCCAACAGACGGAAAAGAGGATGATGAGGAGGAAGATGGAGAAGAGGAGTCAGCAGATGAGGAGGAAGAGGAGAGGTCGTCACCCAGCGACCCTGATGAGGAGGTCTCCACAGCAACCAGAGCTAAGCAGCTGGCGGAGCGTCTGAAAGCCACAGTCCGGAAGGTTCTGCGGGACCTAGGGAGAATCCTGGCCATCAGCCTGCTGGCTCTGGCTGGTAGCACTTATGCTTTTTAAAAAAAAGTTATAATACCCAAGCGGGCATTCTTCATTGGCTATGTTTCCATGCCAGAGTAACCTGGATACTGGCCATACGTTGGTTCAGGTATTATTCAGGTTAAGCTGTTTACATGAACCTTTGATACCCTTTGATTGAGGGTGCAATCACACCTACAGGTAGTTTTCTTTGGTCCAACCCTTAGTGGAAATAGTATTCTGTTACATTTACGTATTTGGTTTGTTCTTCATACCACTTAAGAACACTTGAGGAAATAATATGAGCATCAGTCCAGACTGTGGCTTGCCCTTAGTTTGTTTTGTTATGCTAGGCTTTCCAAGCATGAGGTACTGCTGGCTATCAGATGTCAACATCCGTCTTTTTATTCCCATAAAACGTTGTGTTTTGGGGTTGTTTACTTTAGACAGGATCAGGCACACGGCCAAGAATCTTGGTCCTGCTTCCAGGGACGAGAGTCCAGCAGTCTATATAAAATAATCTTCAGGGCTGCAATTTTACCCTTAGAGATCGTAGTCCAAGCAAAAGGGGGCCACAAATGAGCCAAATTTGTCTGATTTGCAGAAAAGCACCAATGGTTTACATATACAGTTTGATGCCCTGAACATTTGAGCTATTGCAACAATGGTACCGATCACCCATGGCAGCTATTTTTCCTTCCTCCATTACCGGCAAATGGGTTTTCTGCTGAACTGATTGTGATAGGTTAAAAAAAATGTGTCTATGTCTATGTTTTGATGGCCAAGAAATACAATGGCGCTAAAGAAAACATCTTAAAGTATTTAGATCGTAATGTAATGGCCCTTTCAAGGACACTGTAAATGTCATTTTGTAAACATATTGTAGTGTAAATACAAATGGAATGAAATTATAGTTTATATTGCCATTTAAAAAAAATATATATAACAATCAAACACAAAAATCCAAGAAATACCCCTTGACAGCATTTTTTTTCAGTTTAGTGGCCATTTCAGCAAATAAGGAGGAAACCCATTAGCTGGTAACGTCATACAGAAAAATGGCCGGCACAGCCGATCAATACCATTTTTATGGTGGCTCCATTTCTGAAAATGTTCAGGGCATTGAAATGTACATGTATACCAATTTTGAGACAAATCTGAACAATTCATGTGCATTTCGCCTTTGCTAATTTGCTCCTCTCCATGACTCCAGTATCCAAGAATGAAACCGCATGCCCATATGGTTTTCAATGCTAGTTCTAGTGCTGTTGCCATGTACCCTCTCATTCACTGGGGGCTCTAGCATTATGATCTCATTGAATATACCATCCTGAGCTGTATACAGCTGAAAAAGTAGAAAATGCAGGAAAACAAAATGTATGGTTTTGACGTCTGCCCTCACATAACCTTTAACCCCTATTGTTGATTTCCTTTGTATGTGAGTGCTTGTCTCTGTGTGTGACCTCTGCCTTTCTGCTCTCCCAGGCATCACACTGCCCTCGGCCTTCTCAGCCATTTACTTCCTGCTTTTCATCGCCGTGTGCACGTGGTGGGCGTGCCACCTTCCCATCAGTCACCTTGGTTTCAATGCGTTGTGTGTGATGGTGGGCTTCTTCACTGCTGGTCACATGATCTGTCTGTATCTGTACCAGAGTCTTCTGGCCCAGGCCCTCTTCCCACCACACAGCCTGTGGGCTAGGTAAGACCATATTACTACTACTCACACATGACCACGCATGCATGGGTGCACCAGGGTTCCCACTGGTCATGGAATTTCTGGAATGTCATGGAATTTTGAGAGGTATATTCCAGGCAGAAACGTCAGGCAATTTGATATATTCTCTGGAGAAGTGAGAGAATATCAATGAATTTTGCAAATGTGTCAATATAGCAGAATGTATTTTCCAACTTGTTTCACACATTCATTCTTAGATGGTCGTTTTCAGCCCAACTGAACTGAACTGAACCCTTAAGAAAAAGACAATAACAAACCATGAAGGAAAAACATTTTTAGGTCATGGAAGTGCTCCGACTTAGTTAAGGAAAGTCAAGGAAAAGTCATTGAATTTGAAATCATGGTGGGAACCCTGACACACATATGCACACATGCAAGTTTACATTTATGCTCTCACTTTGGGTTCTATTTTTGTGAATCAATGGCACACAGTGCACAAAGTGCATTCAAGGGTGCAAAGCGTGCACAAGGCAGGGCAACTAATTTTAACTAATCACGTGGCCAGAAGTGCACGTTGCAACTGTGGCGCAGTTGGGAAATGGGGTTGGAATAGAAGGAATACATTATCAGCAGGTGTGATGGGCCTATATGACCAATCAAATCAAACTATTTGTCTTCCCTTTAAAAGCAGTGTGCCTAGTTAGTCAATGAGTAAGCCTTTTATGAAGAAAAAAACTTGTTATAGTTGTATTGAAATTCTCTTGAATGTTATTCTCTGTGCGTTATGGTGCATACTGAGAGTTCTATCTTGGATGAGAATCATTCACACCACAGCCACATGTGTGTATAGTTCAAATGAAAAGATGTATCTTGAGGAATTTATATCAAAGTCAAATTGGCCAACATATCATCCACTGGGTTGGTAAACTTTTGAATAGGATCTCTTAATGTGCACATTGCTTGGTAAAGCCACAAAAATAGCATAGAACAAACCTGGGCCTTGCCCCATGTGCCTTTGACATGGTCTGAGCAGGCAGGCAACACAAGCACAAATCCCCATAAACCCTGTTACTAAAATTTCAGTTCACTGCTTGTTTGTTATCACACACCATACACCACCTACTGCTCCTCTCCTCTCACTCAGGTGCAGTAAGGTTTACAGCAAGTCACCAAAATACCAAACTGGGACAGGCGAGGAAAAAGATGAAAACTTTGCCGGTTGCAAAGTGCCAATCCGCCGTGCACCATCGTGAAAACAGAGCCCTGTTTATCTATCTTCTCTAGCACTGTCTTCTTCAATCTCTGTCTCACTCCCTCTCAGTGCATCATATTATACCAGTATTGCCTTTACTTTTTTAGTATGAACGTTGTCCTGGCAACAGCTATAAATGTAAAGCTGTAGATTTGTACACCTTGCTTTTACACAACCTGAACAATTGTGTAGGGGATGGAGGGGTGGGGTGGATCTCTAAACTGGCGACTCCATTTGGATGTCTGCAAACCACATGTTTCCTGGCAATTCCTGACCTTGGCAAGACCACTCCCATCGCCTTGTGTTAAAATGACTATACTCCCCAATTTCTTATATTCCTGTCTGTCTGTTCCTATTTTCATTCATAAATACAGGGTTCCTACAGTCATGGAAGACCTGGAAGTCATGGAATTAAAAAATTGTGTTTTCCAGGTCTGGAAAATGGAACATGTGCATATAGTTTTGGAAATGTCATGGAAATTTGTTGACAATCTTTTTTTCCAATCAGTGAAATGTTTAATGTGAAGCTTGGCTGCTTCGTTCATCCACTTCCCTTTGAAGAATAAAAACCTCAGAAATGTCCTGATAATATCGGTCTAAAGTGGTAGTTGTAGTAATAGTATAGTAATAGTAATGAACATTCAGATCAGTTATTCAACGTACAAAATGACATTTACAGCATAGACTCGACTAGACAAATATTGGTCATGGAAATTGTGCTTTATGTCATGGAATTTGAAATGTTTGGAATGTTTGGAATTTGAAATGAAAGCTTTAGTGGAATGGCACGGCCTGATTGGGCAGTTAACATGCACACTATTCTGCACTGGCAATACCTAGGTGTCATTGCCTCTATCCCTGCATGGCCTCGGATTGATTCAGTCATCTGTGCTATTGTTGGCTGCAATGCTACGCTAAACCCCACGATACCAACATTGAAACATATTAGTAATAGTGGATCACAGTCTCAGAATCTGGAATAATTTTGTTTTTTGTCATTTTGGTTTTCAGTACCCACCTTTATATTCCCCATTTTGTGCAAATCCTATGTTCCCTTCATTTACTGTATTGTATGTATTGCTACTGTCAAAGATTTATATATCAATGACACATTTGCCTCATTTGTTCAGCTAGTGTGTCTGAAATTTCATCTGCCAACAACTTTGCACAACTTTGTTCCCAGAAAGTTCATAAGGTTTCTGACTATTCCCCTTGATTCTGCCGTTGATAGTATATTGAGATGGGATCTGTGTTTAAGGGGAATATGTCTGCACACGCTACCCCCATGACTGACACTTTCGAGTTCAAATTCAAGTTTCGACTTTATTTGTCCCCAATGGGCACTTGGTCCCGCAGCAAAGAAAACCATTGACAAGCATGCAAGGTGTCGCAAGGTGATGCAGAGTTTCAGGCATGCAGCATAAGGCAAAACCTTGTCACCATCATCGTCATCAATGTCATGACAATCGCCGATATATCCGATACTCTTATTAATAATTACATTCTGTTTTGGTGATGCATGGAATCTATGTTGCAATGGGTCTGAGAGAATGGGGCTTGCTATAACAGGGACGGAGAAAGAAACAGCGGAAGAGAGAGCGTAAATGTGTCAGTTAGAGGAGAGGAATAGAGTGAGATGTCGGGAGAGGTATGTGTGGAATTATTGGCAAGGTGCCAAGATTGGCTCCATATAGCAGCTGATGCTCGAGTCACCTCACACATGGGCGGGCAAGCAGTATTACAGCATTCCAATGTGACGTGAGCTGTCTCTCTCCCTCTCTCTCCATCTCATCCATCATCACCAGTTTTCTTGCCAGTTCTCAGTATCAGTATCACCGTTAAGGTTAGGGTCAGGGGTTAAGGAACGAATGTATTCAATGAACGTCCTCACGTCCTAATGTGTGTGTTTTGTGTGAGTATGTGTGTGTGTTGATATTTTGTATGCAATGATGAGCTTCTATACAGACATACAGACATATACACACATTTTGTCAAGTTATTAGATAGATGGTTGGTTGGTTGGTTGGTTGGTTGGATTGATTGGTCCCCTGGGGGAAATTCTGGGTTTACAGCAGCATGACAGTATCACAAAAAAATTATCTAAAGATATAAAATACAATGCCTAAATACAATAGAATGCACAATAAACATGAAGTGTGAGGACTGGGCAAAGGACCTTGTGAATGCATGGATGGTACATATATACAGAGTTAATAAATGTCAATGAATAAATGTGAAAGGGAATGGATGAAAGTGCAGGGCATGGATAATGTGAAGGATGGATAAAGTGTAGGGCAATGGCAATGAATGAATGTGAAAGGGAATGGATAAAGTGCAGGGCAATGGCAATGAATGAATGTGAAAGGGAATGGATAAAGTGCAGGGCAATGGCAATGAATGAATGTGAAAGGGAATGGATAAAGGCATTACAATATCTGACATTTATTACATCAGTTGCTGCAGTCCTTCAACCTAAAACTCGTCTCCAGTGACTTCACAGTGGCAATAAAGTATCTGTTTCCTACATCAAATCCATTTAGACGTATCTCTCATGCAGTATATTGCTGTTAATTTGCTCTGTCAAACCTGTCACTATCTTATTACAGCGTACCACAGGCTTTTGCAGACTTGTGATGTAAGCTGTACAAGTGTTATTAGCCTGGTTTCCATCCAAGTATTTCTATGCAATTAATGATTTATCAAATTAGAAATTCCATTTGTTTGAATGTGCAATGTTTAATTTTGTCATGCTGTCCACCATGACCTCCAGAAATGCCAGAAATGTTATTTCCTGACCTGTCTGCAAGACAGAATTGAATGTGGGCAAATAGGCGTCTCAATTATTGAAGATGGGATGATCTTGTATCTGTTGCAACCCCACTTTGTATTTGAAATAAATATTTATATATAAATATTTGATGAGTCTTATATATAATATATTATATATGCTATATGATGAGCATATCAATAGTGCATTATAATGGAACTCATAAGCAAGGGTGCAAATTTGGAAGATAGGGGGGGCGGGGGACCAATGTTGGGATGGCCAGTCCCTCCCTAAAAAAAGGTATATATTACCAGTTCAGATGCAAAATTATGCTAATTATGCTAAAACAAGCTGCCTTTTCATGTTTGATGATGGTGGCCGCGTGGGCAATGTGTCGTGGTCGGTGGGAAATAGTTCCCCCTCCGTTGAGTTCTTCAGTTAATGTACATTAGTTATGCTCTGCATAAAGTTCTTTGTTAGCCTGTAGAGGGCGCTGATTCCCCCATTTAGCTAAAACAGTAATTACGGAATACTGGAATGACATGATGGGATATTAATAGGGTGGCTGGGGGGGGCAAAATCTGACTTTTAAAAAGTGGGGGGGACAAAATCGTGAAAAAAAGTGGTGGAGTCGGGACCCCCCCCCATCCCCCACAAAATTTGCACCCTTGCAAATCTCTCTCTTTCTTTTTATCTCTTTCTCTTTAGACTCTTTGGTCTGAAGGACATCATCAAACCAGGGAACTGCTCCTCCCCCTATGACCTCAACCTTAACTACGAATATGATTGGCCGGTTTATGTCAACCCAGGCATACTGTTCCTTCTCTACATTACCATAGCAACCGTTCTCAAAACAGGTTGTCATGGGACACCCGAGCAGGTATCTGTTGCTAGCGCTGTGTTCATATTCGCTAGCATATCTTCTTGGCTAAATAATTTCATTTTATGCTTCACGAAAAGGGAAAAAAGAGAATATTGGAGGAAGGAGAAATTGGAGGAAGATATTAATTTATATCTTTATTAAAAAAAGCAACTTGACTATAGAAATCCAATGGAAAGAGGCAGATTTAGCTAGAACCACTACTTCAATTCAGGCTCTCTTAGCGTATAGAAGAAATTAAACAGAGGTGAGGTGCAGATATTACAGTTTATAAAGCCTTTAACAAGTATACTTAATGATTCTCTGAAAACTAGTAGTTTATAGTTATAATAGTTAGGCTTGAAACAGTCATTGAACATCTGATTCATGGTGACCAGATAGGTTTTTATCAAAGGTTGACAAGGAAGCGATAATTTAAGAATATTATTCCATAGTTTTACTCTGTAATGATGTTCCATAGGCCAAGGAGGAGGAGCAGCAGGAGAAAGAGGAAGAGTCAGGAGAGGAGAAGGTGGAGTTAAGGCAGTGGAATCCACAGCGAGACAACTGTGACGATGACACACAGGTAAATACTCACATTCCTATGTCAACTATACATTAGTGACATAAGAGGTTCACAAGGGGCAGCCTATTCATGATGCTGCATGCATCACTATATAATAGATTAAAATCCTGTGCATTCACATAAAAAATAACAGCCCTGGAATTTTGACTGAGATTATCTAATCCTTTAATTACAAACATCCAATAATTTGACTAAATGGACAACACCCCATGGGAAAGCAAAATCCAAGAAGAGCCAAGACGAGCTCTCATATTTATATCTTTTATGTCTCACAAATGAGTTCTTTTTAAGATGGGACTAAAGGTATTTTCTCCTATTTCTCAAATTCAACTCAGGAGAAACAACCACATAAAAGCTCATGTTGATCGCACTCTGATCAAAATAACAGATCTCCAAATTATCTCAAATAAATCTTGAGATTAGAGAAACATCTCAACGAAAACTCTGAACTCTGAAAATTCTGTTGCATTTTTCTATTGAATGGGAGCCATGGGGCCAACAGCCATATAGTAGGACCTTATTATCATTATATATGTCACATGTTAGCATCTTCACCTCATTAAGTCTCAAGAATCCTTTCTCTCTCTGTTGTCTCCTCATTGCTCCTAAGGGGGTTTTTGGAGAAACATTTCAGATGAAGGTGATCACAAATTAGACAAAATTGAGATCTCCCCTATTTCTTAGGAGATAAGAAAAGAATAAGAAAAGACAATATTTTTCCTCTGGGACAGCAGCAGTCAGAAACCCCATCATTTGATCAATAATCAGGTTTCTATGGTGACATTTTTTTGAGGACACATGTTCGTGAATTGACTGACTTAGCCCGCTGAGCTACCAGAACGCCCCGCTCACTTTTTTTGCACACCACTTTTGTGATGAGGCATCTTAGCTAACATATTTTCTAAAGACTTCCAAGCTAACATTTGTGTACCAAGTCAGCCATCATAACAGAATACTCTCTGACATGTCACCTCTGCTTCACTTCCCATCATTCCCGCTGCTACATCATGGTGAAAAGAAAGAATCACAATTCTCTACTGAAATAATATATATATATATATATATTAATTCTTATTAATTATTTAATTAATAGCTTGAGATTGGCATATATACAAAGACATAATATGGTAGACACTGCACTATGAACTACACTTCCCCAAGCCAACCAGTGCAGTATTGATCGATCTAATATAGATAAGTAATTACTAAACTGCATCACATCCATCATATCAGAGGTGGACGACACTGACAGGACCAGATCCCATTTTTAAGAAAAGAACAATATTGGACCGATATATATCAGTCTACCCCTTCTTGCATGCAAATACACAAACATTGTTGATTTGGATGTCCTTTGCAGCTCAAGTTGATATCTGTACCTTAATGGGTGTGTGTGTGTGTGTGTGTGTGTGTGTGTGTGTGTTCTAGCTCATGCTTTTGCCTATGGGAACGGAGTGCAGCGGAGAAGGGACCACGGCTGGAGCAATTCAGACAGATCTTGGTATTAAAAGCTCTACTAGGATTTTTTAATTCCTTCCTTTGTTTTTGAACAAGGTTACAGAGTGCTTCTCAACCAAGAAAAATGGTCTTTGTGACCCACTGATTCTGGTATCAAAATCAGTTTTTCATAAATTTTAACTCTGAAACAGATTTGATGGTAAACACAAAATTTGCCAGTAAAAAACACTAATAAGGTATTAATTCCAGTTGTAAACCTGATTTCACAAGGTGAACAGTTTGCCTCCATTCATTGTCTATGAGAAGCGAGTGACTGTGTCAAGCAAAAGTTGAAAAAGTTTAGTATTATGTAAATGAGCATGATGGTCACAGCGTAAACACCATCATATTTGGGCAAGTTCTCCAATTCAAATTCATCTTTAAATGGAAGATGGAAGAGAAAATGATGTATGTATGTTTCCATACATATGCTTATCGATTATATTTGGGCAACATGAAATGAAATCACTATTACTGCTAGTTATTGCTGCTTCAGGTATTCTGCAGCTTAGAAAACTAACAAGTCCAACTCTATAATTTCTAAAGAAAAAAATTCAATGGGATGTTTTCAACATTTTGATTTTTCACTTATCTGGTCTGACTTCATTAAGTGTGTATATTCATCCCTGGTATTCATCCCTTAAAGGCAAAATTACTTCTTGGAAAAGTTTATATAGAATACAGAAAAATTATATTCTGATTGATTTGCTTTAGTTGGTATGTCTTTAAAGTATGTTCTGTTCTTCATACTGACATTGTTTTATTTATTTTTTGTAGTGGCTGATGTTAGTGGGGCTCCGAGTGGCCAGCAGAGTGAAAATCCTTTTTTCCTGATGGGCAGAGTGGTCATGCAACAGAGCTATGTCTGTGCTCTCATAGCCATGATGGTAACTACTATAAGGACTATGATTTTTATGCATTTATATAATGATGATGAACCCATGTATTTTACTATTGCAGGATATCTCCCAGCTTGAATCTGTTTCAGTCATGAAGGGGCGATGTGAGAGAAACATGAGAGAAAGATGGGAGATGAGGGGGGTGTTTAAAAAGGGAATTTTTAGCCTTGACAATCAGACATGGATTTTACAAAACGGTGTGCAACCCAATGTTAGAAAAGTAGGAACACATTTTTTGTTCACTGATTGTATTGTTGTACTTAGGGTTCCTGTTCTTGTGTGTAATTTCCCAATTTGTCCAGGTTTGGAGCATCACTTACCACAGTTGGCTGACCTTTGTGCTGCTGTTGTGGGCTTGCCTCATATGGATCCTACGTATCAGGTACCACTCAGGCCATAAGACCATGATTTTGTATTATTTATTGCCCAATATATTACCAACATTGATTTCATCCTCATCCAGTTCAGAAATCTAATGAAGAACCTGATTAACTTAAATGTGAATGTTTTAATTGATGCTTGGTGAATATTTTAATTGATGATTATTGCGAATATTGCTTGTGGCTTTCTCTTAGCTGTGTTTCTCTCTATGTACATAAACTCGGCACTCTATAGAGAGCCCCCGTCCCTCCGTGTATAAAGGTTAAATACTGTGCACAACAGTATTTAACTAACCACTTTTAGTGAACTAAATAATTGGTAACATCAACGTGTAATAAAATGCATTGCCTTCAAATGTTGTCCTTGTATCATCTCACCACAGATGAATAAAACAAATCCTTTCATTCTATCAGAATGAAATGTTATGTTATACGACACTTTGTATTATGACTTTTATTTAGTTATTAACACAATTATTAAAAAGTTAATATTTCATAAACAAAATACACATTTGCATATCAGTTAGAAAAGTTTTGGATAAACTTGGAATTTATTTTCCTGTTTCATTCTGATGAATAACTGAATGGTTGGTAATTTACTGAGGGATTTGTAAAAAATTCGATTTTTTTTTTTAAACCTTTATCATGGCTGTTTAATTTTGTGCTTGAAGCAGCTGGCATAAAATATATAAATTGACTATTTATGGTTTTGATAATTGTTTTATGAAATTAAAGTAGTTACATGTTAACTAGTCCTAGGGACAGCAGCCTGTTGCACCAGTTAAACGTAACATACGTTACAACTTAAAAACTTAAACCTACCCCTCCTAATAGATGTAAATTCCTCTGTAAAATGGCTGTTGGCAACATGTAATTAGATCACTGAACAGATCCAAACTACAATTTTAGCTAGCCTAACAATAAAATAAATAAAATGTTTCCTCTTTGTGACAGGAGGATTGCAGTAGGCCTAACTACATAGCTTTTACCCTGTTTACAGTTTTTCACAATTGCTAAGACACATTTCTTGAAGACTTCACCCATTTTCTCAAAATGTTAAACACAAAACCAAATCTTCAAACTACATTCACAAAACCCCTGACTCTTCTGGCAAAATCAAACCATTTGCAGTTTTTTACGATCACTAACAAGCATTTACCTATACTTAAGATACTTTTTCTAAACTCTTAACACAGCAATACACCTACATCACACAATTGGCCAAATAGTTAATTTTCTGCTCAAAACCACATTTTGTTAATTAAACACCAACTCTACATTTCAAAATGCAAAAAAACTTTCTCTACATACACTAACTATATCAAAACACGGCAAACCCGACTCAATATCAACTCATTCTTTCAAAACACTAGCACATGTTTTCTATCCAAGAGGAACATAGTCAATCATAGCACAATGACTTTCAAAATACTAACAGTTGATGGCATTACAAAAACTGCATTACTTTTCATGTTTCAGTTCTACCTGCATACAATAGACAATATGAAATCCATTGTTTTTTATAATTCAGTTTCCTTTTACTGTAAACCACTGTTTTGGTTGAGTGTTGAATGTGTGCATTTTTGGCAACATACTATCTAAAGGCAGAATTGCTGCAGTAAAAGCTTTATTAGCAACATGAAATTGCTGCCAGTGATGAACAAAAAATCCAACATACATGGCCTTTGGTTCCAAATGTGTAAAAATAAAATACAGTAAAAAAGGCACAGAAGGGAAAAAACACAAAAATGCACAGTCCTGTTCTACAGTTTTTTACAGTCGCTAACATCCTTTTGTCCAATCTGTAGTTACATTTTCAAAACTCTAAACACAATTAGCACAACATCCGACTGTTGTGGACCAAACTGTGATCTATACGATCTTCAGCATTTGGCCACATGTTCTCGTCCACAGTAGCATAGTGTAAAACTATAGAACAAGACATATTGGATAGACACCATACCTGGACGTATTGGTGCCGGTGCTGGTGACCCGCTCACTGTTCCTTTCAAAAGGAAGTGTGTACAACTGTTTCATTCGAACTCTGTTTGGTCTATTATACACAACTTAAATCAGCTATTTCTCAATGTTTCAGTGATCTGTTCATTCAAAAATGCTTATCAGCTGTTTCAATAAAGCTTTTGAGCTGCTGTTGTTGCAGAAGTAGAGGCTTTATACTATATTTAAGGTTTTGAACATTAGGTTTTCATTTCTGGCATGCTGTGTGCAAGCATTTGTAAATAAGTTCCATCATTTTGGTATTGAGTAAGCTTGTTTGTAAAGAAAATCTAAGCATTTTAGAAACGTGTTACAGTTTTTTACGATTGCTTTGACTCATTTTGCACAACAGAGTTTCAATGTGCAAAACTCTTAATACAGAATGCTATACTGCATATTAGAATAGAATATTATATGCAAAAGTTTATCATAGCACCAGAACATTGGATATGTTCATCGTTTAGGGTTAGGGTTAGTTTAATTATTGGTGCATTTTCAAATACAATGGCCATTATCAAATAATGCTGTCAAACACTAAATAATTGTCATCAAAAAAGACTATGCAAGGGTCATTTTCTCATAAGTACTTCAAATGAAGTACAGCAAGCATCCCCTGTGATAGACTGCAGTATATATATATATATATATATATATAGCTTGTGTTTTTATGGAAGACAAACAAAGTATATATTAGATTATATTAGATTACAGTAGATTACTGTATATGAAAGAAATCATACAGTAATGCAGTAAACTCAACTGTATTTTACAGTAAAAACAAAAACAACAGTTACAGTAACAAAAAAACTTAACAGTAAAAAAAACAAAACAATGCTTAAGCAGCATTTTGCCTCTCTGCTGCATTTGGCCACAGAATTTCATGTACGTCGCATCTGATATCTTCATTTGCAAGGCAGCGTTGGTAAAATCCTCTTCTTAGACCTCTGTTTACAACATGGTCGATCACATTGGCTCAAATTTTATTTGACACAACTGCATGCCTTCTGACTGCTTGGCCATGACCACGACCCCGTCGATGACCCCGTCCTTCATTGCCAACCTCATCGGGCTGCTCCATGAGAAACTGCCATTCAGGTTTCTAAGCAGCCTTTTATGTTTTGGTGAAGAGATTATCAATTGTGTTGCAATGCTACTCACCTGGGCAAGGTTGCTGGAAGTAAAGAGACATGACTACAAACACCTGTTGAATTGATTCAGTGAGCTGCGTTTGTAGTAATAAGCATTTGAACATTGTTGTAATGTTAGGTGGCTGTACTCTGAGGATGGAGCATATGATTTAGAGTTTTGCACTTTGTATATCAGCATAGGATGTAGTGTTTTAGAGTATGAATTTTGAAAGTCAGTTTGGCCCTTTGCATTTTGAGTTTTGTACATTGAAATTCTGCTGTGCAAAATTAGTCAAAGCAATCGTAAAAAACTGTAATTGACTGCATATTCTGTGAAAACAATATGAATTGTGTTAATGGTATGGTCCACAACTGACGGATGTTGTGCTAATTGAGTTTTGAAAATGTGAATACAGATTGGACAAACAGATGTTAGCGACTGTAAAAAACTGTAATCTGTGCTCAAAATCAAACAATGCTTTCAGATCATACACACAGCCAGTCAATGTAAACACTACAGAGCATTCCTTAGACACTACATCAAAAAATTGGGAACACAGCATCCAGGGCATGTAGTTACAGGAAAAAATTGTATATATATATAAACGCATTTTGCAATAAAACAAAAAGTATAGTAATCACAACTTAGTACAGTGAATATATTGTATACTGTAAGTACTGCAAGTAATACAGTATTGAATGTCTGTATATTCAGCAGCAAAAATACAGTAAGCCCAAAGAACAAAGAAAGCTCTAAATGAAAAGCACATTACAGTACACTCAAAATCAAAGTCAATGAGACATTCATTCTGCCTCAGCATCACGTCTTTGTCCTGCTTCCCTCATTATCATTCCATGAACAAGAACATGGTCTATCACATTTGCCCGAATTTCATCTGAAATTACTGTTCTTGTTCTTGGTCTTGCTCTTCCTCGTCCTTGTGCTCTTCCTCCTCGTCCATCACCTCTTACATGTACTCTTCCTCCTCTGCCTCTCAGATTGTTTCCATCCATTGTTGGTATCAACATTCAACGCACCTGTGCCACCTGTGCACTCTGAACTGGCTTATATTCTGTCCAATTGGTTTGATCACATCATTAGAAACAAGTGTGAACAATTTTGAGTTGTTGTGTGTAAACAATGACAACTGTGTTGTAGTTGTGTTTAACTTTTGCTGCCCGTGTTTACCATTTTGCAACACAAGTGCATCACAGTGCAAAATGTGTTTTAGTGAGTGAGAATGTGTTTAGAGTTTTGCAAAAAGAGTGGATGAGATTTGCAAATAGTGTCTAACTACTTGAACTTGTTTAAGGTTTTGCCAAAAGAGTGATTGATTGAACAAATGGGTTTAGGCCACTGACCATTAGGTTCAGAGAATGGGGTTTAGTGTTTTAGCAATTCAGAAAAACTGTAAATTAATGGTTACACCACTTAATGTCACTATTGTTGTCTGTATCTATCTGCGGTTATAGTGGGTATGGGAGAGAAATTAATCAAATTACTTTGTACTAGATAATATACCTATTGTTTGATGTTTGATTATGTTAAATTAGCTAAGTTTATCCTCTTTTTATTATGCTATTGTGTAAATGAGGTAATATTACAGTTTTTCTTGCTAAAACACTAAACCCCATTCTCTGAACCAAATGCTCAGTGGCCTAAACCCATTAGACATTGGGCTTTGTGTTTAAAGTTTTGAGAAAATGGGTGAAGGTTTCAAGAAATGTGTCTTAGCAATTGAGAAAAACTGTAACATTAACAGGCTACTGTTAATTGGGAAATGAGAAATAGATTTTAGCTTGCACATTATTGGCACAGAAGGTGAAAATATTATTGTTGTAATGTTTTTGCTAGTTAGGTGTAGCTTAAGTCTCCATTGTAACACAGTTTTAGTGTCAAGTAGTTTCAAGGTAATGGTTATTGTCAAATTTAAAACAATTTACTGCAATTTACTTCAAATGAACACATGTTGGTTGATGCGGTAGACATCCATTCTATTTCTATTACAGTTTTTCTCAATTGCTAAAACACTAAACCCCATTCTCTGAACCAAATGCTCAGTGGCTTAAACCCATTTGTTGAATCAATCACTCTTTTGGCAAAACTGTAAACACATTCTCACTCACTAAAACACATTTCGCACTGTGATGCACTTGTGTGCAAAATGATAAACACGGGCGGCAAAAGTTAAACAACTACAACACAGTTGTCATCGTTTACACACAACAACTCAAAATTGTTCACACTTGTTTCAAATGATGTGATCAAACCAATTGGACAGAATATAAGCAAGTTCAGAGTGCACAGGTGGCACAGGTACGTTGCCTGGCAAGGGACAACGTTGCATGTGATGTGGATGAAGTCCTCTGGCCGGATCCAGCACAAAGACGTGATGCTGAGGCAGAATGAATCTCTCATTGATTTTGATTTTGAGTGTACTGTTTTCATTTAGAGCTTTCTTTGTTCTTTGGGCTTACTGTATTTTTGCTGCTGAATATACAGACATTCAATACTGTATTACTTGCAGTACTTACAGTATACAATATATTCACTGTACTAAGTTGTGATTACTATACTTTTTTTTATTGCAAAATGCATTTATATACAATAAACATTGTTTTCTGTAACTACATGCCCTGGACGCTGTGTTCTCAATTTTCTGATGTAGTGTCTAAGGAATGCTCTGTAGTGTTTATATACTGACTGGCTGTGTGTATGATCTGAAAGCATTGTTTGATTTTGAGCACAGATTCAATGGTTTTGAGGCGATTGTTTGATTTTGTTTGAAGATTTTGTTTTGTGTTTGAAGGTTTGAGAAAATGGGTGAAGGTTTAGCAATTGAGAAAAACTGTAACTGTGCTATCCATCTTCTTCCAGACGCCATGCAGCCACGCTGTGCTCTCCATTCATCCTGCTCTATGGCCTGGCTCTGTGCTGTCTGCAGTATGTCTGGGCCATGGAGCTCCAGCCTGAACTACCCACCACTGTAGGAACCTTGAGCCTCAGGCAGCTGGGACTGGATAGAGCCCAGTATCCCTGCCTCAGACTGGGAGCTATGGTAAGATAATATAAGATATGCAGGTGAGGAAAGATGAGATGAGAGGAGGGGTCAGGTGAGGTGAGGTGAGGTCAGATGAGATGAGATATGATGAGGTGAGATGAGATGAGGTGAGATTTGGCGAGGTGAGATGAGATAAGGTGAGATGAGGTGAGATAAGATGTTAGGTGAGATAAGATAACATGAGGTGAGGAAAGATAAGTTGAGGTGAGATAAGATAACATGAGGTGAGGTAAGTTACTTATGGAGCACCTATGAAAACAAATGTTGCAAGATGGAAATACAAGTAAAAAGATAAAAAAATATGAAACATTAAAAACAGCACAGAGACAAAGACACACTAGAAAAGGTTACATTTTCTGAAGAAAATTTGTGTCCTTGCTTCAGCTTAAAGATGTTTCTGGAGTCTGTGGTCTGTGGACATTGTGAAAGACGGCCAGGGTCACATGAGACAGCCACCAGAGGGAGACAGATACTCTCCAATGTGACCCTGGCTGTTATAAATAGCTGCAGTAGAAGTAGTAGTAGTTGAAGTATAGCAGAAGTAGTAATGGTAGAAGTAGTAGTAGATGTAGTAGCAGTAGTAGTAGCAAAAGTAGTAGTAGTTGAAGTATTAACAGAAATAGTAGTAGCATTTACAGCTGTAGTAGTAGTAATAGTATTGAAAAATGTAATAGAATTCATAATATTAAACATATTGAAAGTATTAAAAGTATAAATAGTTGTAATAATTATTTGTATGGAAACCTTCTCCATCAAATCAAAATGTAGACATATTTCATGTCCAGCTTTGTGTTTTCTATTCATTCATCCATCAGTAAACCACAAAAAAGAGTCTCTGGTCTCTGGACATTGTGAAAGTGCCTTGTACAGACAGAGTCATTGTCAAAGCTAAAGTGAAACTTAACTTTTCATAATGTATTCTTATGGGGCCAAAAATTGCAAATAAAATTCAATTGCAGAAAAAGTACAAGTGTAATCAAAAATTTGAATGAAGGATGATAGCTTAAATGGTGTGGAAGTAGTTAAATTCTGACGTTTGGGGTGGAAGAAGAGGGAATAATAATATTATTATTAACTAGAAAAGGTTACATTTTCTGAAGAAAATTTGTGTGCTTGCTTCAGCTTAAAAATGTTTTTTAAAAAGTCCATTTAATCAGAAAGATACTGTGTTAAGAAATTGTAGTAGTAGAAGTAGTAAAAGCAGAAGTAATAGCAGCACCAGTTAGTAGTAGCAGAAGTAGTAGTATTAGTTGAAGTAGTAATGGTAGAAGTAGTAGTAGATGTAGTAGCAGAAATAGTAACAGCAGTAGTAGTAGCAAAAGTAGTAGCAGTAGTTGTAGCAGTAGTAGTAGTAGTAGTTGAAGTATTAACAGAAAAGGTAGCATTTACAGCTGTAGTAGTAGCGATAGTATTGAAAATAATAGAAATCATAGTATTAAACTTATTGAAAGTATTAAAAGTATGAATAGTTTTAATAATGATTTATATGGAAACTTTCTCCATCAAATCAAATCATATTTGTAGACATATTTCATGTTCAGCTTTGTGTTTTCTATTCATTCATCCATCAGTATTCACTTTCAACATTCAACATTCAACAAACTGAGTCTCTGGTCTCTGGACATTGTGAAGCACAGCCAGGGTCACATTTGCTTTGCTGAAGCAAGCACACTAATTACAAACTAAAATGCATTTTTAAAAGCTTCTTAAAGCCAGCAACTGACTCTGCATTTTTAATGCAGAAGTTGGCTGTCGAGGTTTCGTGGCAAAATCCGTCTTTGCATTGCTAAGTGAGTTGGGCATTCGCGGACGGAGCTTGAAACTTGCCCCCATCCCTTACCCTCGAACCCCCCCCCCCCCCCTTCGGCTTGTTAAGGCTAGGTTAATGCTAGGTCAAGGCTAGGCTCAAGGCTAACCAAGACTGCTTCGAAACTAGCCTGACCCTATACCCTACACTATCCGCCATAAAGTGTAACGTTAATAGAAAATAAAAAATATATAATGATGTAGGCTGTATCGGGGATACAGTCACGGTTCAGAGCGTTGTTAGGTCAGATCAGCTGTTCAAGTGCCAGGAGGTTTTGGTCTTGACAGACCGCAGCCTCCTGTCAGAAGGGAGAAGTTCGCAAAGGGAGTGTCCAGGGTGAAAAGGGTCAGCCATGATCCTTCCAGCCTGCTTCCTGATCCTAGAGGCGTACAGGACCTGAAGCGGCGGCAGGTCACAGCCAATCACCTTCTCTGCTGACCGGATGATGCGCTGCAGTCTGGCTTTGAGCCACACAGGGTGAGGGGTGGGGTGGGGGCCAGGCTCCTCCTGAAGTCCACTACCATCTCTACAGTCTTAAGAGTGTTCAGCTCTAGGTTGTTAAGGCTGCACCAGGAAGCCAGCCGGTCAGCCTCCCTGTGGTAGGCAGACTCATCCCCATCACAAATTAATCCAATGAGGGTCGTATCGTCTGCAAACTTCAGAGCAGGGGAGAACGCACACAGCCCTGACAGCAGCATTTTGGACCAACAGGAGCCAAGAGACAGCAGAGTTACTCAGGGTGGTGAACAGTGCATTGCAGTAGTCCAAATGGGAAGAAACAAAAACATGAATGATTTTTTCCAAATCTTGAAAGGATAAAACAGATTAGATTTTTGCAATGTTTCTTAGTTGAAAGAAACAGGATTGGAACACTTTCTTTGCATACAGCTCTAAGTTAATTTGTTGGTCAAAAAAGACTCCTAGGTTCTTAGAGGCAGGCTTCGCATTTGCAAGAGGGCCAATACACAGCTGTACTTTACTAGAGATGCTCTCTGATCCTATAATAAGGACTTCAGTTTTGTCTGGATTAAGTTGGAGGATGTTGAATGACATCCAGTCCTTGATAGTTGTTAAGCAGTCTTGCAAAGTGGAGAGCTTACTGAGATCATTCGACTTGAAAGAGAGGTACAGCTGTGTATCATCCACATAACAATGATGAGGTGCGTGATGTGAGGTGAGGTGAGATGAGGTGAGATAAGATGAGGTGACGTGAGGTGAGATAAGATGAGGTGAGGAAAGAGGAGGTAGATAGAGCGGGAAGATAGAGGACGTACGTAGCTGCTGTATGAGTATGGAGGGACAACAATATAATGAAAAAAGCAAAGCGAGAGCGGTTTGTGTTCACAATGGGGAAAAACAAGCCAACTGCAGAACTTTAAACGTTTCAGAGGGGTCACCTAACAAACAAAACAATTTTCCCATTCATTTTCAAAACAATTTTCCCATTCGTCCAGAAGAGTTCACTGTAAATGCAGTAACAAAATAGGTATTCGATCATCTCTTGCTCCATGCTCCAAAAACTACAATTTACATTACAAATGTATTTTGAAGTGACATTGAAGCATCATTGAAAGCATAACATTGTTTGTTTGTTTGAGCCTTCTTTCACTTCATTTGTAGTTACATACTCGTGGTACAGCATGTTGCCATTTTATACGATTTTATGAGATTTATTCCCGTCAGTAAATTTTTTTAAAGCAACTTCTCTTCCAGTTAATTGAACTTTTCTTCCCCACTTGAGCTAAATTGGCCTCGTTGCCAGGATCACTTTTCACGTTTTTTCACTTTTGTTGTGAAAAACTGTGGAAAAATCTTTTTGGGCTGGTCTGGAGCTGTCGGGAGTCATGAGCATGTTCACACTACAAGGATCATCTGACTCACTGTTGGGGCAGCAGAAGACGAAGGAACGAATGCAGAATATGTACAATAAGAAAATATGGCTGTATGTATGATCTACAGAAGGCCATACATTCTTCTTTTTATTTTTCCCTTTCCTCTCTCTCCCTGATATCCTACTCTACTGCTGTTGCTCATGTGTTCACCTCATTTTTTTTATTAATTAATTGAATCCTCTCTCCCTCTCTTTTTCTACATATTTTTCTGTTTCTCTCTTTTTCATCTCTCTCTCTCCAGCTCCTGTTCACGTTAACCTTCTGGCTGCTGTTGCGTCAATCAGTGAAGGAAAATTTCAGCAGGAAAAGGAAAATGGCCACCCCACTACAGGAAGTCACTACAGGAGGTCAGAGGGCACACCCACACACACCCACACAAACAGCAGTTTATTCAACAGCTTTTTGTGATCAGAGATATACTATAGCAATTCACTTGATTGTTGAATGTTACCTCCGTCCTTCTCTTCTCCTTTTCAAAATGTTGAGGCGATGGATGCTGCAAACGTTTTGATCAGATTAATAAGTCATTTGTGTTAAGATTACATTTTGAAAGTAACCTCTCCAACACTGTTTTACACACAACACACAATGGGCCTTATTCACGAAACGTGCGTAAGATCAGATTTGATTGTAAAGTGTTTGTACGTTTCTACGAACTTTCTACGAACGTTTCTACGAACGTTCTACGAGGCCCTGTTTATACCTGGCATTACAGTTTTTTACGATCGCTAACAAGCGTTTATCTATATTTAAGACTCTTAACACAGCAATACACCTACATCACACAATTAGCCAAATAGTAAATTTTCTGCTCAAAACCACATTTTGTTAATTAAACACCAACTCTACATTTCAAAATGCAAAAAAACTTTCTCTACATACACTAACTCTATCAAAACATGGCAAACCCGACTCAATATCAACTCATTCTTTCAAAACACTAGCACGTTTTCTATCCAAGAGGAACATATAGTCAATCATAGCACAACGACTTTCAAAATACTAACAGTTGATGGCGTTACAAAAACTGCATTACTTTTCATGTTTCAGTTCTACCTGCATACAATAGACAATATGAAATCCACTGTTTTGGTTGAATGTTGAATGTGTGCATTTTTGGCAACATACTATCTAAAAGTGAATGAGTCATCTTTACTTTATTGAATGTACAGTAGAAAAAAATAGTAAATGACAGAATTGCTGCAGTAAAAGCTTTATTAGCAACGTGAAATTGCTGCCAGTGATGAACAAAAAATCCAACATACATGGCCTTTGGTTCCAAATGTGTGAAAATAAAATACACAAATACAGTAAAAAGGCACAGAAGGGAAAAAACACAAAAATGCACAGTCCTGTTCTACAGTTTTTTACAGTCGCTAACATCCTTTTGTCCAATCTGTAGTTACATTTTCAAAACTCTAAACACAATTAGCACAACATCCGTCGGTTGTGGACCAAACTGTAATCTATACGATCTTCAGCATTTGGCCACATGTTCTCGTCCACATCACATCTTATGTCGTCTCTCGCTATGCACCTTGGATAGAAAATGCTTGGCATGCACAATATGTGTAAACACAGTATGTGTAAATGCTTTTCATTATGTCCTACTGTATGTACTGTAACCCATGTTTACATGTCGAGTAGCATAGTGTAAAACTCACTATAGAACAAGACATATTGGATAGACACCATACCTGGACGTATTGGTGCCGGTGCTGGTGACCCGCTCACTGTTCCTTTCAAAAGGAACTGTGTACAACTGTTTCATTCAAACTCTGTGTTTGGTCTATTTTACACAACTTAAATCAGCTATTTCTCAATGTTTCAGTGATCTGTTAATTCAAAAATGCTAATCATCTGTTTCAATATAGCTTTTGAGCTGCTGTTGTTGCAGACGTAGAGGCTTTATACCAGTGGCGGCTGGTGCATTTTTCTCCAGGGGGGGCTATACCAAAAATCAAACAAACATTTACTAAGGTATCATCAGCGTATTTAAATAAATGAAAAGGCCTTTATTTGTATTTGCTGAGCTGAATGAACATTTGTTGTAATGAAACGTGCTTAAGGTAAGTCAAGGTACTTCAATTAGTGCAAATTCTTTATAATAATTATCTTTTATACTACAATATGTAATGGTGAAAGACTAAAGTAACCGAAAAGTGCCTCGATAAGTGCAACAGAAATCTGACAACACAAAACCCTGAGACAATGGCAGAAAATTATGAACACAATAAGACCTAATAGAAAATAACATTTAAGAAAAAAATAAATGAATATGGTATTACATTTGAAATACCCAGTGCCATCAAGACGCTGAGTGAACTGGCTCAAAGCTATATGACTTTGCCACCTTGTGGCTTAAACTTTTTGTACATAAATTTTGCCCTTCTCTCCTTGAGAGATGCAGATTTCTCAATGACTCTATGGCACCACAGAACTTGACACAGTTTATTATTTTAGACAGGATGTGCCTGTTTTTGTCAACCTCTTCATTATGCTCACGGATCCCTGTCCTGTAGCCTTCATCAAGCTGAGCAGCTATGTTTACTTTCCCAAACATTTGCTTTTGATTTTTCTGATATGTGGTTTAAATCATTCAAACCTGTCTGAATCCATGCTGGGTCTGAGACCTGTCGTTTGAAAAAGGGTGGAGGGAAAGCAAAATAAAGCATTGGTGTCACTACATACAGTTAGCCAAGCCTTCCTACTAAACCAGCTCCTTGAAAACGACCGAGTATATTGTCTCATTCTGGCGCATTTTATGTCAGATGTACCACGAGTCACTCACTCTCTGCTGCCAACCAGTGGTTGGTGGTGTGTAAATCAGCAGCATTCAGATAAATGCTGTTTGTACATGCGCAGTTCGTTGGTGGGGCGCAGGAAAGCTGCGCCCCACCAAGCTCCTATCTCTTGTATTGAGAGGAGCGAACTGCGCATGTACAACTTATAACGAGAGTCAATGGGCAAAGATTTTTGCGCCCCAGGCCGGAAATACGTGACCTAGCAGTAACTTTAGACAACGTAGAACAATTTTAATCTACATTTTATTGCAGATTATACATTCTACTCACTAACTATATCATATTTACCTCGCTCATTTAAAAAAGAAAAAAAAAGAAAGTAATTTTTAAAGTCTTATTCAATGAAGTCTAGGATGTGGGGAGTGGTGGGGCGGCGCCCTAGCGCCCTCTATTGGCCAGCCGCCACTGCTTTATACTATATTTTGCATGCCTTTTGTGGTGTTGCAATGTATAATATTTAAGTCAAAGAAGAAAGGAAATTCCACACTTCAAAAAATGCTTGCCAAAATAGCACACAAAAAACTACTCAGTTGCAGTAATTTGTTACTTCCATAGGTGTACTCTTTTAGCAGGTCATGATGCAGGAAAAGCCACTATAGGAAAACTTGCTGCAACTGACCCCCACCATACATTCGAAAACAAGTGGAAACTAGCTTAGCGCTAGTTACATGCCTGTCTCGTGTGAGTGTCTTGGCATGTAATGTCATAACTTTTTTTCTAAGAGACAACACTTCTAAGCTTTTAGCAACACATTTTCTTGAGACAGTAAACGTTTTGGAGTAAAAATATGTTCCATGTCATTAGTTGACAGTCATGTAAATCTAATACCCCTTTCACACACAAATCCCGGGATTTACACGGGTTATTGAACATGGGTCAATCCTGTGTTGGACCCATTCAGGACAGTAGTTTTGTACAAGACCAAACTACTGTCCTGGGAATAACCTGTGATGTCACCATTCAGATCAGACCGCACAAGTCCCTATTTACATCTATATACGTCAATGCCTCGCAGGGACGAACAATTAACTGTGTGATATTGGCGTATTGCCTGTGTGATATTGCCGTATTAGATAATTTAATCTTTTACTGTCCCGGTAATTTGTCCCTTTATTTCTTCTTCCCCACGAATGGACAGAAACTGTCTGATTTCAGAATATTTCCAATTCTCTGTTGTTATTCATTCTATTGGTTCGTTGTTGAAATGGTCCTTGTTGTGAACTGTCTTGCATACTAATGCGCCTCTGATCTTGGCCAACCTGTTCACATCGCAGCTGAGCAGCTGAGTCCGACACGGGAATAACCCGGGTCGTTGCTCCGATATGAAAGGGGTATAACCAACAACATTGACCAAATGTGCTTAGAATCCACAAAAAAATACATCTCAAATTCAACTATTGTTAAGAACGGGAATACAAGTAGCCAATCCAAAGGAGTTTCTCTACGCAACACTACGGAACGCAACGGGAATAAAATGGCAAAACATTATTATCTCTAGACATTGTGCAATCCATTGTTATAGTTAAACTATCAACTATCACTTTTTCATTTCACTGCACACCCTGTGTGTGTATGTGACAAATAAAGTTCTTGAATCTTGGATTGCCATTCTCTCTCTCTCTCTCGCTCTCTCTCTCTCTTTTTGTCTCTCTGCCTCCCCGCCCCACCCCTTTCCACTCTAGAAACGAGCGCTGGTGATGAATCAGTGCTCAAGGTTTTGGGAGGTATGGTGATGAGCTGCTATGCCAAGTACTGGATCTACATCTGTGGAGGGATGTTCATCATGGTCTCCTTCGCTGGCAAGTTGGTTGGATACAAGATAGTATACATGCTGTTGTTCCTGCTCTGCCTCTGCCTCTATCAGGTATAACTACATACCACTGATTGGGACACATTTATTTGGTCTAATCTGATATGTTTATAGAACAAGTTCTCGGCTATCGAGCAATGTTTTGGTGTAAACCCCTGATTTTTTTTTTTTTTTCTCAAAATACATGCTTTTTCTGTCATTACTTGGTTTGTGTCAACACTGTCACACACAAAGCAGGTCACTTTTATATATTTTGTCCAACACAGATTTACACCCTCGAAATCTTACTTTTTGCCCCATAGTTACACATGTATGCAATTAAATGTTGAATGTTAACTTTAACTTTAAAAAACTCTTAGCTTATGCAAGTGTATTTTTAGTATTAAAGGAAAAATACTAAATATATATCATCTGTTATATATCATCAATCGTGATGTTCAGAGCATTTCAGTTATGTGATGCAGTGTTGTAATTTACTTTCCTCAACCTGACTCATCTATATATACTTTTTGTTTGTGAATTTCCCATTTCCCAAAATGCTTTTAGACAGACCCCAGAGAATGTGCCTGAATTTGTTGCATTTGTACCTGTAGGTGGAGAGAACAATAGCAATAGTTATTGCATAGTCTCGTTGTGACATCACGTCATCTACGTTTGGCCATTATCCTCAGGAATAAGAAACACCAAACAACAAAATTGACCCAGTAATGCAAGCTACATCACCAAAAGTTTAAGTGTTAAAGTGTTTTAGGGTGGATCTTTCCCTTACAGATTTAAGAAATCCTTGTAGACATCAGCAGGTTTTAAAATGTAGAAAATACTGTAAATGTTTCATAGACCAACACTATTGGCTGAAGAAGATATAAACATATTTATTACAGCACAGTTATTATTTTTCTAAAATCAACAAAAACCCCATCTGACAGAGATGACAGAGATGGAGGTGACGGTGGACATTATTTTAACAACTCAGTCAATTAACCATAAAATTAAATACAAATGTGAAAATTGACAACTATGGTATATCATATCTCTCATTGAAGGGAGGCTTGGCCAAGACAGCAGCAGTATAGACTTCTAAGTGACCTATTTATGTTCCCTAGGTTTACTACTCCCTATGGAGGAGACTGCTGAAGGTGTTCTGGTGGCTGGTTGTGGCCTACACCATGTTGGTGTTGATCTCCGTCTACACCTACCAATTTGAGGACTTCCCTGGCTACTGGAGGAACTTCACCGGTTTCACTGAGGAGCAGTACGTTAAAACATTAAGATAGCTTAAAGCTAACCTAAAACTGAAGTAAACCTTAAACTGGGGATACTGATATTTTTGGATTGAAACTGCCGATTGCTGATATTGCTGATCGGCAATATTCAATCTTTCTAAATTTTGAACATTTCCAGCCAAAAAAAATGTTGAAAAGAAATTCCAACTATTCATAGTTTCCCCACAATTTTTATTCTTTTCAGGGTGAAAAAACCCTTGACACAGTATTTAGATAATGGGACACTAAAGCACCTGTTGCATTAGAATCAGTCAGATTAAGGGCTTCTCACAAACAGTCTGTGAGAAATCTATCAGTCAAACTGCATCATGTCCATCATATCAGAGGTGGATGACACCGTCTAGACCAGATTCCATTTTTAATAAAAGGACAATTTTGGTCTAACCCTTACATAAACATAACCTAATTTAACTTAAAGCCGCCAAGGTAAATAAACCGGTAAGAGTGTCATACAAAAGTAAAGGAATGTGATGTGGTAAAAAACAAAATATTAGTCTCCCTTTCTACCTTCCCATTCTTAAAATAAATAAAAGTCCTATAGGTGAGTGGTCTGCCCACGATCCTTTAAAAAAGCAAAATATATATTATGTATATTTTTCAAAAATACAGTTGTCAAAAATGCGACATTTTGCTGCTTAATGATAAAATAAGATTAGACAGATAGATAATATTATATAATAATATTATATTAGATTGAAACTGTTTTGATAATTGTGATTGAAATTTGAAATTGAAATTGAAATTGAAATTGGCTTGTTACAGCAGCCAATAGTAGGATTCATCAAATAAATGTATAAATATGAATAGAGCAAATGGTGATTGTTGAATACGTATTGGCTTGAAAGATTCCAGCTTTTCATTTTTAATGAATTTGTAAAAAACGTGTAAATAAACAAATCCACTTTGTATGTAAATCTGTGACAAAAACATACTAATTTAACACCACAATATGAAACATTTCTCCTTGAATGTACTGTAGATAACATGTGCAGAACTTGCAATGCCATCTAATTCTGACCCTCCCCCTTCCTAGGTTGGCAGATATTGGTCTGGAGACATTCGCTCTGTCTGAGCTCTTCACCAGTATTCTGATCCCTGGCTTCTTCCTGCTGGCCTGTATACTGCAGCTACACTACTTTCACAAGCCTTTTATGAGAATCACTGATCTGGAGCAGGTTACACCTATACACAGGTAACGACTCATACACACAACATACACACAACACACAAACAACATACTGCAGCATGTTACACCTACACCTAGGTAAGGACATATATGCAGAACATACATACAAGGATGGACATTCACACAAACATAAGGAACTCAAATTGAAGTTTAGGGAAAGTTTTTATACTTTTTCCATTTGAATTACCTTGAATTATCGCTTTTTTTTCACTTTGCAATCATCAAAAAACTGCATCCCTCCTCTTTTTGTTTTTTTTGTTAACTTTACAAGAGCTCATGCAATTTCTGTGCAATATTTGGTCTTTGACAAAATGTATTTGTATTTTATTTTATTATAGTGTAACCGAGTATCTTGGGTTCGCCTAACTTTGTATTATAATAAAATAAGGAACGCACACAGAGCATCAAGTTGAACGTCAGTCACGCTGCTCTCTTTATTTACTTCCTCTCTCTCCTTGATAACCGGAACTCACTCCCCTCTTTGCCCTAGGGCAACACCCGAGGAACATACATACTAGGGGCTAACATAAATTCTGTTACAATAGTATAAAAAATATTTTATATATTTAACACAACTATTACTATTTTTTTTTGGCATTTATTTGACAGTCAGTAGAGAGAGACAGGAAAGATCAGATGAGAGAGGAGGGATGACATGTGACATAGGTCCCGAGCCGGACTCGAACCCAGGACGTCACGGTTATGTGGTATGCGCCTTAGACCACTGAGCCACCAGGACGCCCATTATTAGTATTTTTGTAATATTTAATGCATTTAATGTATATGCAATGAATTAAAATAAAATCGATCCCTTTCCAGGAAGAAGAGCAGCCGTAAGGCTGAGGGGATAGCCTCCACTGGTAGTGTGGGGGCGGGTTTTGAAGAGGAAGACCTGGTGACTGACATAGATGATGAATCAGAGGACGAAGGTAAAAATATAATTTAGGCTATTTTACGTTTGCTTGTTTTTGAGCTGCCCAGTATACTATGTCAAAAGAAAGGCTACTATCGGAAGATCAGAAAGCTTAAACAGTCCTCTCTGCCCACTAATCGCCCAGCACTGGAATTGTTACTAGTGATTTACTAGACTAAAGACTTTTTCACCTGACCGTTTTTTTAAACTGTTACATGTTTAGAGGATCATATACAAATGGCAGCAGGAGATAAATGTTTGAATTTTTGAAAGTTTGAAGGACTTCAATACCGAGAAATCCTGTAAGGAACATCAGTAAATTAAATGTCTTCTTCTTAGTGTCTGGTGGTGGTGGAGGTTGTGAAGCCATAGTTGTTCATCCATTCGCTGGATTGGAGTGCTCACTCAATGCTCTTTAGGAAACAATTTCACTCTTAAGTTTTCGATTCGCCACTTCCTGTGTGGAGAAGATTTCCCACCAGTGACCACACAGATATCCAACTACAGAATTGAATTTGGGCAAATAGGACAAATCTGCAGCATCTCAATTACTAGGGTCTGTAAATCTGTAAAAGGTCAATTTACATTTACAATGTTTGGAAACATTGGGGTAAAAAAGACATAATAGATCTTCAACACTCAAACTACCAGAATTCAGAAGATCAAATAAATTCCAGTTTGTCTCCTCACCTGTGTAAGAAGTGAAGCTGACAAGAAACATGTGAAATAATTTTCTATTTAACTGTCTTCAGCCTTGTATACTCAAGAACCTCAAAATTCTACTTTCATAGATTGATCCTTTCACTGTTGATTTCTATCTCTCTTTTCCTTCCCTCTCCCATCCCTCCCTCTCCCCTATTCCCTCCCTCCTCTCGCTCCCCTCTTTCCTCAGTAGAGTTGATGCCCAGTAAGTGGGGTCTGGTGATGGACAGGTTGCTGGTTCTTTCCAGAAGATTCTCTGACATTCTGACTAAGGTTCAGGTGTTTCTCTGGAGGCTGCTGGAGCTCCACATCCTCAAGATGGTGGCCTTCTTCACCGTATGGGTTGCCCTTGCAGAGGTAAGCATTATGTATGTGTAAGGGGTGGGGCATTCCCTACATGAAGGACCCAAGAAGGTCCAAATGAAAAGCCTGCTCACGCCAGCGGTTCACCTATTCATAAAGTTAACTAACATTAGCATTCAACTACTTTATATTCATTCATTCATTTTCCATACAGGGGAAACACCCTGGACAGGTTGCCAGTCCATCACAGGGCGAACATCACAGACAAACAAACTCACACGTATTCGCAATTTAAAATCTCCAATTTTAACGTTATATTTATTTCCAATTCAAAACCAACCAAGTCTAAGTCTTACAGTTTTGATCTTTTATATTACAGCTGACAGGAAGAAATAGACCCCACCGGGCTGCAATGGGCTAGCAACTCATTGCTGCAGTAGCCACGGCCAGATAGGCCATTTGGTTACACCCTACTTCGCTACAGACACAACTATGAGAAAGAGCGAAGATGACTCACCTATGGTTGACATGGCTATTGACTATGAACGGATAGTGATAGTGGAACGGATTTGACTATGAGTAGGGAAAACATGTCAGTGGAAGCCGCTAGTTCAGAGGTAGATGGGAAGAAGCTTCATGTTTGCTTGTGTGGCTGGCAGAAGGTAATAACCTTAAAGGGCCTTAGAATACACCAAGGGAGGAAGAGGTGCTTATTACAGGGAACACAGGGACCCCGCATTGATAATTATTTCCTAAGAAGTATGTCAAGTCAGTCAGGTGAAGTCCAGCAACAGGAAATAAACCACAGTTCGTAGGAAGCAGGTTCTAGCACCGAGGAAGGCAGAGAGGCTAGCCAGCCAAAAAGGGTCTTCTCCCTTTTGTCCTCAGAAACCTAGAATTAAGTGGCCAGGGGTGGCAGAAAGCAGGAAATGGGAAGATATCAATAGTGACTTGATTAGGGTTTTAGACAAGCTTAGACATTCAACTCTGTTTTACCACAGCAGAGTACACTACAGCGTGGCAGCATCTGGAGATAGGCATTATGGCAGGATGTACAATTTCCCCATTAGTTTTCACCATGGCAATGGAGGTCATTATTAGAGCTTCAAAATGGGTAGTGGGTGGGGAAAGGCTGCAGGGCGTACATGGACGATATGACGACTATGACGTCATCAGCTCCATGTACTAGCAGGTTACTGGATAAGCTAAATAGTAATCTGCAGTGGGCTAGGATGAAAGTGAAGCCAATTAATATTTTGATTATTAAAGGGAAGGTAGTAGACAAGAAGTTTTTCATAGATGATGAAGTGGTGCCAACAGTGATAGAGAAACTGGTCAAAAGCTTAGGAAGCTGGTACGATGCAAGCCTCAGTGATAAGGGTCAATTTCAGGAGTTTAGGCAGGAAATGATAGAAGGTATTTCAGGTATAGACAGGTCAGGGCTCCCAGGAAAGTTAAAATTGTGTTGTCTACAGTTTGGATTGCTGCCTGTGATGTGGCCGCTGTCAGTGTATGAGGTTCCCCTATCCAAGGTAGAACAACTAGAAAGGATGGTCAACTCATTTATTAGAAAATGGCTTGGAGCCCCACTTTCTAAACAGTGTGGCCTTGTACGGGAGCTGCCGATATCTAGCCTGACAGAGTACAATTGCGCTAAGTTTAGATTGGAAATTACTTTGAACCAGTCAAAGGATCCAGTGGTTAGGAGCGCAGCGCCCATAGTTAAAACAGGGAGGAAGTGGAATCCAAAAGTGGCAGTGCAACAAGCACAGGCAGCACTGAGACATAGGGACATCGTAGGCCAGGTGCAGCATGGGCATGGGGGTGGAGTAAAGCGACAGCAGTAGAAAAAAGAAAGCTGGTAGTTGAGGAAGTACATCGTCAGGAGGAGGCAATGTCGCAGGCAAAACAAGGGCAGTGGGTGAATTGGGAGAGTTTAGAAAAGAGAAGTTTTAAGTGGAGAAAGTTGTTGTGCATGGAGGCAAGCAGAATTAGATTTATTATAGGCTCTACTTATGATGCGCTGCCATCTCCCCAATGAGAGTCGTATTGTCTGCAAACTTCAGGAGCTTGACGGACTGGTGACTGGAGGTGCAGCTGTTGATGTAGAGGGAGAAGAGCAGGGGAGAAAGCACACAGACCTGTGGAGCACCAGCGCTGGTGGTCCGGGAGTCTGAGACTTGCTTTCCCTTGCTTTACGTGCTGCCTCCTGTCTGTCAGGAAATCAGTGATCCACCCGCAGATGGAGTCAGGCACATGCAGCTGAGAGTTTGTCCTGGAGGAGGGCTGGTATGATGGTGTTGAACGCAGAGCTGAAGTCCACGAATAGGATCCTGGCATAGTTTCCAGGGGAGTCCAGGTGCTGGAGGATGAAGTGGAGGGCCATGTTGACTACATCGTCTACAGATCTGTTGGCTCTGTAGGCGAACTGCAGCGGGTCCAGGAGGGGGTCTGTGATGGCTTTGAGGTGTGAAAGCGCAAGGTGCTCAAAGGTCTTCATGAGCACAGAGGTCAGGGCGATGGGTCTGTAGTCATTGAGGCCTGTGATCCCTGGCTTTTTGGGGACAGGGATGATGGTGGATTCCTTGAAGCACGCAGGAACTCTGCATACTGCCAGTGAATCGAGCTCACAGTCCCCTGGAAAGACTGAGTTGACGAGGCAAACAAGCAAAAGAAAGGGAGATATGCGGAGATGGCAGCGGAGGCAGAACAGCGATGGTGGAAGGCTTGGCTGAAGTTGGCTGTCGAGGTTTCGTGGCAAAATCCGCCTTTGCATTGCTAAGTGAGTTGGGCATTCGCGGACGGAGCTTGAAACTTGCGGTTAGGAATATGTCGCAGGCAGCCGAGGGAGCAAGTGAGTGGTTGTGGATAAGGAGGAAGCATGCTAGCTGGGGAGCACGCTAAGGTAAGCGCCGCTGGGTTGAGTGTCGTGCGGCCTTGCGTGCGGCCTTGTGTGTAGCACTGTGTATCTCGTAGTGTAATACTGTGTGGAATAAGAATAGCGTAGTATAGCACTGTGTGGCTGTATTTATGGAATTGTACTGTGTTGTACTGTGGTATTGAGGGGGGTCTGTACTGCTAGCTAGGGATACACACATATACACACACACTCCCCCCGTCCCTAGCCCGGGACCGTATTCTATCGGGGTTACCCCCCCAACCCCCACCCCTTACCCTAAACAGCGTTCGCACCCCCACCCCCCTCGCACTCACACACACTGTTTAGCTGTGTTGTCTGGTTGTGTCGTTGTATCCCAGTCAGGCTTGTACTGGTATGGCTAGGCTAATGTTAGGATCAAGGCTAACCAAGGCTAGGTTAGTGCTGTGTTGATGACAGGCATTAGATGGCAAGGGTAAAGGGGAGTTCTGAGGTGGTGGCAAAGAGGGGGGTGAATCCAGGATGCTGGAATACACCGTTGAGCCTTCTTGAGGTGTCGTGGGCCCAACTCAATGAAACATTGAGGAAGGAAAGTGCCCACTTGATAACCCCAATGACATGTCGCATACCACTGTTGGCTAGGGTAGTTAACTGGGGAATGGTGCCATCTGACAAATGACTCTGTAGATCTATGACGGCGTAGCCTGATGTCTGCTATGGTGTTTCATCTGATGGTGGTTGTATCACTCATATATATTTTTTTATTTATCTGAATTGGGCTTCTACAAGTGTTTACAAAGTGTGTACAGTTTCAAATAATGTTTTGCCAAGCTATGTCTACCACCATGAATTTGGTCTTATTTACAGCTGTAAAAACACATTGGCAGAATAGGGCCTAGCCAGACTGGGCATTGGTCTGTCCGATTCAGTAGCCATTGCTTGCTGTCATGTCCATTCAATTGTCTTGTGTAAAAACTGGAACTGGGTTAAACACTCACTGCCCAATATACAGATTTGGTTCATTAAAGGATAATTCTGGTTATTTTCAACCTGGGCCTCATTTTAATAGTTTTTGCTAACATGTCAATCAATTCTGATCAAAATGTAGTCAATTATTTCTCTGAGCTCTACATAGCTCCTCTCGCACTCCTCTCCAATACAAACCAACAGGTCCAATGGCTGTTGGTGTGTGGACAGCCTATGTATTCAACATGTAGTGTGGCCAAGACATTGGGTTAGGGTTAGGGTTAGCTTCCATCCTCCTTTTGCTGCTGTCATCAAATCCTGAACTGTGTGTAGTGGCATATTGTATCTTTCCTTAAGAGGGAAAGCCTTGGGGCGTCTTGTTGGCTCAACTGGCTAAGGCGTATACCATGTACTTGCAGTGACCTGGATTTGAATCCAGCCTTCATCCCCCTCTCTCTTAATCTTTCCTGTCTCTGTCAACTGTCAAATGAAGGTGAAAATGCCAATCTTTCAGAAAGCTACATTTGTGGGCTACCGGAGAAGTAGTAGTAGAAGTGGCGGTAGTAGTAGTAGTTGTAGTGGTTGTTAGGGTGCTACTAGATGGTTGCCTGGTGATTAATAGTGGTTGCGGCGGTGTTACTATGTGGTTGTTAGGTGATTCCTAGCGGTTGCAAGGTTTTTGTTAAGTAGTTGTTAGTGGTTTCTTTGGGTTTTACTAGGTGGTTGCAAGGGGATTACTAGTGGTTGCTGGAGTGTTACTAGGTGGTCTCTAGGTGATAAATATTGGTTGCTAGGGTGTTAGGTGGTTGCTAGGGTGCGCACATGTGATTACTAGGTGATTAATAGTGGTTGCTAGGGTGTGACAGGGTGGTTGCTAGGTTACTTGTATAATGGTCAGTCTCCCTCTCCATTCTTCTACTTTTCTTTCTGTCTCCCACTCTGTCTCTCCTAAATATGGTAGGAGAGAGAGAGAGAGATAGAGAGAGAGAGATAATGGGGTCCTATATCACAACCAGAATCCCAAAATTTCAACTGGAATTCTGTAAAACTATACTAAAAGTTTGCAGAAGCAATGCATGCAGAGCAGAACTTGGTATATTCCCCCTGAAAATCCAAATCCAAAAAAGAGCAGTTAAATTCTGGCTTCATCTAAATCAGGCAGAACCATACAAAGCTCTCCTGAACAAACATCACACTGTGGATGTCTATCCTCTGGACCAGCCAGCTCTAAAGTTCACTGAACTGAACACACAGTGGACCTCAGAGATCTACTAGCCACAGACACGTTCCTCTCTCATCAGTTAAAACATTTGAAATAAAACAAAAAGATAACTGTAAGTAACAATGGAGACATGGAAATATATTGCAAAACAAACTCCTCTGTTATCAGCCCCTGAACAGAGAGATCATTTCAAAACAAAAAAATCTAAAGGAAAAAACTACAGAATCAGTGACTGAACTGGAAATAGAAAGAGGTATTAGGTAGGAGCTATTTAAAACTGTGGAAACCAAGAGAGGAACGTGTCTGCACACACTGCCACCTGGACAGAAAGGGTAAGATAAAACTGCTGCGTGGCTAGCAGCTAAATATGTCCATATGTGCTCCTGCCATGGCAGGCAAAAAAGAACTACATAAACAATCACATTTTCATAATAATTCAAAATAATCATATTTTTTACCTTTATTATTCTGTTTTTAATATAATTAAATTTAATTATGCTTTGGCAACAAAGATGTATTACTTGTCATGCCAATGTTCCATGTCAGTTAACAACAAATCTACTCTGCTGTTCTCTGAACATTCCACTAGTGTGTATTGAAAAATAATTTTAAATAAAACTTACCTTAAAAAGTCAGATTAAAATACTATGCACATGCTCCATCCCAACATGTGCTACAAGATGAAAGCTGAATGGACGTTGTAGCATTAAGTAGAAGAATAAGTTAGTAATAATAATAATTGCCTGCGGCTAGCCCACTAATAATAGAAAGTAAAATAAGGTTGTAAAAAAGAAGGAAAGCCTCCAGTTCTTTGAGGGATGAAGGAAGTGGAAATCTATCTCCCATAGAGGTTTAAGGACGTTTAAATCTGTTGATTGGGAGTTTGACTTCAACTTCACCATGAAACCACTTGTGGATTTGTTTAGTAGTGTGTATGACCTAAATAATGTCCTCTCTTTTTTATCTCTTCCCCAGCCATCGGTGATGAACCTGGTTCTGGTGGTGCTGTGGTCGCTGGCGATGCCTTACTGCCGCTTCAGGCCCATGGCTTCCTGTCTGTCCACTGTCTGGGTGTGTGTCATCATCGTCTGTAAGATGCTGTACCAACTCAGTGTTGTCAATCCTGCTGAGTACGCCAGCAACTGTAGCCTGGTAAGACACACAAACACACACACACATTAATACAGACACACTTAATTACATTAATTCTTTCACACTTTTGTGCTGAGTTCGCACGAGGGCTTGGTAACTCCTGCAGTGTTGCTTATAGCTGTTAAACACACACACACACACATGAACACATGCCAGGCCGAGTAGGTTGGCTAACTCCTGTGGTGTTGCTAACAGCTACCTGCTGATTCTACCTACTGCGATGTTATTGATGTAGTTTACAACCTCTGTAATTAAGGCTGTTTAGACAGCAGGCTGTTGTTAAGTTTTTCCATGCTGGGCTGTTTTAGACAAGCTTAGTCTTTACAGTCTCTCTTAAAGAAACCGTTCACCTCACAAAGGAAATCCTGATGTCACAAATATTTATAATAGTAACTTATCACTGATATTTAATTCATTATTAACTCGTGGTTTGTTAAGTCTCATAAACTCATTGTTCAAGTGTTACAAAATGATCTTTAATGATCTGTACTGTTAGGAATAGTTTCTTGGTCGTGGTGATGAAAGTAAGAAGAAAGCAGCAACAAACTACGTCTCAGGATTCTATGAGTATTTAATACAGTTCAGCGCTGAAAGGGAGAAATATCCGGCAGCATCTCTGCCTACAAGGATAATCTAAAGAACACCACGCAGATACAGTTCCTTTATACAGATATTCATGTGATATTTTACATAGACCCTTTCATCCCCCTCAGCCTCTGTCTGTCGTCCCTATGTTAATTGAGTTGAGTGGAAGTAGTTCTGTCTCACCTTCCTCTAGACCTGTGAACACCATGTCTCCTGTGCTAATTTCCAATTGATTAAAGGCAACCAAACGGCCTATATTGTATTGTAGAAGAGGCCTCCAGACGGCCTTAGTGTATTGTATTTCAGTGTCTTGCCGAGACAAGACAATCTTGCCTCGGCCAAATATACAATTCCCAACATTCCCTACTTTTTGACTTGAGGATAAATGTTACAATTTATTCTCATATTACAAGAATTTTGGTATTCCGAGGTCTAGAGTCTTCATGTTGGGCCAAAAGACCTCCCGGATCTTGTCTGTCAGGGAGGCAAAAAGACTCAACAGAAGTTGTGAGCAGAAGTGACCATTCTTGAAAAACAAAACCCCTTGTATAGAGGAAACAAAAATCAAGGCAGGTCATACATGATAATAGTACGTGGTGTAAATACAATAGCACATTACAATCACACTATTGGGTATTTTAAATCTACTATTTCCATAAATAATAACTCAGTTATTATTCATAAAACTGGTGTGCAGTGGTGTACTGGCTAGTCATCATTCATATCAACATAACATAATCCACATATCTTTATGTTTGTATCATATGAAATAACTGTCCTTCTGTGTGTTCGCTGGAGCTAAATATGACAAATAGTTTCCCATGTTCTGTTCCAGACCCATCCATGACCTCTCTGGCCATCCAGTTGTTTATAACATTAATATTTTAGCATTACATTACATAGTCTCGTAGATTTTACCCTCAGACTATCTTAAATTGTCCCCCTATAGTGGTACTCTGATCTTCAGTATATACACCTGGCTTGTCCTACATAATAAAAATACTTAATATTCTGGATTAAACAGTAATGGTCAGAACATGGGCAAGGAAGTGCACATGGCGCTTTGAATTATCAGTGAGGTCCATGGTCCACTGCTGTGGTGTATAGTTCTTGGACTCTGTGCTCTTCTGCGCATGTTCCAGAGTGCCGGGGATCCTGGAGTCATCCTTGGCTTGGGAAGCCTGGGCTGGTGTCTTTTCAGATGTGTTCATGGATTTGTGTATTTCAGATGCACCCAAACTGGAATTCCCGTCACTCAAGCTGCAGTACTGATGACAAGGAGCACTGTGTGCAGTCCGGACCATGTTGTGCTGAAGAACTGGATGTAGTCTTCTTTCACCAATATCTGGTCTCCAGGCTGTACCTATGGAGACTCATCAGTTGTTGCTGTTCCTAGTCGTGTTCTGATAACTTGGGAGACAGATTGCATTAACAACTGGCAGTACTTCACTACTTGATGACATGTAGCTCTCCTCTTCCTAGGCACAGAGCCCCAGGAACCCTCATGGGCCACACAATGACATAAATTACATTGTTGGTTGTTAGTTGTTAGTTTGTTAGTTGTCAGTTGTTAGGATTAGCGTGCATGGGCATCAAAACACTCAGCAATTGCGTCATCCCTTCTTTTTCTGGAATAGAGCACATACATTGAGTTAGTTTAGTTTTTAAACTTTTGTTTGCTCTGTCCACAAACCCACTGACCGTTTCATGATAGGTACAATGGTATTACTGCTTAATTCCCAAAGCTTTTCATACTGTTTTCTTAATTTTCCCGTAACATGCAACATGGTAACCTACACCTTTAGAATAATCTAAGTGACCACAATGTCTGTCATACATGAAAGAAAAACCTCACCCCTTTGTGTGAAGTGGTCTATTTGTTTTTGACTGCCAGACCTAAGCCTAGCCTTCATCTGAGCAGTAAATAGCATCATGGAGATCATGCATTACCATGCACTACCCCCCCTTTTTTGAATGGGAGTTCCTGCTCTAGTTAGGAAACTCCTAAATGCCCAAACACTTCTGCAACTTAAGCAAACCCTCATACTCTTCCCTCAGCAATCAATTAGCCATCAGCTCGGATAACAGTCCACTCTGTTTTCCTTGCACCATCAATGTAACACAATGTCCCATCAGTATTCAAGTCTTAAGATATGGATGTTGGTTAGAGCTTACACCAGACGCTATAGAGGCCAAAAACTCCTATTCGTTTGACATGTTCTGGAGTATGTGAATTAACTCATCCTTGCTTAGTGCATGTAAGCTTTCTGATTTATCTTTTGACTTCTGTGACTGTGTGGGTTTCGGTTGACGTTCTGGGCACCGTTTTGCCCAGTGTCCCTTTTTCTTACATATTAAACAATGAACTTGAGTCGCTTCCTGACCTTCACCCTTTTTCCTGCAATGTGCTTTATCATGCCCATGTCTCCCGCAATTGTGGCAGACAGTTGACTTCTGATATGCACTGATTGTTGCTACTTCCTGATCTTGTCTCCTGGGTCTCTTGCTACCGTGGGCATTGTCATAGTCAGTACTACCTATACAGTCTGCCCATGTCATCATCTCTGTATGTCTCTGTGGTCGATAGCCTGAGTTACTAACTGCAGTTCTATATTTCTGATGGGCTCCTGTTATGGTTGCTGTTATAAAATCTGGATCATCTCGAGTTCCAGTCGATTTGCAATACCTGCGATAGAGTTGAAATTTGGTTTCAACATAACTTTCAAAGGTTTCCTTAAGCTTTTGCTTTCTTCTTTTGAACAGTTGGTACGAATTCTCTCCTGTTCCTACTGCTTCAGACACTTTATTTCTAAAGGTATCAATAGCTTTCTCAGTCTCCTCTGTACTGTTGAATATCGTTACAGCCCATGTATCCTTGTTATACTCATCATTGATGGAACTCCAAGCTGTTGCTGGACACTTGGCTTTAGTCAATAAGAACACATCATAAGGATGGAGATTACTAACTATGCAGTATTCATTTAGCTTTTCCCAAAAATCAAGATTCGGGTCCATCAATTTCATCTCTGGCAATTCCTTCAAAAGGTTTCGCAGATCAGTTCCAGACAGGGCGGAGTGTTGGAGTTGTATTCTGGTTCTAGGTTCATTCTCACCGGTTAGACCTGTGGGCACATTAACAAGTTTTACTGGGGCCACTGGTATTGCGGCTACCTGGTCTGGCTTCTGCTCTGTACTGGGACATGGGAAAGTTCCCTTACCTTGACTACTATAGGGGGGTGGGTTGTTACAATTTCCCCCCATCGGTGTGTCTATAGCAGCCACATAAACCTTTGTTTCTGGTTTATGGGCTAATTCAGCCTGTAGCTGGTTGATCTTTTGTTTCAATGCATCACACTTGCGTGTTTTGCGTTCTGCCTCTAAAATCATCAACATGTATGCAAACTTGGTCTTATATTTTTTCTTTGTTACATTCTTCCACCATTGCGACCACTCCCCTGGACTCCCACTAGGATTCCATCCACATTTGATGGCTTCAAATTGTATTACATCAAGACTGTTGATAGCATGCATTCTCAACTCATCACTAAGATATTCACCAGTCTTCAACTGTTCAAACACAGTTACCTTATATGGCTTAGGCTCTCCCATATTGGTAGGCTCTGTTTAGTGATTTATCTTAGTATAGCTGTCCCTCTGTCTAGACCACCCTTGTATATAATCTAGCTATATCTTCTCTAAATCTATCCCTAATATATTTCTAGTTTTGATTAATAGTTTCAATTCCTATTATCAAATGAGGCATTTAACTTTGATGCATCTTGTATGTTTATATATCTACAATATAAATATATATGTATATCTAGAGTATAGGGCCCACACAACACTATGACATAAGCAATAACCTTGGCAATGAACTAGTCACTCTCGTTTAGTCAGCGCAAAAAGTGTACTATTCAGAACTTTGGTGACTTACTCAACACATAAACAAAAACCTACTCAACACATAATTCAGGTTAGGAAACATACACAATATATCACACTGCCGGCACAATCACACCAACATATACTTTTTGCACTACTTTGCAGACCAATCTTCTCAGTCACACCAGAGCTCTCATTCACACAGCCGCCGAAGTCATAGGAATATTTCACTCATAGAGCAGCAACCTTGCGGGTTTTACTATATGAGCTACTAGTCATTCAGACGCCCAACCATGGTCCACTCACTATAGGTACCTAAATCTTCTAGTTTAATAGGAACTAGAAGACCAAATAAATCGCATAACGCGAGGTCTGCGTTCTGCAGCACCCAATTCACAATAAATTGTATAAAGCATGCGAGGTCTGCGTTCTGCAGTACCTAATTCACACTCAATCGCATAACGCGAGGTCTGCGTTCTGCAGCACCCAATTCACAGTAAATTGTATAAAGCATGCGAGGTCTGCGTTCTGCAGCACCTAATTCACACTCAATCGCATAACGCGAGGTCTGCGTTCTGCAGCACCCAATTCACAGTAAATTGTATAAAGCATGCGAGGTCTGCGTTCTGCAGCACCTAATTCACACTCAATCGCATAACGCGAGGTCTGCGTTCTGCAGCACCCAATTCACAGTAAATTGTATAAAGCATGCGAGGTCTGCGTTCTGCAGTACCTAATTCACACTCAATCGCGTAACGCGAGGTCTGCGTTCTGCAGCACCCAATTCACAGTAAATCGCATAACGCGAGGTCTGCGTTCTGCAGCACCCAGCTCACAATCCTCTATGACGTGCACTCACGTGTCGCGCTATGTTCTCACATTCAATCACAAACAAGAATTCATTCAATACTTAATTTGTTCTTTTTCAATTAACTGATGTGGTCACAACCAGGACAGCTTAACCCTGTTACTGAGGTGATAGTGCTTTCTATTTCATTACTCATCAACTGAACAATGAAATATATAATATGAAAGTCACTCACCTCAGTTTAGGTCTCCCAGTCCGGAAGATATTGCACATCCTGCCGACAACGCCATATGTTAGGAATAGTTTCTTGGTCGTGGTGATGAAAGTAAGAAGAAAGCAGCAACAAACTACGTCTCAGGATTCTATGAGTATTTAATACAGTTCAGCGCTGAAAGGGAGAAATATCCGGCAGCATCTCTGCCTACAAGGATAATCTAAAGAACACCACGCAGATACAGTTCCTTTATACAGATATTCATGTGATATTTTACATAGACCCTTTCATCCCCCTCAGCCTCTGTCTGTCGTCCCTATGTTAATTGAGTTGAGTGGAAGTAGTTCTGTCTCACCTTCCTCTAGACCTGTGAACACCATGTCTCCTGTGCTAATTTCCAATTGATTAAAGGCAACCAAACGGCCTATATTGTATTGTAGAAGAGGCCTCCAGACGGCCTTAGTGTATTGTATTTCAGTGTCTTGCCGAGACAAGACAATCTTGCCTCGGCCAAATATACAATTCCCAACAGTACCAAAGCACACCCAAAACCTCATTTAAATAAACTTTTAAAGCATTTAACTGATAACTTGTTGCTGTCAATATTCTGTAGTAGTATAATTTTTGTGTGGGCTGAACAAGCTATGGGCTATAATTAGGGGTCTAAGCCCTGCAGGTGCTGGAAGCCTATTGGTCTGGTTAAGATTCTTCTTCCTCTTCTTTTTCTCCTCTCCTTTTCTTTTCTTCTTTTTTTCTGCCTTGAAATGATCTATACCTCAGACCGTAAGTATGGAGGACGGAATCTGCCAAAATCAAAAATAAATAAATAAACGACCTATAAATACATTAATATGCCATTAAATGTACCAAAAATAATATTAAAAATAAATGTAGGCATTAATTAATTGATAAAATGTGATATAAATTTATATTTCGGTTTAATTTGCTTCTGTATTTATTTACCTTTGTATTAATTTCCCTATTTATTTACTTTCCTATTTAATTTTCCCTTTTATTTATGTATTTATTTCTTAATTTATTTCTCTATTATTTTCCCTTTGCACTCTCCCCCGTATTTATTTCTCCAAACTTATTTATTCCTGTATTATTGTCTTTATACATTTCTTTTTACATTTCTTCTTACATTTCTTCTTACATTTCTTCATGCATTTCTGCTTCATTACGCAAATGAAGGGGCATGGCTCAGTTCAGCTCAGCTCATGTTCAGTCCTAGCTGTAGCAAGGAGATACAGTGTTTGAGCTAGACGCCCGGTGTCGGAGGCGGCTAATAGACTGGATGAGTTGGAGCGCTGTAAGTATGATATCAGCAATATGATGTTTTTTCTTGCATCCATTGAAGATTATTTGACTTACTTTCTTCATACACAGCATCCAGTTTGGACCCACAAGTAACGGTAACGTTACAAAATGGAGTGGAGACAGGCCAAAGGAGGAGTATGTGAACGTTAGCGTTAGCTAAGCTTTGTTGGCTTTTATTTCCACTGGCATAAGTTAGTGTGGCTAACCCAAAGATCAACCAAATTATGAGCATTATTCAAAGGTGGGTTTAAGGTAACATTTGACTAAATATAGAGCGTAATCAATATGCTCTGAAAACAAATTTTCCTCGTGTATTTATGTAGCAGCTACGGGTCAGACTATCTGGATCAGCTCAGCATTGGAAACGAGCTGCCTAATTTAATTTACTGCAGCCGGGACAAAAGCTCTTCTCCCTTGCAGTGCATTTCCCACAAACAGGTCGCTTCCATCCTTGACATGCGATCAGGGTCTTGTTCTGTTTGCAGTGGCTATTATTAGTATTTTTGAATTATTTGGCATTGCCTCCGTTTTGCTGGCTGTTGCGGCTCTCTCGGAACATACACGGTCAGACTGGCCTTGATGCGCTCTTCGGCAGAATGTTGCAGAACACTGCCACGGACCACCTGCCGAGCCATCTGATCCACCACGGACCAAACCAACCTGAGATAGAAATTAGCGCAAGCTGTCATCATAGTACCCCTGTCCAGTATACAGAGAAATGCACTCAGTGGATCCTTTATGTTGCACTTGGCGTGTGCTGTTGGTGCGCGGACTCGGTTGTAAAAATTAATTTTAAAATGAGAGAGATTAGCCAGAGCATTTGCAATAGGCCTACTTGCATCTGGAGAAGCGGTGCATGCTCTCTCTGGCACGGGCACTCTCTGGCACATGCACGAGTGTCGATGGCACATTTTACACAGCTACCTGCTCTCCCACTATTGACGTTTATAACATTGTTATTCCTTATTATTCCTTATTGATTTTACAGCTTTTTATGACTTTTTTTTTTTACAACTTTACAACTTTGAAGCAGCTGCATCATGAATGTATAGGACCTATACAGAGGCGCGTTCCAATTGACGGCGTAACGTTAAAGGCCCAAAGTAATACAGGCTTAGATGAAAAAATAATAACTTATGCCTACCTGGCACCAATAGAGTTTATATGGCAATAGATGGCACAGCTGGCAGAACGGGGACAGCGTTGTTAGGTTTGGATTTCTTACGCCGGGGTCCCACTGTCTTAAAGATGGAATCAACACTCCTCCTCGCTCCAGTCCACATCGCTCAAGTCTGAGACTTCTCCACCATCAGATTCCCCTTCACCCAGTTCATGAAACAATGCCAACGCCTTCTCTACATTTAGTCTTCGATTTGATCTCTTCATCTTCTCTCTCTTCTTCCTCTTGATCCTCAAATAGCAGGCAATATAGCCTACTGTAGCAGACAATGCTGATGCAATTCAAATAGGCTACTGCTCTGTGTTTCGGATTGGGATTTTACACCATGAACAAAGAGAATTATTGAAGAAAAACAATCAAATCAAATCAAATCAAATCACATTTATTTGTATAGCTCTTAATCACTGTTACAGTCTCTAAGGGCTTCACAGTGCCCAACATGTGAAAATAATAAATGATTAGTACACGACATCCCCCAGCCTTAGACCCTCACAGAGGACAAGGAAAAACTCCCACAAACCCTCACTGGGAAAATTGTGAGAAACCTTGGGAGGGGCTACTCAGAGAGGGATCCCCCTACCAGGACGGTTGGGCGTGCAATAGATGCCGAGTTTGGGCAAGCAGCGTATACACAATATATGAACGTTTATTTTGGTGGGACATCCAGATCTGATGGGGCGGCATCACAGCAACGGCAACTCAGTCAGCGTCATCATAGGGGACCATGCAGGCACCAACACTGCCCAGATAGGAGAACGCAACGTCCGCTCAGTCAGCATCGTCCTAGGAGGGGGGACCACGCAGACGCCAACTCTGCCGGGCTGCAGCCTGGAACAGATAGGAGACTCACCCACACACACCCAGACACACACTCTCACTCACACAGACAAACATGACCAGCGTCAGTGGACAGGAGCAGGTAGACCAGGAGAATAGGACATGTAGGCAGGATGCTAGTATCCATCGGCAGGACCCTGATCTAGGATGAGCTAACTGGTCTAGCCTTACTCTGAGAAGAGACTGAGCCACTCCCTCAAGGCTGGTCAAATGACAGAGAGAATAAATGGGTTTTTAGCCTTGACTTAAAGACTTCGATAGAGCCTGCCTCTCTGACTGAGGCAGGCAGACTGTTCCAGAGATAGGGAGCCCGGTAAGAAAAGGCTCTGTTACCTGCAGTTTTCTTTTTGACTGCTGGGATAGACAGGTAGCCAGCGTCCTGAGATCTGAGGGCGCGTGGCGGTTTATAAGGTTTAATCAAATCGGATAAATAGGACGGTGCCATCCCATGTAATGATTTATATGTAAGTAAAAGCACCTTAAAGTCACACCTGGCCTGAATTGGTAGCCAGTGTAATGAGGACAGGATGGGAGTTATATGGTCGAATTTCCTAGTTTTGGTCAGGATTCTGGCAGCAGCATTCTGGACCAGTTGTAGTTTTTTAGTGCGCCCAGTAGGTAAGCCCAAGAAAAGGACATTGCAATAATCGATTCTGGATGATACAAAGGCATGTACTAAAATTTCTGCGTCTGCCTCTGTTAGCATAGGTCGAATTTTGGCAATATTGCAAAGATGATAAAACGCTGATGTAGTGATCTCCTTAATGTGCAACTCGAATGAGAGGATAGGGTCGAATTTTACCCCAAGGTTTTTAATGTATGGGCTCTGGGAGATTACACAACTATCAAAGTTAAGAGTACTATTCTCAAATAAGTGTCTATGTCTAGCCGGTCCCACAATCAGCATCTCAGTTTTGCTGCCATTAAGGAGTAGGACGTTTAGGGACATCCAATATTTGATCTCTGATAGGCAAGCCTCTAGTTTTTGGAATTGGGTGTCATCGGTTGGTTTGACTGGTATGTAAATTTGGGTGTCATCAGCGTAGCAATGGAAGTTAATGCCAAATTTGCGAATGATGCCACCAAGTGGTAGCATATAGATAGAGAATAGCAGTGGTCCTAGGACAGAGCCTTGTGGGACACCAAAGTCCACACTCTGAGGTCATGTTGTTGTAAAAGACGTGGTGTGATCTATCAAGTAGGTAAGACCTAAACCAAGAAAGGGCTGATCCCCGGATACCAATATAATGTTCAAGACGGTTCAAGAGTATCGCATGATCAATTATGTCGAAGGCTGCACTCAGGTCAAGTAGCAATAGTGCTGAGGTTGAATTGGAGTCAATAGCTAACAAAAGATCATTTACCACTCTCGTGAGTGCAGTTTCGGTCGAGTGAAAGGATCTAAAGCCAGATTGGAAGGGATCAAGCAGGTTATTTTTTGACAAAAAATCTGTAAGTTGACTGGCTACTGTTCGTTCAAGTAATTTGGAGAGGAACGGCAGATTTGAGATTGGTCTATAGTTCTGAAGTACTTCGGGGTCAAGGTTCGGTTTTTTCAGTAGTGGCTTGATCACGGCCGTTTTAAAGGCGGAGGGCACCGTGCCAGTGGAGAGCGACTGATTGATCATATAGAGAATGGAGGGTCCTAAGATAGGGAATACTTCTTTAAGCAGTTTAGCAGGTAGAGGGTCAAGCATGCAGGTCGTGGGTTTTGAAGACAGAGTTAGCTTGGTGAGAGAGTCTAAGGAAACTAAATCAAACTGTGAGAAAAGACATTCAGCCCGGGAAACACCAAGTGGACTTTTCAGGGGTGAGACGACACCGCCAGTAGAGAGTGTACTGGTGATCTCATCTCTAATCAGCGCGATTTTCTGACTAAAAAAGGACATGAAATCATTCGGAGAAAACAGAGAGCTATCAGAGGGGGAGGGATTCCGTGTTAGCTTAGCAACAGTGTCGAATAGAAACTTTGGGTTGTTTTTATTTGCACTGATTAACCTAGAGAAGTGTGCAGTTTTGGCTGACGAGAGTGCACATTTATAATTTAGCAAGCTATCATTCCAGGCAAGCCGGAAGACTTCGAGTTTGGTCAATCGCCATTTACGTTCTAGTTTTCTACAGGCTTGTTTAAGTGCACGAGTGTCGTGGGTAAACCACGGTGCAAACTTCCTAGCGTGGTGTTTTCTAGTAACTAACGGGTCGATTGAGTCAAGCGCGTTGGTAAGGCTAGCGTTTAGTTCGTTGGCAAAATTGTCGAGTGAGCCAACATGACCAGAGAGTGGTGTGAGAAAACTGGGCAGTTTTTCAGATAGTAACGAGGCCGTAGTGGCATTAATACGACGGCTAATATAAGTATCTTCACATTTTTGGCGTGGGAAGATCAATTCGATTTCAAATTTAATGAGATAGTGATCAGATAGGGCGGGCACATAAGAGGAGACCACTAAAGCAGAAACAGGAATGCCACGGGTCAGAACCAGGTCAAGGGTGTTGCCGCCATGGTGGGTTGGTTCATTAACAAATTGAGTGAGGCCGCAAGTATCAATAAGATCTAGGAAGGCCTTACTGAGAGGATCGGTGGAATTATTCAGGTGAATGTTAAAATCACCGATAATGAGAATATTATCAGCTCGGCTCACTAAGTCCGAAATGAAATTGGAGAACTCTTCTAAGAAGAGCGAATAGGGCCCAGGTGGGCGGTAAAGTACTGCTAAGTAGAATGATGGGAGATTCGTAGCTGTAGGGCGCAGAATCAGGACTTCGAAGGATGTAAATTTGTTGTTAGTGTTGGGAGTAAGACTAAGGATAGGGTTAAATATCAGGGCAACACCCCCTCCTTTTTTCGTCTCCCGGGCAACCTGAGAACTAAGAAAGTTTGGGGGAGAGGCTTCAATTAGAGGCAGAAACTCATTTGGCTTTAGCCAGGTTTCGCAGAGACCCATCATGTCTAGATTATGTTCAATAATCAAATCATTGATCAGCAACGCTTTTGTTGACAATGATCTTATATTGATGAAGCCCACAGTGAGGCATTCAATACTGCTAGAGTTTTTATCAATGTTAATGGCAGTATGCGTGGGTCGAATTTCAATTAAGTTGCTGTAATTTACTGTTGGTCGGTAGGAAATTTGACGGGCACGGTGGGAGAAAGATACAGTCTTAATTGGAAGGACTGTACTGTAATTTTCAAATCGAGAGGTGCCGCTGCCAGAGGATAAAGTAAAAGCAGACTGGTAAAACTCGACAGATATGGGGAGAAAATGGCGAGGGGGGGGGGCACAGTCTCAGTCTGTTCTGCTGTAAGCTCTAACCTGGCAGACTCCACACCCTTTCTAGGCCTAGCAGGTTCTCTAATCACCTGCATCCCGGCGAGCTCTACGGACAGATGTCAGCTTTCCCTTAAACATCTATCTATGTTGCTAGATAATAAAGCAGCGCCTACCCCATTAGGGTGGAGGCCGTCAGCTTTCAGCAAGCCGGGTTTGCCCCAGAAGGAGGGCCAGTTATCTAAGAAGACTAATCCCTTTTCTTCACAGTACTTCGCCAGCCAGAGGTTGAGGGAGACTAATCTGCTATAACTCTCATCATTGCCCCTCGCGAAAGGTAAAGGGCCAGAGACAATTAATCGATGCCGACACATCTTCCTAGCGAGGTCACATGTCCTGTCTATGTTGAGCTTGGTGACCTCCGATTGCCTCATCCTAATGTCATTGGCGCCGACGTGTACTATGATGTTGCTATACTCACTGGGTGGACCGTTTGCCTCTTTCTTACCCTTGTGTCTGAACCTATTGTTCGCCAGCACCCTTAAGTTAGCCTCAATGTCAGTAGCTCTGGCCCCAGGTAAACAGAAAACCTCAGCCGACGACTCAAGCCTAACATTACGGGTGATGGAATCGCCGATAACTAGGGTGCGAGACAGTCGGCGGGTCCGGAGAGCAGGGGAGACGCGCCGACCACAGGGACTAGCAAATAAATATTGCTAAGCAACCCAAGACGTGCGAAAACCCCAGCCAAAATGAAAAAAAGAAAAACCCAAACATCTTGGCAGTTCTAGTGTTAACAACTAGTGCTTTCCCAGGAAATTAACATGGGTATGACGGTAACACAAATACTGAACTAATGTTAGCCGAGCCATTTTGTGTAAATGTGCGCCGTATTTATTCCATTTTGAAAAATGCACGACTTCTACAATGGCGCACATCTGGGCCGAATCAGCTCGTTTCCAATGCTGAGCTGATCCAGATAGTCTGACCCGTAGCTGCTACATAAATACACAAGGAAAATTTGTTTTCAGAACATATTGATTACGCTCTATATTTAGTCAAATGTTACCTTAAACCCACCTTTGAATAATGCTCATAATTTGGTTGATCTTTGGGTTAGCCACACTAACTTATGCCAGTGGAAATAAAAGCCAACAAAGCTTAGCTAACGCTAACGTTCACATACTCCTCCTTTGGCCTGTCTCCACTCCATTTTGTAACGTTACCGTTACTTGTGGGTCCAAACTGGATGCTGTGTATGAAGAAAGTAAGTCAAATAATCTTCAATGGATGCAAGAAAAAACATCATATTGCTGATATCATACTTACAGCGCTCCAACTCATCCAGTCTATTAGCCGCCTCCGACACCGGGCGTCTAGCTCAAACACTTTATCTCCTTGCTACAGCTAGGACTGAACATGAGCTGAGCTGAACTGAGCCACGCCCCCTCATTTGCGTAATGAAGCAGAAATGCATGAAGAAATGTAAGAAGAAATGTAAAAAGAAATGTATAAAGACAATAATACAGGAATAAATAAGTTTGGAGAAATAAATACGGGGGAGAATGCAAAGGGAAAATAATAGAGAAATAAATGAAGAAATAAATACATAAATAAAAGGGAAAATTAAATAGGAAAGTAAACAAATAGGGAAATTAATACAAAGGTAAATAATTACAGAAGCAAATTAAACCGTAATATCAATTTATATCACATTTTATCAATTAATTAATGCCTACATTTATTTTTATTATTATCTTTGGTACATTTAATGGCATATTAATGTATTTATAGGTTGTTTATTTATTTATTTTTGATTTTGGCAGATTCCGTCCTCCATACATAAGTCCTAGACCAATCAAATTTAGTGGAAAGGTTTCAACTCTCCCCCACTATTCAGTCCTTAAAAAACATATACTGATTAGCCAGATGGTGGCGTTATAACAAGCAACTAAAAAAACATATACCGATCAGCCAGATGGTGGCACTATAACAAGCAACTTTTCGTTCTGGCCACCTCCTGAACCCTAAGGCCTAGAAACTTTATTCCTCGGATTCCTTTGCTCAAGACAAATCCATTGCACTGGTTTTGATTTCCGCCATTTTGAACTGTATGCAAAACCTATTTCGCCCTCAAAAAACAAGCTCCAGCTACTTATAAGACGTTGTAGAGCAATGCCGAGGTTGTGAGGATGTGAGTTCAGGCTTCACCTGGAGCATGTCTGTGAGCATTTACATTTATTTACATTTTCATCAACATTTATTCATTGCCATTCATTAACTCTGTATACACCGATTAGCCACATCAGTTGTTGAAGTTGATGTGTTGGAAGCAGGAAAAATGGGCAAACGTAAGGATCTGAGCGATTTTGACAAGGGCCAAATTGTGATGGCTAGACGACTGGGTCAGAGCATCTCCAAAATCCAAAATGGTCTTGTGGGGTGTTCCCGGTATGCAGTGGTTAGTACCTACCAAAAGTGGTCCAAGGAAGGACAACCGGTGAACCGGCGACAGGCTCATCGATGCGCGTGGGGAGCGAAGGCTAGCCCATCTGGTCCGATCCCACAGAAGAGCTACTGTAGCAGAAAAAAGTTATTGCTGGCTATGATAGAAAGGTGTCAGAACACACAGTGCATCACAGCTTGCTGCGTATGGGGCTGCGTAGCCGCAGACTGGTCAGAGTGCCCAGAGTGACCCCTGTCCACTGCCAAAAGCGCCTACAATAGGCACGTGAGTGTCAGAACCGGACCATGGAGCAATGGAAGAAAGTGGCCTGGTCTGATGAATCACGTTTTCTTTTACATCATGTGGACGGCTGGTTGCATGTGCGTCGTTTACCTGGGGAAGAGATGGCACCAGGATGCACTATGGGAAGAAGGCAAGCCGGCGGAGGCATTGTGATGCTCTGGGCAATGTTCTGCTGGGAAACCTTGGATCCTGACATTCATGTGGATGTTACTTTGACACGTACCACCTACCTAAACATTGTTGCAGACCAAGTACACCCCTTCATGGCAACAGTATTCCCTGATGGCAGTGGCCTCTTTAAGCAGGATAATGCGCCCTGCCACACTGCCAAAATTGTTCAGGAATGGTTTGAGGAGCATGACAAAGAGTTCAAGGTGTTGACTTGGCCTCCGAATTCCCCAGATCTCAATCTGATCGAGCATCTGGGGGATGTGCTGGAAAAACAAGTCCGAACCATGAAGGCCCCACCTCACAACTTAAAGGATCTGCTGCTAACGTCTTGGTGCCACAGGACACCTTCAGAGGTCTTGTGGAGTCCATGCCTCGACGGGTCAGAGCTGTTGTGGCGGCACGAGGGGGACCTACACAATATTAGCCAGGTGGTTTTAATGTTATGGCTGATCGGTGTATATGTACCATCCATTCATTCACAAGCTTCTCTTCTCAGTCCTTATACCTACCTTAAACTTATTACTTGTATGTAAATATATATGTAAATATGACATCCATTCACTGTACATCCTGGTTCTACTTCATGTTTATTGGGTATTCTAGTATTTTTTGTATATTCTGTTTTTTGTGACACTGTTATGCTGCTGCAACCCCAGAATTTCCCCATATCAATAAAGTAATAAAGCAATAAAGTCTATCTATCCATCTATCTATCTATCTATCTATCTTAAGTTGAAATGTTTACACAGATCATATATGGACTCTTTAGATTACAGCTATTACCCAGAGTTTTGAAAATCCAAACAGTTTGGAAATGGTGGATAAATGAAGCTGACGGCGAAAACGTGCAAACAGTAACTGAGGCCTTCAGATACATATTTGGGATGGACCCTAAAGTGTGACAGACCACAATAGGATGCACTCCATGGATCCACCATCAGGCCAACCTTGCAGTAGCAATTTAAAAAAACAATTCTCCTATACAAAGTTGACTCAATCTCCACCACATATTATATACAACATGATTGAGCTGCCTACATCATGTCTCTTTCACAGAGGTTTCAAATCTCCCTCACTATTGAGGCAAAAAAAATTAACCAATAACTCCTGAGCCGTGAGGCCTAGAATCAAAATTATTTTCCCACAGATTCCTTGGATCAACACAAATCCATTGTACATATTGGTTTTCATTTCAGCCTCGACAATTTCTGCCATTTCGCATTTGACTTTAATTTTAAATTTATCTCATAAAGTTGATCCAATCTACACAATATTTTCCACACAGCATATGTGGATGTCCTATATTAAGTCACTTATACAGAGTTTTGTTATTCCTAACCATTTGGCTCTGAAACACAAACAAATTTGACGGCACTGACATGCAAACAGGAAGTGAGGCATGAATAAATGCTTGATGCTAAAACTACCAAATTTCACATACGTGTTTGGGATAGGCCCAGTGTGTGTCAGACCACAATTGGTCATGCTCCATAGTGCCACCGTCATGCCAACCTTGCAATAGCGCCTATGTTTTTTATGTCTCCCACAAAGTTGCCTCAATCTTAAACAGATTTTACACACCATATTTCAACTGCCTAGATCATCTTTATAAAACAGAATTTTTATACTTGTAACCATTTGGCGTGACGCAGAAAAGAAGTTGACGGCAATTATATTATATTACATTACATTATATTATATATACAGTTATTCTTCTCACTGGAGATGTGCTGTTTTCAACAATTTAACTTTTGCAGTAAAAACCTTACTTATTGCTCCTTTAAATTGAAGATGAATATGTTTCTGTGTATCCCTTCCTCTTTTCCTCCCAGCCTCTGGCTAATGAAACCAACCTTTCACCTGAGGAGATGATGAACGCTACTCTGTATAAGGAGCCAGTGGATCCAGCTAACTGGTTTGGCTTCAGGAAAGATGCCACAGTACTTGGATACAGCAAGGTATAGTCGGTTTCCTAGTCAAAAACGTATTATCATTGAATAGAACTCTATTCCAGGATCTAGAAGATCCAACTGTTTTGGGTTCATTAAGGATGCTACTGTACTGGGTTAATGCACATTATAGTTATGAATATGGAAACCTAATATATGTGTATTACATAACAGTTGAATGTCAGTCTGTAGATCTGGTTTGGCTCTATCCCACTGCTGCACTGGGATAAAAGCTGAGACTGAGAAAAGATTGGTATAATAATATAATATTTAATTATTCCTCACGTTTCCTTTTCTAGAATCATTTAATAGTGCTGATGTTGTTGGTGTTTGAGGCGACAGTGTATCGTCACCAGGCTCACCACTACCGCCAGCTCCAGCGCTCTCCTCCTACTATCCCCACTCTGTTCCCCTCTGCCACAAGGGACACTCTCGACCGCGGCCTTTTACCTTGCCTCAAGTACCTGCTCAACTACACCTTCTACAAGTTTGGACTGGAGGTAGGTGGTAACAGATCATTAAAGCATTGAACAGGGGCTTTTTTTGTACTAGGCGATAATTCAATAATAATTAGATAAGTTTTAGTCTAAGTTTTTTCCAAGCTTTATTTATTTTTAGCATTAATTCTGATTCAATAATGGATGTTTAAATTCATCAGTGTTTGTTCCTTCAATTGTTAAAAATTAAAGTTATCCATCTATATATCGCTTCCATACACACATCAATTTAGTCATACATTATTATTTAATGTCTGCCCATTTATTGGTTTTTTTCATTCTATTTTTAAATGTATTTTATTTATTTATTTTTTACATTTAATTTTTCCAATACATTTCTCAAACAAATTCTTCCTCCGTCCACCCATCGCTTCAAAGATCTGCTTCCTGTTGACGGTGAACGTGATTGGCCAGCGGATGAACTTCATGGTGATAATCCACGGCTGCTGGTTGGTCGCCATCATGGTGAGGCGTCGCCGGGCAGCTATTGCCAAGATCTGGCCCAAATATTGCCTCTTCCTATCCATCTTCATGATCTACCAGTATGTACTGTGCGTGGGCATACCACCTGCTCTCTGTATAGGTGAGTCCTACTCTATAAACAATTATATAGCTAGGCATGGCATGTCTGTGTGAAGTATAGCTGTATTATCTACCAAGAGTATGAAGATATGATCCGCTATTATAATGCATTATGTTGATGGGTATACCACCTACAATCTTGATAAGTGGATAGGATGGTGTGGGTCATAATTCTAACTTCACCTTGAGAACCAGTCACACTCTCGAAATGTGCGCTGCTATGGGTTGACTGTTGTAGAAAAGATAGGTATGAACAGACCATTGACTATGTGTGTGGGGATCCCATACCTACTACAGTACTCTCTCTCTCTCTCTCTCTCTCTCTCTCTCTCTCTCTCTCTCTCTCTCTCTCTCTCTCTCCAGACTACCCATGGCGGTGGAACACTCCAGTACTAATGAACTCGGCTCTCATTAAATGGATCTATCTGCCTGACTTCTACATCCTGCCTAACTCCAAAAATCTCATAGGTCACTGTGTGTTCATGTTTGTTTGTGTGGTGTGCAGAAAATGTACTATAACACATACAAGTACAAATGTCTGAATGACAATTACAGAAAAAGTATGGATTACAGCATTATTAGGGTGGGCAAAATAACAGCAGTAGAACTTACTGAGATAAAGAAAAAATGCAGAATATGTCAAAATTGAAATATATGCAATATGAAATTGGTGGAACCATTATTAAAATGGGAATCACATGGGAGTATAAAGAAAACGGATTCTACTTACCTACTTGATTTAACTAATGCAAGAGGAGGTTCACTTATTTTTGCACTTGAACTAATTCCCTAAACTATTGTCATTTTAAGGATTGCATTGTAAAAACTACATTAATTGCACAAGGGGTTCTCAAACTTTCAAGCATGACTGTACACCTGGTATTAAAAACAATCTGGATATGCTATCTGGATAATGAATGGTTTGATCAGGCTCTTGCATTTACACCCAATATTTAAATGCGTTCTGGCTGTCTATATTCTGTCCACATTGTGATCATTTTTGGCAAAGCAGGTGAGTCGATGGGGAGGAGCCAACAAAAACAAACATGGTAGCCTGTACCTGGTTTTCTCTTGTACTACTCTAGAAGGAAGTGCAGTGACAGCGTTTTTACCCGCAGTGACGACATTTCTATCTGCAAATAGAAATGCAGATCCCATCACATTCCCAATGCATTCTACACCTTACATTTACAGTTTTTCATTATCCAGATAAGATATACAGATACAGATCATGTTTTAAAACCAGGTGGAAATAGGGTCTAAATGTCAAATAAATGAGTCACCCTTTATTAATAATAGATTTTTAATTAATTGTCAAATAAGCTCAACTCATCGTTCATTCCCTTAGAGTGTCTGCTTTGCAGTGGCAGGGTTGTTTCAGGATGGTGATGATGATGGTGATAATAATTGTGTATTGTGCTGTTGTGTGTGTGTCCATAGCGGACTTTGTCCTCCTGATGTGCGCGTCCCAGCAGTGGAAGGTGTTTGAGTGTGAACAGAGAGAGGAGTGGATGGTTCTAGCAGGAGAAAACACAGACGACCCTGAACCCATGAACGGTGGACTGTTTAACCCTGCACCCAACTTCATCAACTGCAGGTAACTAAAGTATCTATGTGTATCTGTCTGTCGGTCTGTATTTCTATGTAGCTGCTCTAGCTCTAGCACGGGAAACATGGTGACAGGGGCTACAATTTCTCAATATCAATATAAGACAGGGAGAAGAAACACTAATACAAGTGATATATAATTATAATATAATATAATATAATATAATTATTTTTTATTATCATCTTTCTGCCACTGATCATATTGAAATTGTCTTTGTTATCATCACAACCTATAGGAGTCCGGCTTTTTACTGTTTTATACCTCATTGTTCTTTCAGTTTTATTGTTCTGGTTTACTTTTTTTTGTTTTGAAAAGTATTATATAAATGAAGCATATTATTATAATTAGATACTCTTCCCATCAACGCTGTGTATAATTCGGCCTCCATTTCTCTCTTCTCTCCCCCAGGAGTTACCTAGACATGGCTAAAGTATTGGTGTTTCGTCACCTTTTCTGGTTTGTACTGTCGGTGGTCTTCGTGACCGGAGCAACCAGGATCTCTGTGTTCGGATTGGGCTACTTGCTCGCCTGTTTCTTCTTCTTGCTGTTTGGGACCCAACTATTGGTTAAACCATCCAGGACCCGTCTCGCCTTCTGGGACTGTCTAATCATCTATAATGTGGCCGTTATTATATCTAAAAATATGCTGTCAGTAAGTAAAACACAGATGCACACATACTTATAAAGATACAATACAGATGCAGTAAACACACACACACACACATATACATACGGGAAATTGGTAAATGTATACATTTCCCAAGGTTACGCTGGTAAATGTGTCACAGTGTATGTCATATAACACTACAACATTTTTCTCCAAACTAGTGCGCATTGGTATATGTGTCTCTTTACTTTTGGTAGGCAGATAATACGTTGCCTATGTATTCAACATAGATGTAGTTGGCCAATAAATTGATCCCTGACTGATTATTGGATTATTTTAGTCTAATAGTGGATGCAGTTGCCACAACAACTCATTTCTATGCATGTGTAAAAAGATGTGTATGCCAAAACATGCTTGCCTCTCAATTAAATTATTTTAATGTGATTTTGAAGAATATAGTGTAACATAACTCCATGAAGCCAATAATCTGTTCATAAGGCTCTACTACAATGAATCATTTTCGGTCAATATCAGTGGCACAATGAACAGAACAACAATGTTGCAGAAATGTGATCAACAGAAAACTCAAGGACTGAGAGAGAGAAAGAGAGAGAGAGAGAGAGAGAGAGAGTGTTTTCCACACTTATAAATTGTATATATGTATACATTTACCAGCTCTGTTGGAAATCTTCACATTTACCGGTAAATGTTGGGAAAAAAGCAACTCACTCTTGTTGAGATTGAGTTTGAGGTGGTGGGCAGACAGCCAACACGCCTCAATTGTGTCAGAGGATGTAAAAGAAAAGTAGAGTTGAGCGTCATCAGCATAGCAGTGGTAGGAGAAGTTGCATGATGTGATGACAGGGCCAAGCAATATAGTGTAGGGGGGACGCCAGTGAAACAGTGCACCGTGATGAGGGAGTTGCTCTGCACGATACCTGATAATACCTGATTTAGATTAGATTAGATTAGATTCAACTTTATTGTCATTGCACAGAGTACAAGTACTGAGACAACGAAATGCAGAACAACGAAACGCAGGACGGGTTCAGTGGCAGTATGGTATAAATATTCTGGTAGGGCGGCACAAAAAATGTACCATACATCAATGAAACCTTATGGCCACACACATATATAAGAGAGAGAAATATGGTGTGTACATCACAACCAATGCAATTAATGAAATCCCTGTATATCTGAAAATGAAAAAATAATCATAATGACTAGCTATAGCACTAAAACTGCTTTTCAACAATTCCAAGTTCCAAGTTAATTCACCTTATGGTCCTCTTGAACTTGCACAGCTAAACTTAACCAGTAGGGTGCCTCATCTGTTGGGCCCCACTCACATTTAAAAGAGACTGTGGACTGGTGGTGCCTAATTGATGTTGATTCGGAAATATGTTAGTGCTGAATAAATACTGGTCTGAACCAGAAAAACACTCTTGTTTCCTTCCTACTGCTAAGAGGCTGAATCTTGACACATAGGCTTGTAACTTCTTTTTCATCACAGCACCCTCTGCAACATTTGCCCCTAATGCAGAACCACCGCTAGTTCAAATGACACTGCCTTCTAAGGGATAATAATGTAGAGTGCCTCAAATTTCACACTCTGAACATACACAATGTGGTGCAGTACCACAGTTCTAGAATTTAGGGAGCAATCTGCAAGTGTAATAATACAGATCCCAAAACAGTATCCATGTACATACGAAGTGTGTGCATGTGTGTGTTTCAGATCCTGGCATGTGTGTTTGTAGTGGAGATGCAAAAGCGCTTCTGTTGGGTGATCCAGCTCTTCAGTCTGGTTTGCACAGTCAAAGGTTACTATGACCGTAAGTACTACTCACTATAATAGTGTGCCAGAACAGTTTCTCAGAGTCTGCATACCCTTGTGAATAATTATAATAATAAAGCACTTTTCAAAACAATTACAAAGCATTTTACAAAAATTACAAAACAAGATCAAATCAACAGCAAACAATTAATAAAGATTACATAAAAGCAAGTCCATAAATTAAGTCTTAAATGAGTTTTAAGAAGTGATTTTAAAATGATTAAGCAGCTTGAACTCCTCAGGCAGGTTGATGATGAAGTCTTGGAGCCATGATGGCAAGAACCGATAACCTCTTTTTATCTAGACTGTGCGACAGCCAATAGTAACGTCTTGTTTTTAATCTAGACCTTGGATCACATTTATTTGTATAGCCCTTAATCACCATTACAGTCTCAAAGGGCTTCACAGTGCCCAATGTGTGAAAACAATAAATGGTTAGTACACGACATCCCCCAGCCTTGGACCCTCACAGAGGACAAGGAAAAACTCCCAAAAAACCATTTAGGGAAAAATTGGAAGAAACCTCGGGAGGCGCTACTCAGAGAGGGATCCCCCTACCAGGACGGTTGGGCGTGCAATAGATGCCGAGTTTGGGAGCCCAGTAAGAACAGCCAATAGCAACCTTGTGTTTTTAATATAGACTTTGGGACAGCCAATAGGAACCTCTTATTTTCAATCTAGACTTTGGAACAGCCAATGAGAACCTACCTCAGGCTATGATCTGGCTCATGTAGTGTTAGAAGGTCTGTGATATATCTTGGTACCAGACCCATCCCTGCCTTAAAATGAACAATAACGTATTAAAATCAATTCTGAAAAATAACCAATGTAAAGATGCTAATGTGTGTTTGTGTGCTTGCTTTTTCACCCATTCACCAGCTAAATCTGTGAGTGACAAGACGTGCACCCTACCAGTAGAAGAGGCGGGGATAATCTGGGACGGTATCTGTTTCCTCTTCCTGTTGCTTCAGAGGCGGGTCTTTCTCAGTTTCTACTTCCTGCATGTGATGGCAGACCTCCAGGCCTCTGCTAGACAGGCCTCTAGGTAAGACAGACTGGGAATGGAGAGATGACTGAATGTTATAAGGAGGGAATGAACAAACTAATTTATGAAGGAATGAAGAATGAATGGGCAAACGATGAGGAAATGAAGGAATTTGTATTTTAATTTAAGATAAGTTGAGACTTAAATGATCCTGGTAGGGAAACTGGGTTGTTGCAACAGCAAATAGTAATAGGATACAGCAAAGATAAATAGTATTTAAATTAGAATGGAGCAATTGAGGATTATATAAACATACACAACTGACAAATTCAACACTAGAACATGTCTAGTAGAAATTTACAAGTGAATGCATTAAAAGATTTGGATCATACCATTAAGACAGTGTGCAACATAACAGCAGTAGTAGCAGTCTCTATTGTGACAAAGAAAAAGCAAATGAAAACACAGTATGACAATCATTATGTAAGATGCTGTATGATCAATATGTATGTAGTATGAAATAAATAAAAATATATTTTCATATTATATAAGATCATTACTAAGCACATAAAGAAGATTAACATCAGGCTTGCTTTTGTCTGTTGCCTTTTTTGTGGATAGTATGTTTGTTACAGTAAAAAAACAAAAAATATAAAATGCATCAAGAATAAGCCTTTGGAAGGTTGTAAGCTGCTCTCAAAAGAAGTAAAGGTCTAGTGGCCCTTCCATGTTAAAAATAGTTGATCAGAATATGCTGAGACAAAATTATGATTAAAGCAAATGATGGAATACAGACTATAAATCCTCCACTAACTGGTCTAGCCTTAGTCTTTTTTTTTAGCCTTGACTTAAAGATTCCGTTAGAGCCTGCCTCTCTGATTGAGGCAGGCAGACTGTTCCAGAGATAGGGAGCCTGGTAAGAAAAGGCTATGTTACCTGCAGTTTTCTTTTTGACTGCTGAGATAGACAGGTAGCCAGCGGCCTGTGATCTGAGGGCACGTGGCCGTTTATATGGTTTGATCAGATCTGATAAGTAGTATAGTGCTGACGTTGAGTTAGTCAACAGCTAATAGGAGATCATTGACCACTCTTGTGAGTGCAGTTTCGGTGGAATGGAAAGATCTGAAGCCAGATTGAAATGGCTCAAATAGGTTGTTTTTTGACAAGTCTGTAAGTTGGCTGGCTACAGCTCGTTCAAGCATTAAGAGGAGGTGAATGGCAGATTTGAGTCTGTAGTTCTGAAGTACTTCATGATCAAGGTTTGGCTTTTCCAGCAAAGGCTTAATTACGGCAGTTTTAAAGGTGGAGGGCACAGTGCCAGTGGAGAGCGACAGATTGATCATCATGAGAATTGAGGGTCCTAAGATTGGGAAGGCAGAGGGTAGAATATGCAGGTTATGGGTTTATATGCCAGAACTAACTTTCAGAGTGTGTCTAGGGAGACTAGATCAAACTGAAAAGAGACAGTAAGTCCGGGAAACACCAAGTGAGCTTTTCAGGGGTGAGACAGCACCATGAGCGGAGATGTCTGATTGGCGTGATTTTCTGAATAAAAAAAGTCATGAAATAGTTGGCAGAAAACAGAGGTATCAGAGGGGATTACGTGATAGTTTGATAACAGTGTCTAATAAATAACTTTGGGTTGTTTTTATTTGCACTGATTAGCCTAGAGAAGTATGCAGTTTTGGCTGCTGAGTGCGCACGTTTGTACTTTAGCAGGCTATCATTCCAGACAAGCCGGAAAACTTAGTTTGGTCAATCGGCATTTGTGCTCTAGATTTCTACAGGCTTGTAGAAGTGCACGAGTGTCGTTAGTAAACCAGTGTGCTAACTTCCTAGTGTGGTGTGACTAGTGGGGCGATCGAATAGAGTGCATTAGTAAGGGTGGAGTTTAGTTAATGAAATTATCGAGTGTGCCAACATGGCCAGATAGTGGTGCGAGAATACTGGGCAGTTTTTCAGAAAGTAACGAGGTGGTGGAAGCATCAATACGGCGGCTGCTACATGTATCATCACACTTTTGACGTGGGCAGATCAATCCCAAATTAAATAGTGATCAGATAAGGTGAGTACACAGGAGGACACTACTAAAGCAGATACAGGATTACCACAGGCCAAAACCAGGTCAAGAGTGTTGCTGCCATGGTGGGTGGGTTCATGTACAAATTGAGTAAGGCCACAAGTAAGGCGGCCTTACTGAGAGGATCAATGGTGTTATTTTGGTGAATGTCGAAATCACCAACGATAAGAATATTATCAGCTTTGGTCACTAAGTCTGAAGTGAAATTAGAGAATTCTTGTAAATAGGGCCCAGGTGGGCGGTAAAGTACTGCTAAATAGAATGACAGGAGATTTGAGTTGTAGGGCATAGAAAAAGTACTTTGAAAGTAGTACATTTGTTTTTAGTGTTGGGATTAAGATTGAGGATAGGGTTAAATATAAAGAACTTACACTATTTAAATGGTAAATGGCTGCATTTATATAGCGCTTTTATCCAAAGCGCTTTACAACATATGTCTCTCAGACACTAACTTTCTGGAGAGCTAGTGCCACTCTTGGTACTGGTGGCTTCCTTTGTAACTGAACCTCCAGCTCTACTAAACTAAGGTGACCAGATTTCTGAAATGAAAACCGGGGACATTTCCAGTTCGGCGGTCAATATATCATTAAAATATGCAATGTTATTATCTATGAAATAAAAAACGGGGACAATTCCGGTTTCATGTATTTTGACCACTGTTGTACTGTCAGACATCCCAAGTTGACAGAACTGATTTCAGGGAGATTTGTGCAAGGTTTCAGGGAGACGCGCCGGACTCGCGCTGCAATCACAATTATGAGAGAACTACTCTCTCATCATTACCTCAATTACTCCTGATTAGGGGATCATAAGACACAAATCACTTACTCATTCTCTGTGTGACTGATGAAATCTCTCTGTTCCTGATGTTTGATCCTGATGACACTACAAAAATAAGAATTACTTATAACTAATATATTATATGCCTACCATCCATGTTAGCAGCCATTTGTCAGTGCACTTTAATTTTATAATCCATAACGGCTATTGTTTCCCCTTTATGCCTATTAACTTAAAAGAACCTTGACTGAACTTTAAACCAACCAGGCCTAATACTCACGGCTTTCTGGTCTCTCACTTAGCCTACTGTGTCTTTAGTGCATCACCCTCTTCTTTTCACCATCTTCCACCATCAATACTGCAATCACAAGAAAACTACACCACTATTCTAATCGTTAATTTTATAACGAGTAGATTATTATTTCCCCTTATGTCTATTAACTTAACTGAAGCTTGACTGAACTCTAAATCAACCTGCCTTAGTAACGCGGTCCCGCGTACTATCCCATCCAGTATCAAAGAATTGACCGATGTCCTAAGTGCTCTCCCTACGTTTAGCCTCCCTAACGTGCTGTTGTCCCTGCATAAAGAACAACACAGCAGCCTATAGCCTGGTAATCTAATCATATCACACATACCCAGGGGTTAAAGTGGGATTTGGCAGGTGGGGGAACCCTAAGATCCGGTGTAGCGGTGCAGCGGGGGAAAATGACTCACCTCATAATAATTATTGTTTATTTATTATTTATTTAAGACATTTGATGAATCAGATAACTTCAACAACACATAGTGTACACAGTGTTTCCCACAGAATTAGATTCTATTTGTGGTGGTAGCTGACCGGTTGGGGGGGCACCCACACACTTTCTTAAATTAATAATAATAAATAATAAATAATACTAGGGTGCTCCACTGTAAATATTTAATTGCCAAGTACTTTGTGACAAATAACAATATTTACCGCCTTATACTCGTTTGTTACTTTCAGTAACAGCTCCACCTCGTCGTCCGTCCAAACAAAGACTTCTCTGCTCTTACATTGCTGTTCTCCATAACGATATTTTCTGCAACTAAACAGAGCAGACAATCTGCTTCCTGTTTACACCGGCACGCGCATGCCCAGTGTAGATGAATGGTAACGTGATATGCGTTTTTATGGACGGAGATAATTTCTGAAACGGTGCTATAACGCTTGTTTGGACCGAGATCGTTTAGTTTAAAAAAAACGAAAACGTATTATTGTGGATGTAGCCTCAGAGAGGAGGCTACACGGAGAGGAGGGGCAGCTGGAAGGAACGCCAGGCTGCAGCACACGAAAATGAACTCGCTTGACATTATTATGTATGAAACTGCCAATCAGATTTATTTACTTATTAATCGAAGGTGCCGGAACGCCGTTCCGGATCGTTCCGGCCCACTTTAACCCCTGCACATACCCACTGACCCACTGTAGATTTACAGACAAAAACGTTTTAGATAAATTAAATTGACATTGGCTAATTTAAGCCTCCCTCTGTACTAACGGGCTGCTTTGCAATGTGTATCGCTACCTAGGCTAGCTTAAACTGAGTTTACCTCAACATATCTTTTGCAGTCATTTAAACCTCTGCCCGCGACTGAAAAGCTAGAAAGCTAGAATTGCACACAGTGCAGTGTGCCATAGTCGGCTTATTTTTTACTGCCTCTCACCTCACGAACATATCCATGGTGGTCTGATGATAACAGTGTAGAGTATTTTCTTTTTTTGGCTCCGTGTTCCATTTGGCTCGCTAAATCCTGAAATCACATCACCGAACATCACATTCCGCGCTGTTGTTGTGCCGAAGTGCGTAACTCGTGTGTTGTTTTTTTGTTTTGTTTTTTGGTCGGGAGATTAACTCCTTTCCAGGAGTCAGGGAGATTGGGCTCATTTCCGGGGGACTCTGGAGTAGGGACGTTCCGGGAGGCCGACTTTGTAAAAATCGGGTACCAACCGGTAGGCTCTGCTGCCCCGTCTTTCTTGCCACGTAAAATATTATTTCACTTTGCGGTCTGTTTGTAACGCACAGTTAAAATTTCCGGGGACATTTCCGGGGACAGGCCACCAAAAACGGGGACTGTCCCCGGAAAACGGGGACGTCTGGTCACCCTATACTAAACAAGCCTTTAATGTGGACAGAACAGTATCCTTTTACCACTGTTAAGGGATATCTACGTCATAATGTTCTGCAATTTTAAATATCTGTTGTTTGGTACAACTATTCAACAGTCCCACACTCAGAAACTGCACAAAATCCTCTATGGGTGCCATAACCTTAGAGCCACAGCACTGACCCACAACTGATGAATACAAATCAGAATAAGGAAGAACCAAGAACACCTTAAGCTACAAAGCTACCATGCTAACCTAGTAGGTTAATACATACCACTCCACACCAGAGAACAGCAGTACTGGCAAGCCTAAACACTGTTGGAACACTCCCCTAACGAAGCTGTCTATCCAGACGCTAACTATCTCACTCAGCCCTAGTCTTCATGCAAGATACACAATGGGTATTTTAAACACAAAGCCCGATGACCCGGTTAAGTCCCAGCAGCTGTAACCCACCTAGTCAGTCACGGAAGTGTACCCGAGACAACTGCTCTAGTCGTGTTCTGCACAAAAACAACATACTAAAACAACAAACCAACGAGCCCACGTATGGACTACATTGGAATACCTGCTGGAAGAGTAGTTCCAATATGAATAGCTTTTTTTTTTTTTATACATGCGAGTTTACCCGCGATAGGTTCAGTGTAGTTCAGTGTAACGCCGGGGACACACTGGACGCGGAAAGAAAAGGAAGCTCCGCGATCGGCGCCGATCGAGCAAGAAGGAGTTCTCTCTCTCTGCGTGTGCCTGCTCTTCTCTCTCTCTCTCTCTCTCTCTCTCTCTCTCTCTCTGCTTGTGCGTGTGCCTGCTCGTCTCTCTCTCTCTCTCTCTCTCTCTCTGCTTGTGTGTGTGTGCCTGCTCGTCTCTCTCTCTCTCTCTCTCTCTCTCTCTCTCTGCTTGTGTGCGTGTGCCTGCTCGTCTCTCTCGCTCTCTGCTTGTGCGTGTGCCTGCTCGTCTCTCTCTCTCTCTCTCTCTGCTTGTGTGCGTGTGCCTGCTCGTCTCTCTCTCTCTCTCTCTCTCTCTCTCTCTCTGCGTGTGCCTGCTCGTCTCTCTCTCTCTCTCTCTCTCTCTCTCTCTCTCTCTCTCTCTGCTTGTGTGCGTGTGCCTGCTCGTCTCTCTCTCTCTCTCTCTCTCTCTCTCTGCGTGTGCCTGCTCGTCTCTCTCGCTCTCTGTTTAGACACAGACGGTAAAAGTTTAGACACAACTGAGAAATATGTATATATATAGACTGGATATCCAACGCCATCATCAATCAGGGTGTTTTATTTTGAAATTTGTTATATTCTGGAAATTGACCGGATGCTCTATGCCGTTCCTGTGTCCGACTTCCTGCCCAGCTTGATACATTCGCTCACGAATCGAGAAAATCTTAGACCTGACGCCGAAACGGTCGCTGCAGGCCATTCGGCGTCATTCGGCGCCATTCCGCATCCGGTGTGAACCCGGCGTCAGAAAAAGTGTTGCAGAGTTTGTAATAAAAAGACTACAGCGTCTCAAGGTAGTGTCCCATGTGTGCTGTTTTCCTCCCGACTGCTGTAGAAGTGGGTAATTGGTCCCGAAGTACATAAACTTCGTCCCTGGAGGACAAGAGACTCCCCTGTGCTCTCCGACCACGGTCTGGGGCTGAGCAGGAAAGACTAACAATGGGGAAATAAACTACTTACCTACTAAATACCAAGCGTCTTTTTCAAATCAATCACGTTAGTTAATTATGTTAACCAGCCAATGCGCACGCTCGTAAATTCACTCCGGCTCACTAAACACGGCGAATGTCAAAAAGCTCTTCGTGGCAGTTTTTCTACAAAATTGAGGGAGATTACCAAACAGAGCAAAGTGTCATTATACTAGCCCTAAAGTGTTGTTTTCATTATGAGTTTAGTCATACTTTACACCAAATACACATGAATATGATTAATTTAATAATGAAATGGAAAACAAATAATAAAAAACTTCCAAAATACAGTACTTTTTTTTTTTTTTTTAACAACCGCGGTTGTTGCGGTGGTTTTCCATCTGTGGGTGCCTTGACACAACTGCGGTGATGCGGTTACCGCGACAGCCCTACTGTTTAACACAAACTCACATTTCCACTACTCTCTATTCACAGGACCACAGGAGATTTTGAGGCATTATCTTGTAAACATAACAAAGGAAACCAGGGGCCTGTTCCACAAAGCAGGTTTAGAAAAGCAGCGATTAACCTCGCAAGCCTGGTTTGAGTTAACCTAACAAGTCAATCGGGGCTAAAGCGGTTCCACAAAGCCGAAGTCAAGCAAGTCAAGACCCCTCTGGTTCACCCTGATGAGTTTCTAAACAGCCCTGCAATCATAACCACAAGACACACCTTCAGATACAAATTTAGGGTCAAGGACTGTTGCTGTCTCTAGAATGTTGCAGGGTAGTTACTTGTTTAGTTAAATGACAAGTATTAGCTTTAATGTAAACCAGTGTAGCACATTAGCTGGTATACAGAAGTTATTAGTTTTAAACAAGTGCTTGTTTTAATGGAAGCAGTCCGTGGAGATGGCACTGCTATTACTTGCTGGTGTCTGAGATAAAAGTTTATGAAACATTGATGTATTTTAAAAATGTATCTTCCTTCCAGGGGTTTTGAACTGTTCAGAGCCAGTATTGTGAAGAACATGAAGTTCCACCAACAAACTGAGAAGAAATCTCTCTCACAGCTTAAGAGATCGTAAGTAGGATCTTTTCTGAACAAAGATGTAAGGCTGTGATTTGGACCCGATCTCAATTTACAATCTGTATTTTTGGCTTTTACCTGTTGCTTTTATCAGTCAGTTACAATAAGTTGATAAAACTAACATTTGTGAATCATCATTTCAAGTAGTCTAGTAATGAGCAAGTGTAAGTGCAAGTACAAATGGAAAAGATGGATAATGCAATGCTGAGAAATAGAGAACAATAATAGATTTTTGTTCCAATCTCCTGTCTTGTCCTGTCCTGTCAGGATGAAGAGGATTCGCTCCAAGCAGCAGAAGTATAGAGATGGGCGCAAGTCATGTGGAGAACTCAAGGAGGATCAGGCTGCTGGTAGGACTGTCTGACTAGTAGACTATTGGACAAACTGATTGAGGATCTTGTTAGAAAGCAAACAAGGCAACAGAAATCATGTTGTCTCCCACCAATGATGCAGTCCCCCTTTCGCCAATCAGCATTTCATGTGCACAAGTTAATACTTTGTTACCATGAAATACATTTTTTCCCTACAGGGCAGCCACTCCTGGGTTCCATACTGGCTAGCCACCAGGCAACCTATGCTACTATAGAAAACCCAGTCAAAGCACTTTGTCACACTTGTGAGGCGAATTGCGCCTCAGTAATAACTCAGAAAACAGCAAGAAAAAAAGTGATTGGTGCCATAGCTAGATGGTATGTAGGGCTGTGTTCCAAACTAACTAGTCTCTTCTCTCATTCCAGAGCCCCAGAAAGACAAGAAGAGGTCCAAGAAGAAAAAATGGTACCAGCCGTGGTTGGACCATGTCACAGGTCTGACACAAACACATCTCCCACCATCTATCTCGACCAGGTTTTCACTATTTCTCTGCAGAACAGGGTAAAATAGTATAATAGAAAATAGCCCATTTAGAGTCCTTGTTAAAACATGAGGAACACTTGATTTGTCTCATCTTTGACTTTAGTAACTGCCATTCTATTGTATTTTTCCCAGTAGGAAGTCAAAATCTCTGGAATGCAGCATACCCCCTACACTTCTCAATTTAGGAGGAGGCTACCTGTTTGAAGCAGACAATGGCAAGGAAGAGGAGGTTATAATATGTTATTTTACCCTGCAGTGCTTCACTCGGGAGAGTACTACCTTTTTGAGTCAGATAGTGAGGACGAAGAGGAGCTGCAGTCAGAAGACCAGAAGCCTCAGAAACAGACTGCCTGTCAGGTCAGCAAGACATGGCTGGCCTTAAAGTTTGAATTCATTCATTTGTGCACAACATTTCTAAAACTACAGTTGTAACGTATTTGCAGACACATAATTGGTTAAGAAAATATGCTTAAATATTGCATGATATTCCTAGATTGTATTAAAAATCTTTCAGGGGCCTAGTTTACTTCAAAAACATAATTTACATAGGAGGTCATTATGTGGTCTTTCATTTGTAGCCTGCAAATGATGATAAAAATATTATGCCAAGAGATCAATACTTCACAAATTTTACAGTTCACATGTATCCCTCTCATTTGTTATACTGCATATCATCAATATTTTCACCAATTTCATAACGTATATATTTCAGATTCTTGCTATATTTCCATATCAATACACATTCTGCATTCATTCTTTCTTTGGTCTCAGTAAGTACAGCTGTTATTTTGCACACCCTAATAATGCTGTAATCCATACTTTATCCCCATACTTTTTATTCATACATACTGTAACAAGTTTTGGGGATTCTGGACACGGCTTGTGGGTGCACACAGTCTTTATTCACACTCAGACCAGACTTGGTCTAATTCTTCAGGCCACCTATACAAAATTACAAAAAGCCTGTGTGCAATTATTCAAATTCTTCTTCAAAACCCTGCCCCGCTGCCACACATGCATTCTACTTAACATGCTCTAGTGTTGAAATTGACTGTTTATATAAACCCTCATTTGCTATATTCTTGTTTATATTCAATTTTTTTTGTTCATATTCTATTTTCTTTGCTGTATTCTGCTACTATTTGCTGCTGAAATTATATTTCCCCAGAGGGATCATTAATGTTTCATCCTATATATATATATATATAAAGTATTGCAATGTAATGCTGTATTGTTTTTCGTTCCCGTGAATCAGTTGGCCTACCAGGCGTGGGTGACCAGTGTGAAGGCGGCCCTGAGAGACCGGCAGAGACACCAGAGAGAACTGAGGAAGCTTGAGAGGAAAGAGGAGAGATTGGCTTTACAACAGGAGGCTTGTTCCATGCCAGGTGAGAGGCTCTTATCTTCTTATAGTCTCATATCCATAGCAGCACCCTGGGGGGAAAGCTGCCATTCACAGACCCACATTACTCTGGAGACAGGATTCAAAGAGAAATTATACTTTACTGGGTATTTTCCATCAAATCAAATCATACATGAACTTATCACTTCAGCTTGTATGGGGGAGCTCCAGCAGCCTCCCTGGCTGCTCGCTAGGTCCAGTCTGTTCTCTCCTCCTTGGACTGCAGATTCTCCCTCTTAAGCTGGGCTCACACCACAAGTTTTAAAATCCTAACCGATTTTGAAATCGGGTTGCATCACGCACATGAGGAGAATCTTCACAGATGTTCTTCTCTCTAATCTCAAACATGCACAGACTACAAGATCTGAAAATAATGGTGCATCACACACTAGAGGATATTACTAAGATTATCGTGCCAGAGGGAGCTTGAATGCACCGCCTCGCGTGATCTCATGGAGACGTAGATGTAAACAAAATGTAGACTGGCATGGTGAAGCCGGTGCAACTTGCTTTACTAGTGCTTTGTAGTGTGAAAGAATCACTGTATCCCCTCAAATGCCCCTATATTGCAACACGTAAGGTAAAAGACCTTTCATTCATTCCCGCCCTCATTAAGTAAAATAAAGCATAGACATACAGCAGGCAAACATAAAACGGGAAGAATATTGACATTTTAATCCAATCAAAGACGATAGAATCAAATGCATACAGTGTACATTGCAACCAATAAAATAGTTTCAATGCTGTGATGTGTTACCTTGTTTACAGTGAGCCGTTAAACTAGCTGAACTAACCTTAACTATCAATATTGCAATTATGCTTCTGCAAACATGTCAAAAGAACCAGTGCATCACAAAGGAAAATACAATCAAACAAAACTGAACTTCAACGTTAATAATGTTACATCCCTGACGTCCAAAACTCCGCTGGAGCCTGGCCCTTCAACCATAGGACCAGCGCAGCGGCAGCCAGAAGAACCCCAAAGCAGCAGCCCTGTGCCCGCTGAGACTGTCAAACCGCCGACATTGAACCGAAACAGGCTAGCGCTGGCTCCGACTGCGTGGAGGGTTGTTGTCAGGACATAGAGACGGGTAAAGCTGCACAGCTAATTGTAGACAAAAAGGAGACCGCTAGATCGTTTGGCCAAAGAGAAAGGTACTTTAATGCAGATTGGTACAAAAATAGAGAGTGGTTCATTCTTTGCTGCTGTCAAACAGTTTGTAACTTTGTCCAAATGTGGAGATGACGGCGTCCGCCAATCTGTGGTGCAAGCAAGCTATAGTTACTCCGCAGAAGTTTAGTGCGAGTCTCCGGTCTATCTACCACTACACATACACAGTCACACACTCTTTTTGGCCCCCGCACTTCTGAAATGAATCCAGCGCCCGTGCTTGGAAGACACGTTATATAGGCAGTCGTGTTCTTGCCACATATATACAAGCCTTTCCTCCATCTCAGCTGTCCAACACACCCGTACAACAGCTTGTTGTTGTTTCTTCATTCACTTCCGTGTCCTTGTAGATTGTCTCTCTCATTGGCTATTGTGGTCCCGCTCGGAAAGCAGTGACGTAATCATCCCGATTTTATTGGGATGGCCCCGATGCGTCCCCGAGCAGATCTGGAGGTTTAAGATTGGATCTGTTACCAGATAATCGGTGCTGAACATCGGTGCCGAACAAGGTCCCATCCAGATCACTCCACCGATTGTCGGGAGGGGCGAATCGGGGATAAATCGGCCCAATTATCCTAGTGTGAGCTCGGCCTTAACTGTGGGATGCAATCAGCTCCCAGCTGGCTGATTGCTGACGTGGTTCAGCTTGGGCAAGATGGCCGACAGACTGTGGCCTGCTGGGGAGTGTAGTCCACTCCACACAGTTTGTCCATGGCAGACGCCTCGCTCTGCCACATCATGGGTCTCAAACTAGTCCTGAGGACGTATCATACAGGTGTGTAGGTTTCACAATGTGATGGCATGGGAAAATGAGAGCAACCCCCAGAAAATCCAAATGTTAAAATGTCACGCGGCAACAATGCATCATGGGGCACCTAAGTATTACAATTAACACCGGGCAGCATTCACAGAGAGAAAGTAACATACATCTGGGTACTTTTTGTGTACACAAAATCAAAGCACTACATACTCATTTTATGTCACACTTGTTAACTGTGGGTAGTAACCACAGAGGCATTGAAGGCATCTGAATCACAACTGTAAACTCTCGGCTGTATTTTAGGTGCCTTGGAATGAAATTGTTTGCACGAATGCACACACACACACACTCACTTATGACCACTTTTCCAGGTTTACTATTCTTGTATTCTTTTGGGGTCATTTGGGCACAAGGTGAGTATTAATACAGATCACACACACAGACACACAGATGGTAATGGTAATGGTGTGTGTGTGTGTGTGTTAGGTTGTGGGAGCAACGATGTGTTTGAGGAGACTGTTATCCAGGAAGAGGGGGAGGATGAGGAGGAAGAGGAAGAGAGGTCTGGTAGGTTCACATTTCCTTTGTCAGATAGTTTTAGTTTATCTGAGTTGGCAAGATTAAAATGAGTCTCCAAATAATTCTGGAGAAATGTGGAGGATGTTTTTCAGTAGAAAATCCTCATTTTGTATAAAGCTGCTGGCTGTGTTACAGTATGTTGCCACAGCTTCCTAGTCTCACTCGGCCAGACCTTTCTCCTAAAGGAAAATGTAATATAACCTCTTAATGTAAATTGCTGTTCAGACTAATAATGCAATAATAAATACATACATTAATGTAATAACAGCAATAATAATTATGTAATAATTTATGTAATAATTGTCAATGTAACCAGATATGATTATCAGGAAAAAATATATAATGTAATCAGTCTAAAGCTTTTATTACATTATTGGCAATGTATTACATTTTTGACCCATTTAGAGGAACATTGTATTACATTTTGTCAAGTTGTCATTTATCAGTTCTAACAGGTGTAAATTTCATTGGGTCACCAATGTACAGTACATGAAAATGAAAACTGTGATGCATTACCAGCAGTTTATAATACTATTAGAAGCAGAGATACATTTTTCTTACAATATAATCATAAGGCAAACAATGGAAATTACATTATATTTAATATCATGTCATTCATTATTTAACATAACATAACACATAACAATTACCCCATGAAATATTCAACCCCCCACATTTTTTCACATTGTGTTTATTATAACATGCTGATTATAATAATTGTTACTCATTCACAATGTGCTTATAATGCACTTATGATGGCTTATAATGCCTTATGAGCACCACTTCAAGTGAAGTGTTACTGCATCTTTTCACTAGGTTGTTAGTTGATTACAAAACTTGTAATCTTGTAAACTTGTACACTTGGCAGTGTAATATGTCAACTAAATATAATAGCTTTTAAGCTTTTCAAAATGTAATATAATAATCAATAAAGTCAAGTCAAGTTTATTTGTACAGCCCTTAACAACAGTTACAGTCTCAAAGGGCTTCACAATGCCCACATTATGAAAACAATAACTGATGGCACACGACACACCCCAACTTTTAAGAAAAATTAAAAATAACACAAAATAGACAGTGGGGTCCAAAAGTCTGAGTCCACGAGCAAGAACTGTTTGTTTTCATAATTTATCAAAAACTAATACATTGTCACACCATATATTTCATTTAAATATTAACACATGTATGCAGATAGTCCCACGCAATATACTCCCTTTACCACCTTCTCTTCTTCCCCTATTTTCCCCGTTGTCTCTGTATTTCTCTGTTTTTTTGTGTCTAGGTCATGGGGAGATGGTGCAGAGGATCTTGGATATATTGCGGTTCTTATGGGCCATCGTTCTAGCCATGGTGGATGGACTGACTCAGTGGCTCAACTTGTTGACTAAACAGTTCAGAGACACTTCTACTGTTCTCTGCAATGAACGCTACCTGCTCATACACAAGATAGGGCAGGTAACGCGCGCACACACACACACACACACACATCTTGTCAGACAGAAGATAGGACAGAAAAGACAGCTATAGATTTTACATTCAGTAACACTCTAGACTTGACACACACGCTCACCATCTCTCTCTCTGTGTGTGTGTGTGTGTGTGTGTGTGTGTGTGTGTGTGTGTCTGTGCGTGTGTGTGTGTATGTATGTGTGTGTGTGTGTGTGTGTGTGTGTGTGTGCATGCTAGCAGCAGCATACAGCAGCAGAGTCTATGGAGGACCAGCTATCCCAAGGCAGTGAGTGTCCCACCCTGGAGACCTGTTTGGACGAGACCGACACAGAACACACTAACAGATACAGGTTAGTGAAAAGGAAAAGGAGTATAGGAGGAGTATGTATGTGTGTGTGTGTGTGTGTGTGTGTGTGTGTGTGTGTGTGTGTGGGTGTATGCATGTCTGTATCTGTGTCTATTTAGAAAGCAATAAACAGTGACAACAATGAATACTTACAAAGCCATCAAGCAACTTTGCAAGTCGTGATTCAACCTCATAATCTATAGACGGTTTACAGTTGCACAAATCTCCTTGTGCCATCATGGAGGTAGGTCATGTAGGTCAGTTCAGCAGTGTAAGAAGTACAAGTTAATCGTCACATCCCACTTCTTCCTAGTCTGACTTGTACGCAAAGTGTGGAAAAAGTAAAGCGGTCTGAATACTTTCAGAAACCACTGTATATTAATAATCAAAGTTATATCATCACTGTATCAGATGTTTCTATTTATACTCTCACACATCATTGTCAGTGTATGTGCTATAGCCACATCACCATAAAAAATGCTTCTTTTGCTCTTCAACAATGGCGTGTGAATTTATTTTTGGTAATATTTTTATAATAACCATCATTAATAAAGGGTGAATTAATCTTTATGTAATGGTTAAATAACAAAGTAACAAATAATTGAAGAATAATGAATTTACTATTTTACAGTAAACAATATAGTGTACATTATTTAATCATTAATTAATGACATGTTAATAAATCAATGAATCCGTTTTATTTTGTATCATGACTGTTATAATAGGGGCCCAGATAATATTAATTTATTTTTAATTAATCAACTGTAGACATCACTTGCAGCTTTATAATAGTGGCCCACATGATGTGTATTGATTCGTAATTATTTATACCATTTTATACTGGTACTATAATGACTGGACTTTAAAGACAGTAGAGATATTAGGTACAGGGAGCCTCAAAAATGAATCTCACTATGAGAGACCAGCCAACATGTTAAATTACATAAATTACATAAATTACATAAATTACAATGTTGGATGTGAAATGTATCTCCTGTCATAAAACACAAGGCACTATGGTAAACTGCAGCCAATGGCTTCAAAGGAGCAGCTACAGACATGACCATGGACTGGACGTTTTTTTCTATTATGAAAAGAGAAGAATGCTTTATTTCTGTACAAAAATCATTTTTTTTTATCCTCAGTTTTTCAATAAGCTGTGTATATCTTGTGTCTCTATCAGTTGTCTGGAGGTTGATAGTGGGGTTGTTGCTGGCCGGTCTACCTCCCAGCCAAGGCTCTACAGCGGTTGGACTGTCCAGAGTCCAGAGCCCCCCTCTAGCAGCATGGAGCTGGTACCAGAGCCACCAGACCAACAACAACACCGACACTCCAGAACAGCCAGCGAACTACTGGGAGATAGGTAGATACCATGGAGATGCATGACTGAATGTGTAGAATGAACCAGATTAATATGAATGAACTGCTTGGTGGCTCAAAGTACTGAGTTGATAGATAGATGGATATATGGATGGTTGGATCACTACAGGGATGTAGTGATGGTTAAACTCACCTAAACCTAGTTCCACCACCGTTTTATTTGTAGAATAGAGTTTACTACCTTTTTAGGCTGACATATATGAGACATACATGAAAACATGAAAAAGAGTATACACCATTTGGTGTCTTAGGATGATCACTGACTGGAGATCATAGTTTACCCATCTTTTTTATTCATCACCTCATCACTGGATGGATAGATAAGGAGAACTTGTAGGACGAACTATTGCATGATTGAAAGAATGGGAATAATGAAATAATATAGTAATATATAATATATACATATATATATATATATATATATATATATATATAAATAATAATATTCATTCTGACCAAAAACTTGTAAATTGCTTCACTATAGTGGCTTGTGTGGGTTTGCGGCTCTCCAATACAGTCCTAACGGGCCAATGGATGCTCCAACGGCAAAAGCACCTATGCATAGCATGTACCTAGCATGTCTTCTTCAACATATCGATGCTCACTCTGTAACGAGACATGTTGGTAAGAAGATGTAAATAAAAATGCATGCCTGTCTCCTAGAGTTTTGATACTACCTTGGCTATCTTCAACCATTCACTGGCAGTATGCAGAGTTCCTGCGTGCTTCAAGGAATCCACCATCATCCCTGTCATCAAAAAGCCAAGGATCACAGGCCTCAATGACTACAGACCTGTCGCCCTGACCTCTGTGGTCATGAAGACCTCAAATCCATCACAGACCCCCTCCTGGACCCACTGCAGTTCGCCTACAGAGCCAACAGATCTCTAGACGATGCAGTCAACATGGCCCTCCACTTCACTCCCCTGGCAACTATGCCAGGATCCTATTTGTGGACTTCAGCTCTGTGTTCAACACCATAATACCAGCCCTCCTCCAGGACAAACTCTCTCAGCTGCATGTGCCTGACTCCATCTGCGAGTGGATCACTGATTTCCTGACAGACAGGAGGCAACACGTAAAGCAAGGGAAAGCAAGTCTCAGACTCCAGGACCAACAGCGCTGGCGCTGCACAGGGCTGTGTGCTTTCTCCCCTGCTCTTCTCCCTCTACACCAACAGCTGCACCTCCAGTCACCAGTCTGTCAAGCTCCTGAAGTCTGCAGACGATACGATCCTCATTGGATTCATTTCTGATGGGGATGAGTCTGCCTACCACAGGGAGGCTGATCGTCTGGCTTCCTGGTGCAGCCTTAACAACCTAGAGCTGAACACTGTAGACTGAAGACTGTAGAGATGGTAGTGGACTTCAGGAGGAGCCCTGCTTCAGCACTTCCTTATTTACCCTTTGCAGACTGGCTGTGGCTGCCTGTCTACATGTGCCGCTGTGTAAGTGAAAGTCGTCAGGTCAAGAATAAACTGAAGATCATTACAGACTGAGCAATCAATGTGTTGACAAAGACATGGTTTGGATGCTTTTGGGGTTGAGTTTTGAAAGGTGTCTATATTGGAGAGTTGTGCACCCAGGCAAAAGCAACGTGGAAGTAGCTGTATAGGGAAGCAGTTGATGAAATTTTTCATTTTATTCAGTCTGATGGAAAATTGTATGAAAATAGGGTCCGGTTTGAAAATGGCCTGATTTATGCTTTAGATAAGACTAAGAATCTGTAGTGATTCATCCCCCTCCTTTCTCTGCAGGCAGTTCTTCATAGAGGAGTTGGAACAAAGCAGGGAGTTCTATGGCAGCCAGAACCGCCTACTGAAGCTGCTGTTTGCTATGTACAGCCTGTTGGCAGCTAACTCTGAGCTGGTCTGCTATTTCATCATAGTGTTGAACAACGTGGTCACCGCCTCCGTTATATCCCTGGTCCTGCCCATACTGGTGTTCTTATGGGCTATGTTGGCTGTTCCGAGACCGACCAAAAAGTTTTGGATGACTGCTATAGTCTACACTGAGGTATGGAAACTAATAGAGACACACACAAACACTTTTTTAACCTTTCTTAACCTCCTTTCTTTAAGGCATCTTGAGTTGAGTAAGTGCATTGACATTCACTTCCCTTCACCACATAATAATCATAATAACCTTTATTTATACAGCACAACTCGGGCAGGTCAATTCAAAGGCCAAAATCAGTCACCTTTAGTCTTCAGCCTGGACTAGAGTAGCCAGAAGTAGTAGGAGCAGTAGTAGTAGTAGTTGTACTAATAGTAGCAGTAGTAGTAGATGATGTCAAAAGTCCTGTCACCTGCCCAGATTGTCCCCTTTTGTCAGATGATCAGATGTCAAACCTCCCTGCCACAAGTTAACTCCTTTAAGGCTGCCACTGGCCTTCTCAACAGCAGCTCTTCATCTGATGAGCGAAAGATGTTATTTGCTCCAGTGTATTCTGTTGCTGCTGTATAGATACATTAAAGCTACACTAGGTAGCTTCACACTTGGGAGCATCAAGTGCTAGGAGGGCATTCCCTTTTCATCTGCTTGACAGAAGAGAGTTTGACCCATAGAATAGAGTGAGCTGCGACCAGCTCCCTATGTGGTGTACTACCAGAGATAAACTACTAATAAACTACTGTGCATGCCCATTAACGTTCTGATTAATAGCGGATGGGTTGCTGGGTATGCATCATATCATATCATATCATATCATATGCAACAGCTGCGAAGCGCTGTATACAAAACTGGTACCTCAGTACAGGATTTTGTGAGACTGTGGTGGGTGGACCCTCTAGGGGGGTCCAGGGGCATGCTCCCCCAGTAGAAAGTTTTGTACTTGTACTCAAGTTAAATGCATCAATCTGGTGCACTTTCAGAACAAAATTAAGAGGCTAGATCTATGAAGAACTTTGTGCTCTTGTAAACAATTTTGTTACGTTACAGTAACGTTACAACTGTGTAAATATTTCTCCATCTTGCTACACACTTTCTTAAATTATTAAATAATACTGTATACAAGGTGCTCCACTGTCAATATTTTAATTGCCAAGTACTTTGTGACAAATAACAATATATACAGCTCAATTGCTTCACGTTGTGTCAAACACATAACAAAATATATACAGGCACAGAAGAATAGAAATTAGGCTTTTCTTCTACATATCTCTGTTTGCTGTCAATCTCACCTGTTGCTTCTGCCCTAGCTGGCTGCTGTGGGAGAGCCACGTTAGCTTCCTGATTGGGTCTTATCAGTCAGACATATCCTTTAGTGATGGGAAGACCGACTCTTTTAACTAACTCGATTCTTTCGAGCCGTCCGATAGAAGTGCATCGAGTCTGATGCTCTACTAACTGAGCTATACTAGTAATGGAATCACATGAGCACCACCCCTTTCAAACCAGATGTGTAACCAACTGTAAAACACTAACTAATCCACAGGTTAATGACAATAATAATATTTATAGTATTTACACAGAGTATTGCTATTGATTTCATTTTATTTCGTGTGCTCTTGACTTTCTTTTTCTAATAGAGACAGTTTTGTTGACCAATGTTAAATGTTAAATGGCTTATAGTTTACCCAATTACCAGTTAATTTATTAAACAACATCTTAAACAACAAAAACTGTTGTCAATGTGTGCAGAATAGATCGCTACATTATTACATTGGCCTTTTTCACGATCCAATATGGGTCTTTGATCCGGCGGGTACCCGGAAGTAGTCTCTCTCGTTCATCAGACGTGAACCACTCGTTCATCTGCTCTCTCATTCGCGAACCGCTCAGTCGGATCAGCGGTTCTCGTCCGATGAACGAGAGAGACTACTTCCGCTTACCCGCCGGATCAAGGAGCCATATTGGATTATGAAAAAGGCCAATGTAATAATGTAGTGATCTATTACATTCTATATACATTGACAACAGTTTTTGTAATGTTTAAGATGTTGTTTGGTTGGTTGGTTTAACTGGTGATTGTTTAAATAAATTAACTGGTGATTTTTTTAATAAATTATTTTTTTTCTGGCGCTGCTATAACCGCTGCTGAATCAATTCAGTCGCGTGTGCGAGTCGAATCAACTCACTCACTTAACTGATTCGGTTCTTTTAAACGATTCATCGCGAATCGGCCATCACTAGTATCCTACTTTTCGCCATTGCTGTTCTTCATAACGGTATTTTCTGCAACTAAGCAGAGCAGACAATCTGCTTCCTGTTTACAACGGCACGCGCATGCCCAGTGTAGATGAATGGTAACGTGATATGCGTTTTTATTGACGGAGATCATTTCTGAAACGGTGCTATAACGCTTGCGTGGACTGAGATCGTTTTAGTACGAAAACGTATTAGTGTGGATGTAGCCTCAGAGAGGAGGGGCTATTCACAGACGGGTCCGTTGTCAATGTGTTTGTGAGAGAGAGAGATACCGTGGCCGCAAGTTTATCGACATCTCCATGCACACTAACGTTAACGTTACCTAACTTAGCTAACGTTAGACTAACGTTAATTATCAATGATAACTTCTGCAGTAACGTTATCTGCTTGCTGTCGTACAAAGATAATGATAAAATTTTGTTTGGACTAGTGGATAACTGCAGTGGATACTGTAACGTTAGTTAACGTTACTTACCTCAAACGATGTTGTCAAAATGCCTTGGTGTCTCGGATGCAGCCAGGAATGTTCCAGTGTGTGTGTGTGTGTGAGCGTGCGCGCGTACAGCAGGAGAGGGGGGGGCTGACTGACTGGGAGTGAGAGATGCTTTGCTGAAGCAACGGCGCAAAACACAACGTTAGAGATCTTTTATGTTATTATGAGAAGTGTAAAAATATTTTCGGTTCATTATGAAACTGTGGCGGGCCAAATTAGACTATGGCGGGCCACCACAGTCTAGGTAATTAATGGGAAACACTGTACCTCAAACATGGTACATCATGTACACCTTAACCTCCTACATCCGTCGAGACAGCAAAAGAGTACCACTGGAAGTTAAATCCAAGTTCGTGGATGACTGCATGGACCTGTGTTGCCTGGATATGCGCCCATTCGATATTGTCACCGGCAAAGGATTCGTCCAGGTGGCCCAGACACTAATTAACATTGGAGCTAAATAAGGTGCTGTTGACACTGATGCCATCATAGAACTTTTACTTTAAAACCAGCCTACTTCAGTGTAGTATGTTACCATATCATCACGCTTACATATATCCCACTGAGAAATAATGGTAATGTGTGATCGGGTGCGGGTCTCTAAATCGGGGGAAAAAATTTGTTCGGGTGGGTGGCGGGTGGATGATTTATGCGTACATGCAGATTCGGATGACATCAGAGCCGGTCCACGTATCACTAATGCCCGTGCTTCCTGGTTGGCTACAGTATGGACTACAACTCAGGAAAAGGGGGGAGGCATCTAACCACCAGGCACTAAGCAGCAAGGGCGGTGTGCTGTGTGTGCAAGATTGAGCCAGTTTTAGCTTTAGCTAGCTAGCAAACATCTAGGATTTGTGATACGAAAAGAGGAACTCGGTTGATTTGTTTATTGTATGTAACAAGCAATAAGTAAATGCCAGCTCGTTGTGTGCCAGACTGCAAGGGTCAAACTTTTTTCAGTGTCTCCCTGAAAACCACAAACTTGGGTGAGGCATTTGGCAACACCAAATATCCCCCAGACACAGCTATGGAGAAGCTCTGTGTGTAGGGGCACTTAAAATTGGAGGATTTTGAAGGCTGCTTGCAAGGAAGAATGAATATTCCCTAAACAAACATTGAGGACCAGTGCTGTCCCATCCATATTCCCCAACCCCCTTTGAGAAGAGGTGAACTCAACTTGCATCTGCTATACTTTTTCTGCTATACTGATATAATGTCATTAGCACCAATTGATGTCTGAATATAACCACTTGTCATTATTTGAACTGAAAAATGTAAAGGTGCGTATTTCTGTCTCCCTGGTATTTGTCCTGGTGAGTCAGATCTTCCACACTACTATAATTTGAGCCTCCTCCAGAGACTAAAGCAATGAACTGAGGGACAATTTATTGTTTTCTCATTGGTCTTTTGTTGTCTGATTGGTTGTGTTTTGTGGTCTTGCTCTATGGCTTCCCAGGTGATGGTGGTGGTGAAGTACCTGTTCCAGTTTGGGTTCATTCCCTGGAATAGTGTTTATGAGATCACTCTGAATGAAGACAAGCCCTTCTTCCCACCTCACATCCTGGGCCTGGAGAAAACGGACAACTACATCAGATACGATCTACTACAACTACTGGCTCTGTTCTTCCACAGGTCACTTCTAATGGTAAGTTAGAGTCATAGAATGCCAGTAATTCAATTGTGGTTTTCGTGGTTAAATCCTGGGAGGTTTAAACTATGTATTAGGGTTAGACCGATGTATTGGTTTGCAGATATATGGATCTGATATTGGCCTTTTATTAAAAATGAAATATGGTCCAATCAGTGTCGTCCACCTCTGATATGATAGATATGATGCAGTTTGATTAATTCAGTATTTATTATTTATTTATTTATTTATTATGAGTTGATACTTGATACTGCAATGGCTGTCTATGGGAGGACCTTAACCTGAGTTGATTCTAATACAACATTTTTATTGGATTCCACAAGTATGCATGAATATATTCTTATTAATAAAAAGGACTTTTATTATTGTTTTTATTAATAAGAGATTAATAAAGTACCTACCTACCTACCTACCTACTGTGGTACCCTGGGGGAAAAGCAGGTATTCACAGGCCCAATCTGAGGCCATGTTCAGTGCAAACATCACTCTGGAGACGAGATTCAAACAGAAATGACACTTTACTGGGTCTTTTACACCAAATTACAAATCAACTTTAACTTATCGCTTTCAGCCCTCCCTGGCTGCTCTCTAGATCCAGTCTGCTCTCTTCTCTTTGGACTGCAGATTCTCCCTCTTAAGTCTTCGTCACAATCAGCTTCCAGCTGGCTGATTGCTGACCTGGTTCAGCTGGGGCAAAATGTCCGACAGACTGTGGCCTGCTGGGGAGTCTAGTCCACTCCCCACAGTTTCTTCATGGCAGACGCCATTTAAGTGCCCCCCTAAATGGTGTTATCGACTCTTTTTTGCATGAAAATGGTCAAATTTAAAGATGTTGAATATCGGCACAAAATATTGTCTTCACACCAAGAATATTGATATCGGTCTTATTCATTATTAAGGTTGTGAATGTCAGGGTAAAAGTGGGTGGGGAAAGTAAATGATAGGCTTTCCCCCACCCTCAACAACTCTGTATGGTCAAGTTGCCCTTGAGCAAGGCACTCAACCCCCAATTCTTCAGTGGAGCTGCTCAGTGGCCACCAGTAGAAGACTGTGGTTGTTCTTGGCAGTTCCCAGGTGTGAATGTAAAGCAGGGCATTGCTGAAAGCGTCCATAGATAACTCCAACCTTGCACTTGTGTGTGGGTGTGTGTGTGTGTGTGTGTGGACAGCGTTACGGCCTGTGGGACCACAAGGGCCCCCTGGAGGAGCAGAGTCCCTCATCAGAGAGCTGCAAAGACGAGGGCAAACAGAAAGAGGAGGAGGGGGGCAGGAGGAAAGATGGAGGAGGAGAAGAGGATGAGGGCAGAGCCAGTATATCATTGGGCCTGATAAACCTCAAAGTTTCCGAACTGGACCAAGTAGAAAAGGTTTGCGTAAATATTTCAGATTAGTCAGTTCAAATATTTTTGTAGATAGATGCTGTGTTACTAAGTTATTTTCATAGTTCCTCAAAAATTCATTTGTTAAACACATGAAGCCCAAATTAAGTAAACAACATTGTTCATTAACCCAGGCTAACCCGGACTGTGTTGGGCCAAGTACCAGCTCTGCTTCTGCTACCCCAGAACCCCCTGCAACTGAACTAGCCCCCACCGGGCCGAAGGATGGGTTGGAAACCCCCACAGGGCCAAAGAATGGGTTGAATCCCCTGACTGGGTCAAGAGATGGGTTGAATCCCCTCACTGGGTCAAGTGATGGGTTTGATCCCCCCTCTGGGCCAGGTGAGAGTAAGATGGAGGGAGAAAGAGAGGAGGGGGCTGAGAGACCCTCAAAGAAAATCAGCGTCATCCGCTTCCGCAAGAAAAAACCTAAACAGCTCAGCAAAGGTAAGTCCCTACAATAGATACCTGTGATAATGGCCGTGGTGATTTTAAGACTGATACATGAGCATTTTGACGGATTATAGATGTGACATTTTGTCAATAGCAATGACCAACATTATGTTTTGATGTGACCTATGTTCCTCATAGCCACATTATAGTTTTATATATTATATTATATTAGAAACACTTTATAGTTGCTCGGGTGGAGGGGTGGGTTGGGGGGATGTGCATGGTTGGAGTGAGTGAAACTACGTTGACTTTAAAAACACCAAAGTCCTGTGATAGCACAGTGATGTTGTAACTAAGCGCCATCATACAATGTTCAAAATAGAAGAATAAATGAGGATATTGGACATGTCTATTCATTCACCACCTTTTAAGGTTCAACAAAGGTCTATATCAGATGTATGGATAGACAAAATTTGATGTGCTCCTTAAGAATTAATTAAGTCTATGAATTTTGAATCCTATTCTATTCTGATTCTGATTCGGCTATTTCTCATTAGCATTCTTGTGTGGATTTTTTTATTCAAATTACTTCTGACTAATCCTGTTTCTCCCGATTCTGGTTGTTATTGTGACTGTGATTGTGATTGTGACTATTCTAGCGGAGTCCCTGGCTGAGGTTGCAGATCCCATTAAGGAACCAGTTAAGAAGCAGAAGGGCAGGAGGAGAGAGGCAGCCAGTAAGAGACTGCTAGCTATAGGACAGAAGATAAAACATGCCTTCATCACTGGGTGAGTGGGTCAGCCACTAGCTGGGTTTCTATCAAGTACTTTTTGTGAATCGTGATGTATCGAATTAGAAAGGCTCAATCAAAACAGCAAAATCTACCAAATTTTCCTCAATATTGCAAAAACGTTTTTGCTTGGATGGAAACGTAACTGTACAGAATCTACAACCTGCTCTTACGGTTACCATGATTCCAGATACCTTGATTCCAGCTTCTATATGACAGTGTTTGGCTACTAAGCTAAATGTCTGAGGCAATGCTACTCAGTGTGAACTGTTTGCATAATTCACTCAGTTCTTCCATCCTGTAGTGGCAGGAATAAATAAAACTCTCTCCCTTACTCTCCTCTCCATCATCCCCTGTTGTTTTCCTTTCCTCTCCAGTATTTATAGTGTTTACAGGCCAGCGCAGTGTTTCGTTAGTGACATTCTCCACACTGAGTACCGTGCTGCTACAGACGTCTACGCTCTCATGTTCCTGACCGACGTCATTGACTTCATCATCATCGTCTTTGGATTCTGGGCCTTTGGGGTGAGTGATGGATGGACATGATGGATGGATGGATGGATGGATGGATGGATCTTCTTCTACTCCAGAAAAATGCAAATTAGCTCCTCTCTTTGTTCTTATTTGGCTTACCTAGTTTGCTCATTAGTATTCAGTGTGAAGAATTTACATTAACGGTTTTATCCACAATGACAAAGATTAGTTGTAAACTATGCACAAAAACAAATTTAATGAAGAAAGAAAGAAAGAAAAAAATATAAAAAAGAAAGAAACATACAGAAAATACAATTTAAAAAATCAATGTAAAATATTCTCTTTTTTTATGAAACAATACACCCATGTTAAATGAAATCATAAACCCCCTCTCCTCCCATCCGTCTTCAGAAACACAGCGCGGCAGCTGATATAGCCTCCACCCTGTCAGAGGACCAGGTACCTGAGGCCTTCTTGGTGATGCTGCTGATCCAGTTCAGCACCATGATCATCGACAGAGCCCTGTACCTCCGCAAGACAGTCCTAGGAAAACTCATCTTCCAGGTGCAGCTATGGGTTAACTGATCAGTCAGTGTTTCTATCTCTGCTTTTGTACCCCACAATGTAATTGGGGTCGGGGGACTATGGATTGGTCTCCGTCTGCTGGTTTGCTTGTTATATCTCAGACATCACTTATTGATGGATTTTGGATTTTGACGAAACTTTAAACCAATGATGCATTGGTTCCAGCAATTTCAAAATTACAACTAGAAAATGTACATTTTCTGAAGAAAATTTGTGTGCTTGCTTCAGCTTAATTTTTTTTTTTTTAAAAGTCAATTTATTTAGGAAGATACTGTGTTAAGAAATCGTAGAAGTAGAAGAAATAAAAGCAGAAGTAATAGCAGCAGCAGTAGTAATAGTAGCAGAAGTAGTAGTAGTATAAGCAGAAGCAGTAAGTGGTAAAAACTAGTAGCAGTAAAAATAGTAGTAGCAGAAGTAGTAATAGTTGAAGTATTAGCAGAAGTAGTAGTGGCAGAAGTAGTGGTTTGTGTTTTCTATTCAGTCATCAGTAAACCACAAACTGAGTCCCTGGTCTGTGGATATTGTGAAAGACAGCCAGGGTCACATTTGACAGCCACCAGAGGGAGACAGAGACTGTCTCAAATGTGACACTCAAATGTGACCCTGGCTGTTTGACAGTCTCTGACTCCATCTAGTGGCTTGCACAGACAGAGCCATTGTCAAAGCGAAAGTGAAACTTAACTTTTTATAATGCAATCCTATGAGGCCAAAAAATTGCAAATAAAATTCAATTGCAGAAAAAGTACAAGTGTAATCAAAAATTTGAATGACCGATCGTGATTCCAGACTATGCTGAATTTTTCAAAGTTTGAACGGCGTTGATAGCTTAAATTGTGTGAAAGTAGTTGAGCTCTGAAGTTTTGGGCGGAAAAGGTTACATTTTCTGAAGAATATTTTTGTGTGCTTGCTTTAGCTTAAAAGTGTTTTTTAAAAAGTCAATTTAGTTAGGAAGATTCTGTGTTAAGAAATTGTAGTAGTAGAAGCTGAAGTAGTAGTAGTAGTATAAGCACAAGCAGTAAGTGGTAAAATGTAGTAGTATTAGCAGAAGTAGTAGTAGCAGAAGTAGTGGTTTGTGTTTGTTTTTTTTAAAACACTTTCAAGTTAAAGCAAGCACACAAATTTTCTTCAGAAAATGTAACCTTTTCTAGTTATTATTATTAATAAATAAGTAAGTACAAGAAGCAAACTAAAAAAACTAGCACACTAATAAATAAGTAAGTACGACGACATAGTGTGCTTTGCTGAAGCAAGCACACTAAAGTCAATACAAGGTGACAGATTTTTTTTCTGAGAGGGGAATTACATCATTTGTGGGGATGACATGTTTTCTGTTGCCTTGTTTTTCATCTAGATATCTTGATCAACCGATTTTCCAATATTTTCCTTCCTTCCTTCCAGGTTATCCTCGTGTTTGGGATCCACCTGTGGATGTTCTTCATCCTGCCTGCTGTCACTGAGAGGTGAGGTTAATCAAATTAAAAGTATTCATGGTAAATCATAATATCAATGATATCTGAATCAAACCATAGCCAATGACCAGTATTTTGAGCTATATCGTTAAAAAAATGAATGCATCATCCTTAGAGCACCACAAATGTGAGTTGTATTTTTAGAATCACTGTGCCGTCTTCTATCCTCATGGTTAAAATCATAGATTTCCTCTTGCCTGTCTCTCTCTACTAGGATGTTCAATCAAAACTTTGTGGCCCAGCTCTGGTACTTTGTCAAGTGTATCTACTTTGGCCTGTCAGCCTATCAGATCCGTTGTGGATACCCCACCCGAATCCTCGGCAACTTCCTCACCAAGAAATACAACCATCTCAACTTGTTTCTCTTCCAAGGGTAGGAATTGTTGGATAGATGGAGAGATGGGGGGGGGGGGGACTTGATAGTGGGTGGATGAACAGGCAGATGACGAAAGTCTGGTTCCGAGCCATCTATCTAGTAAAGTCAGCAAGGTCCACAGCTCCCAGTGCTCCCTGGTAGAATGTAGATATCCAAATAAGCTATTAAACAACATACAAATACAGTTTCCAGTAAGCAGTTTTGTTAGTAACATAATTTAGTTCCAGGAATTAAAGTTGTGATGTTGAGGGGTTTGGAACTATTTGGAACTATTTTAAGAGTGGTCCTGCCTTTAATAGATACAATGTTTTAAATGGATGAACGGATGCTTGTCTTGGCTGCTACAATGTTTTGAACAGGCACATCATATATTTTTCGCTGCTTCGGTAATGCCTTTCATAACATTACATCATTTTGATGAGTTAACATAGCTAGCTAGCATGAACTAATCAGGTAGCTTTAATCAAAAGTGATCATGAAAACATTTATTCCTGTAGTCTTTCACATAAACTATAGAGAACTTGGAAGCTTTGACGGCTGTAATCAACTTCTTGTCCATTTTGCACTTGCTAGGCAGAACTGTTGTTCATGAAACAAAATCACATCAGTGGGGAAACAAGGAAATCTGATTGGCTGTTGACAGCTAATGACCTTGAAAAGTTCAGCCATGGCCAACTTTCCTTGGCAAGCACCCACACATTGGGCTTAACAAGTTTCCCTGGTTACCCATAGGAAATATAGGAAATAAATATAGGAAATAAATGGACTTTGTTGAATGTGCATCTCACAGTGTGATAGTGGGATGTGTCTGTTTGTGCCGTACTACTTAATATGTACATTATTTATGCTTGTATGTATGAAATGTGTGTCATGGTCCTCGAGCAAGACACTGAACCACTACTAGTTCCAGAGGAGGGAGATCAATAGAGGAGCACATTATGTTACATGTGACATTGTGTGACACGTGTGTGTGTGTGTGTGTGTGTGTGTGTGTGTGTGTGTGTGTGTGTGTGTGTGTGTGTGTCTAGGTTTCGTCTGGTGCCATTCCTGGTGGAGTTACGAGCGGTGATGGACTGGGTTTGGACTGACACCACTTTGTCTCTGTCCAACTGGATGTGTGTGGAGGACATTTATGCCAACATCTTCATTATCAAGTGTAGCCGTGAGACAGAGAAGGTAGGAAGTGTGTGTGTGTGTGTGTGCGTGTGTGCGCGCGCGCGTGTGTGTGTGTGTGTAAATCAAGTATCTTAATGAAGCTATCAGTACATTTGGTAACATTTTACTTGAAGTGCATTGTGATGCATTACCAGCAGATTATACTCATTTTCATGCATTTCATGCATCTCCTCCTGGTTGACCCACATCATCGTTTTTTCCCCCGCTAAACTGGTGCACATTGGCACACGTGCCTCTTTACTTTTAGTAGTAGTTAGGCATATAAAAAAATATATAAATTTGTTGTGCTGTGTTGATAGTGTGTATTTAACGTAGCTGTAGTTTGGTCAATATATTGATGCCTGACTGATTTTATATTTTAGTCCAATAGTGTCTGCACTATTCTACACAACTCTTTTCGATCCATGTGTAAAAAGATGTGGATGCCAAAACATGCTTGCCTCTCAAGAGCCTTGCGCTACTGTGACTAGAATCTTCCATTCACATTCACTGGGAAATGTACACATTTTCCAGATTTAAAATGTACACATTTATTAGTAAATGTATACATAGAATTTTCCAAGATTTACATATATAAATAATATTTGCTGTTCACAGAAATACCCCCAGCCTAAAGGGCAGAAGAAGAAGAAGATAGTGAAATATGGCATGGGCGGACTGATTATCTTCTTCCTGATCTGCATCATCTGGTTCCCCCTCCTCTTCATCTCATTGGTCAGATCAGTAGTGGGCGTGGTCAACCACCCTGTCGATGTCACAGTGACCGTCAAGCTGGGAGGATATGAGGTAATAAACAATTTAAACAGCATTTACACATATTGAAATAAAATAAATAGATGAAATAGGAACCAGGGATGTGATTTTTCCTCCGGAAAAAAAGCGCTTCAATCCGGAATTCCGGATTTTCCGACCTGAAAATGTGACCCACGTGAATCATGCAGATCCATTAAAAAAAATTGGGGGGGGGGGGGGTTGGGGGTGGTGTGCGTTATGAGCTGCCCGAGTGAAATGGAGAGGATTTGAGGACATCTATAGGCTGAAGTGCGTGAAGATTTTTTTCCTTTCCAAGTATCCACGAGGATGTTTGTTAGCGTTCAGCTCAGCTCGAGCTCAACATGCCCAATTCCACACCTGGTACCCCAGTCACGCTCATGCGTCAGTACATCGTCACTTGACAAGAAGATCACCGTTTCGGATCGGATAATTCAGCTATGTCAAGATTATTCCTTGTGATATGTCTAAAATACAGGTCTACTTTGACTTTGTTGTCGATTGATCAGTTATTGATTGATTTTCACTTATCGCAGGGTCCCATGGCTTGCCATGTTGGTTGTTATTTCACTGTTTTTATGTAGCTAAATTACTAGTGTTTGCGTATCTGCAAATTTAGCCTGCTAAATTATTAAACTAGCCAGAGGCCACGAAGCGAGATTAGTGGGTTAGCGAGATAACTTTGAATTCCGGTATTTTTATAACTTTGGGAATTCCGGTATTTTTAGACCTGGCTCTATGTGTACAAATTCGTCATTTATACCGCAAAATAGCTACAAAAAGTTTTGGAATTGCTCCGGTAGATCGCTTCAGTCGGCAGTCGCGAAACGGGTTGCTATGGCTGCAACGTAATCTGTTGGGGGAAGTGCACCGATCATAGTACGTCCACTAAAAGTGCTTGTTTTTGCCACTGACAGGCTCAGATTGTTATTCGTGTGTCTGACAGCATTACGGAAAGGATCGCTACAGAGGTAGACCTCTTTTTAACCAGAAACCTTTGTCAGGGTACCCGCGGGGTCTTAAAAGTATTAAAAAAGCATTGAAGTTAATATTCTCAAAATAAGGCCTTAAAAGTATTGAATTTCGTTTACAAAGTATTGAATTTTGTTTGCAAAGGTCTTACATTTCTTTCTTGTCCTTTCGTAGGATCAAATAAAAACCGTAACGTCATGAATAACTGTCAAATGTGTAAAATGTTTTGTGTGTAACATTACAATTTACTCTGTTTGGTGTGGCTTGGACATTACGACAATACAGGTAATGTTTACGTCAGTGTATTGACGCTCTTGACCGTGGAGTGTGCTGCTAACAAGCTAGCTCGTTGCCTCAGAATGGGCAAGTGTCGTTTTAAGGGGCTTTCACATGATCCGCGCAAAGCGTCGGCATCAACGCCAGGTTGGACGAGACTTCACATGATCAGCGTCACCCGCATCAGCCGGTGATCGTAGCTAACCACATCGCCAATGATCATACTAGCACAGCCATAGAAGTGAATATAGACTGGCTGCATATACGTCCTGTACTAAGCTGTCAACCAACCTGGTAGTCCCGTCTGTAAACCGACATCATTCCATGATACAGACTTTTTAGTCAGATCATGGTATGATTTAAGGTCATGTTGTATAATTCGGGATGCTCCGACACACATAAAACAAGTTTCTCTTCTATATATTTTTTTTTATTTCGCGGCTATGATATCAAACGCCTCTCTTTCCCACTGCTCTCTATCTCTAACCCGATCACTAATGAATAGCAAACTAAGAGCTATTAGATTCCAGTGATTGGTTGCGCGTCGCGAAGGTCAAAGTTGAATATAGTTGAACTTTGAGCGCAGCGCCAGGGGGTCTCCCAGTGTCTGTGCCCAGGGCGCAGAACGCCGGGGGCAGCGGCAGCGCTAGGTTCAGCGCGACGCTTGCCAAATAGGAAATGAATGCCAGCGCCGAGCGCTTTTGTCGCTGATCATGTTAAGGGCGCTCACAAAGCTATTGTGTATTAAATATTAATGTGAGTATTATAATAACATGTTTTATTAAATTCAAGTACTTGGTAAATAATTATTTTCTAGGGCTTAAAATCCATACTGATTTTCCATTATATCCTTCATACTTTTGCCAGTATGGCCGTGAAGTTGGCATTAAATTTAATTCTAAGTGGTATTAAAAAGGTCTTACTTTGATCAGAGTTTTTTTATTTGGGGGGGGGAGGGGGGGAGGGGTGACGGACGAATCTCCTTAACGATTCCTACAGTGTATTTCTGTCAGCTCATATGAGTGAACTGCATTGAGCAAAACATTCTACTCAACTGTCAGGACCTGCTCTTAAGCAACAGCAGAGCAGACAATCTGCTTCCTGTTTACACCGGCAGGCGCATGCCCAGTGTAGGTCAATGGTTACGTGATATGTGTTTTCACGCGTATTAGCATGGACGGAGATAATTTCTGAAACGGTGCTAAAACGCTTCTGTGGACGGAGATCCTTTTAGTTTCAAAACTCAGTTTTAAAAGGAAAACGTATTAGTGTGGATGTAGCCTAACACAGCAGCAAACGCTTGTCTGTGAACACACCACTCTCTCCCTGCACTGTATGGCTCATTTTGAGTGAGTGGCGAGATCACCTGAGGTAAGGACATTTTATATTAAAACCATTATTTTATATGGTTTTGACTAATACCATTAGCTCTGTAGGTTATGTATGTTATGTCTTTTCAGCTAACGTTATTGTACTCCGTGTCAGAGCAGCTTCTCTTATGCTAGATTTCCACTTAAAATAAAGGTAAAATAAACTTGATGGATCCCATTCATTTATTAGTAGAAGAGTGCCATCTAGTGGTGGAAAGAGGCCAGGTTACCCTAACAAAAAAACTGTCATAGTAGTTTGATGGTAATTTTAGTTTTACCATGGTAATTATTGTATAAATAATTTACCATGGTACAGGCCCTATTTAAACATTGTTGATGTTGACTAGTACAGGCCATAATTTCACTGATAGCTTTAGTATTGAGAAACGTAACACTGTGCTGCATCCATGAAACCTTAAAGTGAATTCCGCTATTTTTAAACCTCTGGCTCTGTATGTACATATTTGTCATTTATACCCCAAAATAGGTACAAAAAGTTTTGGAATTGCCTGGGATCGCCTCAGCCGGCAGTTGCGAAACGGGCTGCTATGGCTGCAGCGTAATCCGTTGGGGCAACTGCACCCGATCAAAGTACGCTAGGCATAAAGAGTAAAGTGTGACAGTGTTTGATTTAGTAAGACCTCACTTAGGCAGCCTGAGGGTGTGTTTTAAGGAGAGGACATTGTTGGACATTGAGGGCATAATTGAACTACTTAATTTACTATTTAACCTCTGTCTCTTATTGATCTGAGTATATTAAATAGAATTTCATATTTATTTAAGCATATTTTTGTTTTTTTCGACTTCGGGTAGCTCTCTCTTTTGTGTGTGTGTGTGTGTGTGCCGCGCCGCACCGCGTTCTGTATATTTTCCTGCATTTTTGTCCTTTGCCAATCACATGCCTGAGGAACGTAGTCTGTCCTAAACTAAAACATAAAATAAAACTTTATTTTGGTTAATGTATTAAATTATTAGACATATGTCACCAAACTATCTATCAGCTTAGGAACACTGGTCTTTAATGCTTCCCTGATGACATTTTTAAAAAATATGGCTTCCAAATACATTTCCTGCAATTTTTGTTTAATCTTCGCCCTGCATTTTAACAATAAAAACCAGATCAAATCTCATGTAGGCTAAAGTATGGAGAGTACCACACCTTGTCATACCCAATTGATGGCAACTGAAAAGTTTTCAATCCAGTATCTTTTTCTGCGTGTGTGTGTGTGTGTGTGTCCAGCCCTTGTTTACAATGAGTGTTCAGCAGCAGTCCATCCAGCCCTTCACCGAGGCAGACTATACCAAACTCACCACAGTCTTTGGAGACAATGCAGTGCGTATTGATTTCAGTTTGCTCTGTGTCTACTAACTGCCTTTCCATCTGTCTGTCTCTATGTAGCCACACAGTTTCTAACTCTCTGTGTGTCTGTCCATCTCTGCAGTTAATTATTACCATGTACAGTTATAACAACATATTGGCGTGTGTGTGTGTGTGTCTGCCCAAACACTTGTTGTTATTTTACTTTCAAACCTTTGTGTGTGGGAAAATCCATTGAATCAAGGCTATAGCAGCATGTATCATTATGTTTGTTTAAATACAATGTAGAACCATTTAGGTTTTGTTTGATCCCTGTGGTAATTATAAAAACACATTCATACATTTATCAGTGTTATCAGCTATCTCTTTTATTTTTGTGGTTTTGGCAAGCTAGGTTATTCATTCTCAAGTATATTTATATATTTATATATTCTGTTATTGAACCTGGGATTCAGCTATTTTTCACATCAGACATTTCTAAGGAGATAACTATCAAAGTGGTGATATCACATAATGTGTAAACACCATATATTACTGGTGTAGCATAGGTGTAGTGCAGGCATCACACTGTAAGCCAATGCTACATGAACACAACATGTACTGTACAACGTGTACTACACTACAAAATTACGTCTCCATTGTATGTCTATGTTAATTCTTAGTGGAATCTTAGAGATCTTACAGGTCTTGGTCTGAATCTAGGTAGGTGTTGCAGGTACTGGTTCTCTTGGATATTGTCAGCCTTGGACTGTTGTTGTGTGTGTGTGTGTGTGTGTGTGTGTGTGTGTGTGTGCTTGCATGTGCATGTGTGTGCCTAACCAAGCAGTTTATCTTCCTGTATAATTAGGAGTTCACTGCAGCCACTGTCCTTATGTTCTGTGTGTGTGTGTGTGTGTGTCTAGGTAGCCATGCAGTTCATAACTCTCTACAGTTATGATGACATTGTGACGGCCAGGATCGAGGGCAGTTCAGGGTCGGTGTGGAGGATCAGCCCCCCCAGCCGACAGGAAGTCATCAAAGAACTATTGGGAAGTCCCGTTGACTTGACACTACGCCTGGCTTGGAACTTCCAGAGGTAAAACAACAGCTATCCCTATAGCCTTTGCACTTCCTTATTTCAAGATTACTTTAGATAATCGTGACAGGTTAAATTTATCTCCAGACTAACCAGATTTTTCGAACTGACGGCATTTACAGTCTTGATTATTAGTATAAGTTAGTATAAGGGTTAACCCTAACCCTGCATGTTAGGGTTAGGGTTAGTAGACGAACCTTGAACATATAGCATTACTTGGGAGATTTTGACCATGAAATATCTGCGGGTGGTTGAAAGGGTTGTTGATCAAAGATCACCTGTTGCTGAGATTTCTAGCCTGCACAGTTTTTGAACACTTCCACACACACACACCTCCTTGCTGTTTTTCAACTTCTGTCACTGCTCAACGATGGAGGAGATGGAGACTTTATAAATGTTTTTGTTTTATTGTATACTCAAGCCAAAAAAGCAAATGACAAAGCACTATTATTATCCCAGTATTTTGCATCATGACATATTACCTCTTCATTCGATGTTTCTGTTGGACCTCTTCTCTAATTAGCTAGCTTACTCGTCTCTTATTGTGAAAATGTGACTTTATTATTTGTGTCAACACAGGCCACCATGGGCTGTGCTAAAGACCTGGCAATATTGTTGCAATTGCTACTGGTAGATGTCAGTATAAGTCCTAAATTAATTAACAGTTAAATAAATCTTCCGCTCTACCTCCAGTTTCTATATGCTAGCTAAGGCTAGCAAGCTCTGCTAACAAAGCATTTGATAAATGACTACTAACTGACAGGGATAAGACCATATCTCTTGCTCCCTGTCTCTCTGTCCTCTATCCCTCTCTCGCTCTCTCTGTATTTTTCTGTAACAGGGACTTGGGTAAAGGAGGGACTGTGGAACATACCTTTGACAAACACTCTATAGATCTGGAACCTGGGAACCCAGTCAGAGCAGACCTGGCCTCACTACTGGTCGGCAATCGCACTGAGCCTGTGTAGGTTCATACACTGCAAGGAGTGTGTGTGTGTGTGTGTGTGTGTGTGTGTGTGTGTGCGCGCGCTTGCGTGTTCTTATGTTGGATTTAATTGTGTATAGGTGCTGTATCTTATGGATGATGTATTGTCTTATCCCCAGGCGTGTTCCTCATATGTTTCCAAACTACATCCGGGCCCCTAATGGAGCTGAGGCCAAACCAGTCAGCCAACTATATAAAGGTCAGAACTTGCTGAGTCACAATTAAATTAATATACAGCACCACTTGAGGTGGTCCTCATAAGGCATTACTAGACATCATACTCTAAGTGCATTATGAGGACATTATGAGTGCATGGTAATTATTGTAAACAGAACATGATATAATAAACACAATGTGGGGAGAAAAAATAGGGGGTTGAATACTTAATGAGGCAGCTGTACGGTTAATGGCATGATATTAAATTGAATGTAATTTTCTGATGTTTGCCTGATGAAATAAAAATATTGATTCTTCTAATGGGCATATAAGCTGGTTATAATACATCACAATGCACTTCAAGTAAAGCATTATTGAATGTAGTGGCAAACAAAAAAGGGTTTCAATACCACTTAGTTAGTGTCCAGGAATGGACATTTTACGCGTATGCAAACAAAAGGGAGAGAATCCAAAAGTCTTGAGCAAAAAATAATACAGCACAAACTTAAATATTTTAAATGATACGATAAGAATACGGTAAAAACTGGTAAGTGCTCCTGGCCTACCAACTTCCATTTCCCCCTCATCCTCCATACTGGCATCCATTTCCAAAAAAACCCATTGGCAATCAAAATCAATGGGGAGGGGCAGACAGGTAACTAAAACAGGTGAGTAATTAGTATTATACCTATCAAAAATGGGAGGTAAGTATGTAATCTAAATAAAAGTGAAAACAACTATAGATATATAATATAAACAAATGGCTCCTACATGCCGGCCCCTAATTGCGGCTGCAAGAGGCAAACAATTACAATTTTTTTTATAATTAAAGAAAACCTAAGGAGCCTATATTTCTTATCTCATATTTCAAATGTTCATATTTCAAATTGCACTATTTACATAATGCCCATTGATTTTGTCTTGTTTCTTGTTTGTGTTTGTGTATGTGTGTTAGTTTTGCTTCCTTCAACATACAGAGTTTGCTGATGGGTCTTTCCAAGATACTAGTCTTGGTCTTAATGGTCGCACTACGTACTTTAGAATCAGGAAGCGGTTTGATGACTCGTCCAATTAGCCATGAATTCCGTGGTGCTGTGTTGTCCACAATCAGCACAACATTGCCGGTGGTAAGGTTTCTTTTTTCCAGGTTCCATTTTTTCCACTCCTGCATTAAAGGAAGATACTCCCTTGTCCATCTTTTCCAGAATAAGTCCATGAGATACTAGATTTGCTTCCATCTCCGTCTGGAATACGAATCCTCCTTTTTGAAAAGTCCAGGTGATAAGACTGGCTTACCTTTTAGCTGCAATAGATGGTTAGGTGTGAGGGCCTCAAGGTCGTTGGGATCGTCAGATACTGTAGTGATTGGGCAGTCATTCAGAATAGCTTCTACTTCACAAAATGCTGTCTGTAAGCCGTCATCATCTACTGTTTACTGTCTCAACACTGATGTCAAGATGGTCTTTACCTGACGTAACATCCTCTCCCACACTCCTACATGATGGGAGCCAGAGGGTGGATTGAATATCCACTGGATGCCGTCTTGAAGCAGATTGCTTTGAATCTTGTCATGATTCAACTTTTTAAACGCTTCTCTCAGCTCACGTTCAGCGCCTACATAGTGCCATTGTCTGACCTCATTTCCTTAACCTGTCCCCTTCTACAGATAAACCTTCTGATGGAATTAATACAGGAATCGGTATCCAGAGATGAGGCCATTTCAAGATGGATGGCACGACTGGCTAGGCACGTGAATAATACTCAATACCTTTTCACCTTGCTTTGTCCACGCTTTACCTCAATTGGTCGAAAGTAGTCAGTTCCAACACATGTAAATGGGGGCTGGTCTGGTGATACTCGACTCTTGGGCAGATCTGCCATTTTCTGCTCCATAACTTTGGCCCGCTGACGAGAGCAAAACATGCAGTTATTAATGATCTTTCTTGCTGCAGAGTTTGCATGCAATATCCAATATCTTTGTCTGAGCTTGGAGAGAATGTGACTTCTTGATGCTGCCCTGCTTAGCCTACCTCCAACTCTCAACAGGCCATCTTCCATGACAGGGTCTAACCTGAAGATGGTACTGTTTCTTTTCACGCTTGATTATACTCTCCCCAAGTCTCCCCAATTTCCTCTGCAAAACAGTTAAACTGTCTGTAACATAACAGTGCCTTCTCTGCTTGCAGCATATCCTCTACGGTAAGACTTTGGCCACTCAATGTGGTTTTGAAAATGGTCATGTGTTCTTTAACTTTGTCTTTATTCTCTTTCATGAGTCCTTTTCTCTTTTGACTTAGCTGCTGTAGGGTTTGCCTGAATCTCAGCATCCAAGCTACTGCCCTTTTCAATTTACTCCACTGTGAGAAGTATTCAATCAATTCATTGGTTGGGCTCTTTTCCTCTTTCACCACTGTTAGATTGACAGTGACCTCCATCTTTACCTCAGGGTCATCAGCAGAGATGGGGTTTAGGTCCTTTGGCAGATTTGGCCATTCTGTGTCTGCCTGCCACAGGAATTCTGGGCCTTCAATCCATCTCTTGGACCTCAAAAAAGAGTCAGTGGTCATGCCATGTGAGGTGTCATCTGCAGGGTTAAGCTTTGAACTCACATACCTCCACTGTTGCTGGTACGGAACTTTTTGATTACGTTGGCTATGTAGCGCAATACTATTGTGCTATTAGTCCAATAGACGGATTCCTCCAATTGAATCTGAAGTTCTGCTTTCAACATTGAATTAATTTGCACTGTGAGGACTGCTGCTGTTAACTCCAGTCTTGGAATGGACATTTGCTTGAGTGGGGCTACTCTTGCTTTGCCTATGATGAAAGTGACGTGAGATTCATCCACAGTGTTTTTCTGGAGTAGATAGGTCACAACTCCATATCCTGCTTCACCAGCATCACAGAAATGGTGTAGCTGGGCAGATGTCACCTCTCCAAAGTCACTTGGTTTAATGCATCTGTTCACATGGAAACCAGTCAGTTGGTTAAGATCTTCCAGCCATTTCTTCCACTGCAGAGCAAAGCCACAGTTGGATTTGCACAATTCTTGAATTATTTTCCTTGCTGTCAACACAAAGGGTTCAAGGAATCCCATGGGGTCGTACACAGAGCATAAGACAGAGAGTATACCTCTTCTGGTGAGTGGTTGGTTCTTTGTCGCCGTTCTGAATGAGTGTGTCAGCTTCGGTATCCCATTGAACACCTAGGGTAGGTTTTCTCGGTCCAGGTCAAACTCCTTTACTTCCTTGGCCCTCTCCTGTGTAGGTAATGAAGCTAAAACAGCACGACTGTTATTGACCCATTTTGTCAGTCCTCCATCAAGGCACACAGCTCTGAGGTCTTTGGCTAGAGCGATAGCTTCACTTTCTTTGGGAACAGATTTCAAGCAGTCGTCCACGTAAAAGTTTCTTTTGACAGTATCTAGGGTGCTTTCATCATACCTGCCCTGGTTGTCTTCTGCTGTTCTCTTTAATGCGTAGCTTGCACAACTGGGTGATGAAACAGCGCCGAAGAGATGTACTGTCATCCGATATTCCTTCAGCTGTTGGCTGACATCACCGTCAGGCCACCAGACGAATCGCAGGAAATCACCATTCTGAGGCGGTACTCTGACTTGATGAAACATTCCCTCGATGTCAGCAATTAAGGCAATGTTTTCTTGTCTGAATCTGAGAAGAACACCAATCAGTGTTCTTGATAGATTGGGACCCTGAAGTTCTTTGTTCAGAGAAGTGCCTTTGAATGAGGCAGCACAATCAAACACCACACGAATGGTCTTCTTTCTTGGATGGTAGACACCGCGATTGTGGGATATACCATACTCGACCATCATCACGTTGCTGTGGTACCTTTTCACTGTGACCTTTCCTTATTACCTCATTCATAAAACCTTTATAGTCCTCAAAGAACCTCTTTGAGATACGACCATTTTTTAATGTCATCCTGTGTTGGAATATTTTCCTTTGTGACAGGAATTTCCTTTTGGGTGTGTACCTCTGGAAGCTGGAAGAAAGCGGTGTCCTCAATACTGCATACTTCAAGTCCAGTTACCCTGAAGCTGCTGTCTGGTTTCTCCTGTCCCATTGTTTTCAAAGGATTTCTGTTTTTACTCCTTTCAGATTGAGCTCAGTCACCAACTCCTTTGTACAGAATGTAGCTGAGCTACCTGGATCTAAGAAGGCATATGTTTGTATGATCTTGCCCTTCCCCTTAGCATGTTTGATTTGAACAGGCACTATAGAGGCAAATTTCTGAGGAGCAGCAGTGCGTTGCGTCAGCAAGAGGGGTGAGCCTGGACTGAAGCACATGAGGTTTAATGGGGGAGAGTTTCAGTCTCATATCAATTTCCAAACAATCTGTGTCTGGATTTTGATTTTACATCAAGTTAGGGGGCAGGGTGCAACGTAACATTTTTTCCCCACTAGCCCACTTGGCCAGTAGATCAGAGTTTTACTGGCCCCTTGTATATTTTCACCTGGCAGCCAAAAAATGAAAATAACTCACTCTATGTACAACAGTGAAGTTCCCTTTATATTTGGTTGTTTTCCTTTAGTTAATGATATGTAATGTTGATATATTACACAAATATGCAAAATACAAAATTAGGCACATTGGATCAGTAAATGAATGCGGTGTATGAATGTAGGTTTCTCCATATTTTGTGAGAGAGAGAGGAGAGGATGGAATACATAGGGAGAAAAGAAGAGAATTTATGATAATAACATTTCAGCAAGTATGTATGACCTTGATGATAAACTCAATGAAACAAATTAACATTAACAACATCAACATTAAATAAATGCTGAGAGATCTGCACTCCGTCCACTCTGTTCTTCTTTAGAAGAGCGACCATCTTTTCATAAGCAGTGAGGGGCTGCTCACTCTTTACGGTGTGGTAGGCTGTGTTAATAAGCTTCTCCATCCGCAGGTGACTCTCAGTATTTGCCCATCTTGCCCAGATGTTATGGTGCATTCCATTGTACGTGGAAGTCGATAATTCCGAGTCGGTATTTCCGACCTCCAATCTAAATGTGTTCTGGTGCATCTGCTCGGGAAAACACGGACGCCCGCAGCAAACTCATGTTTGTATGGCAAGTCTCAGAATTTTACAAGCATCTAAGGAGGACCTACATCAACTACTACAGCGCCAATAGTGAAGAGAAACGGCCCATATCAGTGAACTAGTAACGTTAACGTTAGTAGGCTAACAGCATGCTAATAAAGACTTCTATCATATCAGTGAACTAGTAACGTTAACGTTAGTAGGCTAGTACCACATGCTAGTAAAGACTTCTATCATATCAGTGAACTTGTAATGTTAACGTTAGTAGGCTAGTACCACACGCTAGTAAAGACTTCTATCTCGTAACGTTGAGCACAAATCAACCGAATTACGTTACAAATGTAAACTACAAAGTTGTTTCAACATGTTTTCATGACAAAAACGACATATGAGGTAAAAATGTATGGGAATTGTGTTTACTGTTCACGGTGCGCTATATTGCACGTCAGGTGTGTTTATATCGTTTATATAATGGAATGCACCATTAAGTGGGCCTGATGATGGGTTGTCCACTATCCGCTATCATACACAGTTTCTCTTATTTTTTTCGAGTACCAGTAAGAGCGCATCCCATAATGCATTTTGCCTTCCCCACGTGTATTTCAGCGAATCACGATGCATTTCATCGGTCACGTGTCTTGAAAACGATGAACTGATGAAAACGATTACATCTTCTAAATCTGCACTCATGTCGCAGATTGGCCTGCATAAACATTTACTGGCCCTGGGCCATGGGTTATGTCGGACCATGGTGGGCCACCAGAAAATACTGGCATCTCTTTAACAGGGAGTAGACATAAAAGTTGCTGTCTTACAAAGAGTTCAGTTACTTCATTCTGCCTTTGAATTACATTGGCCAGGATAGTATCATTGCTTCCATTCAGATCAGTTCCAATTTGACCATCTGCAGGCCTTGCTAGTAACTGCTAGTGTGATGTTTTTCGCTGTGTATTGATACTGGAAGCTCTTTGATCCTGTGCATTTCTTCCCTCAATAAAAGTTCCTTCCAAAGAGTCTCCAGGTGTTGTGCCTGGGTTGAACCTTTCCAAATTCTTGGAGCCTTTGTTGTCATGTCCTCCATGTAAGCATTCATGCCATCAGTTGGTGTCCTTATGCTGACTTGGGATGAAGTATTACTTTGCCTGTGCTGTTTAAGGACTCTTATTTTGGCGGTGGATGCTGCTATTTTTGCTTCTAATTCCCACCTTTCCTTTTTAGCCTTTAGTTCAGCCATCAGTCTAGCTTCTTCAATGTCAAGCTGATGTTTGATTTTGAGTGCATAACATACAAGGCTCACATCATGGTTGTATGACCATTAGTCATTATTAGTAATATTGGAATTGCATTTCTTTGTTTTCATCTTCAGATGAAAACATGTAAATGGCTTACATTAGCTAACTTGCAAAATACTAATCAATTCTTGAAAGACTTCTGTGTTTTTTGATGTTCAAGAAGCTGATTTTTTTTTACTTCAACCCAGCTGATGGAAATGCACCTAATTTTTTTGCGACATTTCAAAAGTTTTCTCAAAATTGTCTTGACACTATACTGTATAATATGTTACATTATCCAGAAAAAAAACCTGAAATAGTTTGAAAATGCTATTACAGCTAGCACCTATTACATTATCGGTTGCTACAATCCATCTCAAATGCCTTGCTGAATCAGTGACAAGCTATTACTGCTAACTCACAACCTGATTGACTGCTTTAATACTGCTCATGGGTTGTCTCCCAGGTAACGAAGATGGGTACCAGGATGTGACGTTGTCACTGATGAGTGACAGGTCATTGAACGGCAGTGGGAACCAGGAGTGGTGGAACATCGCCATAGCAGACTGCCTTCCCTCATTAGGGAGCTGTGGGGTTTTACCCATGGTCATATTTAATGACAAAGTCAGTCCACCTAGCCTGGGGTTTCTGGCTGGATATGGGTGAGAAACGCACAAACACATACACACGGATACACAGACAAACTCAACAAATGAAATAAGTACCTTGTAAGGAGTAGGGGTCCAGGTTTTGTGCTCCTTAAACCTGATTATGCATCTTGCTGCACTGACCTTGAATACAAGTGCTTTACAAATGTCAGCCTTGTCATTAATATCAGCTTTGTGAAGCTCACAATCTACAGTTTTTGTTGAGGCTGTGTCACAGAGGTTTTGATTACATTTTTTTCAATTTTTGAGGCTGTAGTTTTGTGGTGTTTAGCAACTATCCTGTTGAGTATCCATCCGCCCCTGTCGGTGAGATTTGACACTGCTGTTCCTCTTTCCAGATGCAGTTTTGTGTTTGGCATATGTTGTCATTATATCCAGACTGTTCTCCTTAATACATAATTCTACAGTTTTTTGTGACTGATGCACTGACAAACACTGACTATTTGGCCTCTTTTTAACTTGATTGTTTGAGCTCTTTTGAAGGTGATATATACTGCTAATTGACTTAATATGACATAGGTGCCTTTGGAACTGTGATCTGTCAAAGTTTGTATGTGGTGTTTCTGTTATTTTGTCCAACCCCTTGTTCATAAACATTCACACACAATTCACTCAAATAATTTGGTTCTACCAGTTTAGTTATTGAGTACGCAAGATTCAACCAATGTGAGATATGTTTGGGCATTCAGGGTTCCTGATCGCACTGACTATTTTATTCTATTCTATTCTATATCAAACCTCTCCTCCCAGGATCATGGGTCTTTATGTGTCAGTGGTTTTAGTGATTGGTAAGTTTGTCCGAGGGTTCTTCAGTGAAATCTCCCACTCCATTATGTTTGAGGAACTGCCTTGTGTGGACCGCATCCTCAAGCTCTGCACAGACATTTTCCTGGTTAGTATTTATGCACATAAACACACACATACATACATACTTACTACACCTACACCTGCACACATTCACATGTATACGTACTTTATGCTGTACATGAATTCTATGATGACTTTAACCTAGAGAACCAAACAAACTTTACCTTGCGTATAGTTTTGATAAATGATGAAACAGTTCTTGGTAGAGAACTCTTGGACCCCGCTGTATACTATCACTATCGTCTTAAATACACTATTGAAACGCTCTCATACATACACTTTTGTATGTAAAACCATTTCAGCAGTGTTTTAATATTGTATACGGAAGCATTTCAATAGTGTATGCAAGATGTTTTCAATAGTGTTTTCAATGTAAGTGGTTCAGCACTTACATGCATGTTTAGTGTTTCAATAGTACATGTGAAAGGATTTCCATAGTGCATACAGTAGGGGAGCTTCAGTGATGTGAGCATAGAGCATTTCAGTAATGTTTATAAGTTTCATAGTAATCATCTCATATATATATATATATATGTGATATATTGGTCACTTTTTGGTCATTTCATTTAATGACGTAATGACATGTTTTAGTTGTGTCGGACCAAAAACAGATATAAACAAACAATATGGAGAGAAAAGAGAAAAAAAGAGAAAAGGGGGAGCTGAAAAAGAACTCTTAGGATTTAGGCAATGCTTGATTACACCAGTATGTAACATACTACAAAGGTGGTCTCTTCTCATGGAACATATATAATAAATCTACAATATGTTGTATCAAACAGTTAAAATTATTCCTCTGAATATTATTTATTGGCTCTTGATAGTTTTGTGGACTCAAAGTATATAGTAAATGTGCTGCATTCTATTAGCATTGTGTACAGTTGCTCAAAAATAAAAATGTGAGTGTAAACGATCAACAAGCATCCTGGGTACTGCAATTCATTTGTAGTTGAGGGATAAGAAAATTATAACCAATGTTCTAGATTATAACAAGGAGGTATGAGTTAAAACAACACTTTCACTGAGGGACTTACAATATTACCATCCTCAAAGCCCTCTATATCTGTATCTTCAATACCAAATGAAGCATATTGGCCAAACATCAGTGCAGTGTATCAGCCCAAAAACCCCAAAATACAAAAATAGCCTAATTGTTCTCAGAAATGTGGGAAGGCATCAAGCCATAGTGTCCCATGTAATCCATGTGTTCCATGTAATTATGTGAGTAAATTGGCACATGGAAACTTTCCTGAGGGTTTGGCAAACTCAGTGAACCATTCTTGAGTGTATTTGAAAATCTATTATTGAGCCTGGGGTTTTTTCAAGGCAGGTGGTCACACATGCAGATATTTCTAAGGAGATATCTATCAAAGTGGACATTGAACAAAGTTGAATGCATGTCAAGCATAGTGCAGATTCAACTTCATAGTACTCACATGTACAGAGACAAACACTCACACACACATACAGTATACTGCACATGCACACAAACACTCATACCCTACAAATAAGTGCTATTGAACCTACATGTGCATGTGTTTCAGGTGCGTGAGACAGGAGAGCTGGAGTTGGAGGAGGAACTTTACTCCAAACTGATCTTCCTCTACCGATCCCCAGAGACCATGATCAAATGGACCAGGGACATCCACAACCGAGACAGACACTGACTCATTGGTTGATCTTATTTAGGAGTCTTAATAGAATACATTTATAACAGAAACACATTGCAAAAAAATCCAGGGGATAGCTCTTGGAAGGATTATTGAAATCTCACTCATTTCTAGAGTGAACACTCAATGACAGCCAAAGAGAGACATGGAAGGGGATGTATACAGACATTACTTGCCTGAGCACCTCTATCCAAACCACCTTACTACTACAGACTATGTAGTACTATCCATGCCTGGATTTCTTACTATGGGTCGGATTCATAGCAGGTGTTACTGCCATGCTTCACCCACTAGGCTCCTCAGGATTCAACCAAAGGCACTTCAATGGAAGGAGTTATTTAACAGGATTAAACACAATGCCCCTGGAAGGGAAAAGTAACAAACATAGCATTCAGGGTCAACTTCATCACAGATTAAGTTAATAATTTTGGGTCACCACACACTGCTGGACAAAGATTTCATTTGGAAAGTACCATAACAATGCAGAAAACCATCTACCATGGAGTCACCTATGGCACTATACAAACTGTTTTGACGTGAAGGGAAATTGTTTCGTAGAGTTGAACGATGGCAAAACACAGTGTGTTAAAGTGCTGGTCCTATGCTTCCCAGTGATTTGGAAACCTTTGCAAGAACCTAAACCAACCCTCTACGGAAAGGTCTTGTCCCGGACAAGAAAAGGGAATCACTTCAGGATTTCTTCAAGATACAAAATTCACATTGGCTGAATGATTGATTAGTTGACTGCTGATCACTCATTTTGCACAAGCCCCCCCCCCTTGTCCTCAACCCTCTAAATAAATGTATTTTTTCTTCTTCTATTATTTTTTGTGTTATTACCTATAAGCAAGAGGAACAGCCTTGACTTTGGACATCATTGCAACTGACAGAAGACTACAATGGATGGAAGGCCGGGAGAATCCCACTGAAAAGATTTAGTTAAAGCAGCTGTCACGCTGCCACGTCACCATTTGATAGTAAAGCCTATGAGATTTCTACCTTCGCATTCAACTAATAACTGCTTGTACACACTGTGAGCAACTTGATTGGTTGATGGGTCACTCTCCTCTGAGAGATTGTGGGTGGTGTGAGAGGCTCTGATTTCATCTATGTTGGTCTTGGTACCTATAAAGTTTTGAACAGACAAATCATGTATTTTCCCTGCTTTGGTATCTTACCTTTCATAACATTACATCGTTTTGATGAGTTAGCAAGTGCTAATTAAGTAGCATTAATTGAAAATAAACAGAAAAAATGAATACAGTTTCTTTAGAACTTACCATTAACTCCAACGATGGATGCAATTGTCCTCAAGCGTCTTTTTGGAGACCTTTATTCTTGTAGTCTTTAAAATAAAAGTTGTAGAGAACTGGTAAGCTTTAAATGGCTGTAATCAATTTCTCATCCATTTTGCACTTGCCAGGTGGAACTATTGTTAATGAAACAAAATTGCATCGCACTGCTTCAGTTGGCAGTGACCTCTCAAACAATACAATAGTGACATATTGTAGGGGATATATAAATATTGCAAAGTGTGGCACTTTTTTCCATTTCTGTGTGTGGTTCATTCAAGACTCATGAATCTATGTCGACAGAGCCATGCAGGTATGAAATGCAGTGTATGGTCAGGTAGTGTCTTTCTGTTGCCCTAAAACTTGGTTTCTTAACATGTTACAGGCTAAATGTAATGTAATGCTGATTGGGAAATGACTTTAAAGAGGAAATGGTTTATGCTGATGGGACAATGAAGACTGTACATAGTAACTGGTTAGATAAGAAAAAGACTTGAATCCAATTATTTTTCTTTGGTGAAAAGCACATTTGTCTCCAGAAGGACAAAATACAGCAGTTCCATGAGCACAAAAATTAATCTTAAAAAGGTGAATGTCTTGTGTGCTAAATGGTTCCTTGCTGAAAATTCACATATGGAAAATATTTTATGCTGGAAAGCTTTGACACATTTTCACACTGTGGCTTGATACACAGGGACAACTAAAACCATTATTAACCTTATGTGGCCCATATTTCATGTTTTTCCACATTTTCCTAAATAGATTTATGCTTATTTTCAGAAATGGTTACAAAATGTTAGCTGCTACAGCTGTCCACTATCACTTGAGCAGTTGCTAAATGCTAAATAGGCACAATTTAAAACACATTCAAAATGAAAACCTTTTGTGTTTTTCTTTTTTTGCCATTGTTTATTTTGGGAAGGATGGCTATATCAGTAAGGCTGAATTTACTTTAAAAAAACAAATACAGTACCAGTCAAACGTTTAGACACACCTGACACATCATGATCTTATGCTTAAATGCTTGAAATTAGTTTATTAGATAAATATAAATAGTGAAGTTGATGCCTATCAATTTCTTTCCAAAACAAAAAAAAAAAGTTTTTAAAAATGCACCCCCAACAAGTAGTTTTCATTTAGAACTTGAAATTTGAAATTTAGAGATGGAGAATGTTGAACCGCAATGATTAAATCATCATTTTAAACTTTAAAAGTTAATTTGTGGAATTTCTTTGCTTGTAATGCCTTATACAAAGGGGCTACTTTGAAGAATCTAAAATATAAGATAGCTTTGATTTGTTTAACATTTGTGTTATTTTATAGTTTTGATGACTTTACTATTATTCTAAAATGTGGAAAATAGTAAAAATAAAGAAAAAACGTTCTATGAGTAAGTGTGTCCAAACTTTTGACTGGTAGTGTATACAGTATGTATGTGCTCCACTTACAGTTTTTTTTCGATTGCGTTGACTCATTTTGCACAACAGATTTTCAATGTGCAAAACTCTTAACACAGAATGCTATACTGCTCATTTTGGGTTCAAAATCTAATATAGCATGCAAAATAAAAATACCAGTGTCAAATGAGAGAATATTATATGCAAAAGTTTATCATAGCACCAGAACTTTGGATATGTTCATCGTTGAAGTTTAATTATTGGTGCATTTTCAAATACAATGGCCATTATCAAATAATGCTGTCAAACACTAAATAATTGTCATCAAAAAAGACTGCAAGAGTCATTTACTCATAAGTACCAAATGAAGTACAGCAAGCATCCCCTATGATCCCCTGTGATAGACTGCAGTATATATATATATATATAGCTTGTGTTTTTATGGAAGACAAACAAAATATTAGATTACAGTAGATTACTGTATATGAAAGAAATCATACAGTAATGCAGTAAATTCAACTGTATTTTACAGTAAATCTTCTGATATCTGATATCTTCATTTGCAAGGCAGCGTTGGTAAAATCTTCTTCTTAGACCTCTGTTTACAACATAGTCGATCACAGTGGCTCTAATTTCATTTGACACAACTGCATGCCTTCTGACACGTTGGCCACGGCCATGACCGCGACCCTGTCGACGACCCTGTCCTTCATTGCCAACCTCATCGTCCTGCTACATGTTGTCAGAAACTGCCATTCAGGTTTCTAAGCAGCCTTTTATGTTTTGGTGAAGAGATTATCAATTGTGTTGCAATGCTACTCAAGTGGGCAAGGTTGCTGGAAGTGATGAGACATGACTACAAACGCCTGTTGAATTGATTTAGTGATCTGCGTTTGTAGTAATAAGCATTTGAACATTGTTGTAATGTTAGGTGGCTGTACTCTGAGGATGGAGCATATGATTTAGAGTTTTGCACTTTGTATGTCAGCATAGGATGTAGTGTCTTAGAGTATGAATTTTGAAAGTCAGTTTGGCACTTTGCATTTTGAGTTTTGTACATTGAAATTCTGCTGTGCAAAATGAGTCAAAGCAATCGAAAAAAAAACTAACTGTAGCCTATAGACTGTTTCAGCTAGGGGGGCTGCCTGTGTGTGCTCCACCTGCTGGAGAGGTCAAGGAAAACCGTCAAAGAAGGGATTGTGTTTGGCCAATAATTTCACTTATGATTACCCATGACCTCATAGGCTGTGGCTGGACTACTCATATCATCATTTTCTCATCAACACCCATGTATTTTGATATTGACAATGTCATATAAATTGTGTTGCTTGGTCTGAGACACGTAGACATTTGATACAATGTCAGATGTCAATGCCAATAAATGAAAAACAAAACTGACCAGGCTGGAGATAGTATTTTTTTGTGCAGGATATCATTTATATTGATAAGATTAGAAGAAACTAAGATCGTCAAAATGACTTCTGGGGATTCTTTCCCAAATACTGCCAGAATCTATGCTGAAGTTTTGTATCTACAGGGTGTGCCAGCATGAAGATTCTCCTCTGTGATACTGTATTCTAATGGAGTGAGGTGCTTTTTCCTCACAATTTCTTATCCAGGTAGGGTTGACTCAGTACACTCTGAGTCACATGAGTCTTAACAAGTTATGCTTACTTAAACATACAGTTAACTGCATATATTCTTTTGTGGAATTTATCTTCTTCTGTCACTCTGCATGCAGTTTGCAGAAACAAAATGGTTTGAACCCGCGAATCGCCACTTGCGTCAATATTTAGGGTTCAAACCCCGAAGGGGTAGAACCCTATTGTTTTCCTATTGGTTTATTAGGGTTCAAACCCCGGAGGGGTAGTAACAACCGTTACTCCAATCATCACAAACCTTGCAGGATATGTCCACATAAGTACCTGAAACACACCCCGAAAGTTTAATTGAAATCGACCACTAGGGGGCGCTACAAATGCAAACAATGGGCGTGGCAGAACACAAATCAGACTATAAATCAGAAATTGTTTGTCCAATCATTACAAAACTCGCAGGATATGTTTGATAACAATGTTGAACCACGTGTGTAAAATTATTTTGAAATCGCTCAATAGGGGGCACCGCCAGTTCCAAACATGTGCATGGGCCTGGCGCAAATTTGGCCTTAAATCAATGACAGTTTGTCCAAACATCAAACTTGGTGGACATTTTTAATTAAGCTGTTGAAACATGTCCCCAAATTGTTTTTGAAATTGACCAATAGGGGGTGACGGTGTTGTTGAACAAGTGCGTGGGCCTGGCAAATTGTGCTGTAAATACATGAGTTTTTCCATATGGGTGTAACCCACATTCAAATATGGTTATAAAAGTAGTATATTTTTATAAATTAAGTTACAAATAAATTAGGCTACAATTAAAAATGTTGACACTAAATAATTTGTAAGAAGAAACAATTAAAACGTATGCCTATACAAATTCATAGTGAAACATTCCCCTTTAATTAGTGAATATCCCTTTAAGAAAGACGTTTTTTTTCCTCTCTCGGAAAAAAAGTTACAGCACAGGTGCAGAGTTAGAACCGTGCACTGCAGAGAGAGAAACGGAGAGAAAGAGATAGATAATTTACTTTGTAAAAGACATAAATTTTGTTGTTATGGAAGAGTTTATTTTTTTGAGAAGTTTGTTTCATGGAGTTGGATATGGCGGCATATGAGTGACAAAATCCGCGAGCGCAATTGAGGTCACCGCGCGCGTAATTCAAACAGCCGCGCACACATATTATTTTTGAGAGCGCTTTCACAGCACTCGCACGCAGAATATATCTGCTCGCGCGAGCAATATTGTAACCTGCGAGGAGAAATCCATGCTTTGAGCGCGCGCGCAGAATCCGAAGCAGCGCGCACAACTATCATTGCTCACTTGCTCGCGAAACTTTCACCTGCTCGCTCGCGAGTGTTTTTTCTTTTTGGCAGTAAGTGGGCGGACCCAGTCACAATTGTATCCCTAAATCTAATTGGTTACAGTGATTGGCCTTTTTGTATCGGCGCAAGTAAACAAGGAAGGAGAAACAATAAAGCTTTATGTTCTATGAAGTGGTTGATGGAAGAAAAAAAAGAGTTATGTCCACTTGAATACCTTGATACCTTGACCTCTGTCATGAAGTGGACTGGTAATGAAGCAGTGGTCTTTTATTTAATGACTTGTTTGATCGATTGATAGCGTGAAATGTATAGGTTGTGAACGAATCGCGAGCGTCCATGCTTCTCTATCTCCATCAGATGAATGGCAAATGTCACTGTGATGTGTGTAATGTCCGATAACAAACTCGTCGCGTCTGTTTATGTAAACGTCATCGATGACGTATCAGGGTCTTGAAGGGTTGTCCCATTTCATAGGGGGAGATTTCAACCACTACCCCTTGTGACTCTGTTCCGAGGGCCAAGCCGAAGGGCGAGGGGCACTCGAAAACGAGGGGTAGGGGTGAAAATGAGAAATGGGATTCGGCCTAAGTAGCCTTAATCAAATAAATACGTTGATGAATATATATACATGAATCATTGCATACATACATGAATCACTATAATAATTCCAGTGTTCGCGCCCTTTGGCAATTTATTCACAATCAGTTATGGGAAAGTGGCAGAAATATTACTGTATAACAGTTATGACTTATGTTCATTCTTTAGGCTATTTGTTTATTTATTTAGTTTAGCTCTCCTTAACACTAGGACCGCCAGGATTATAGCACTACCTTCAAGCGCCACAGCGGTCTCCCAGACCGCTGGGTGTAACGGCATTGATGGCGTTCACAGTTGCAGTAACAATGCATTTGTTTGATAAAGTTGGGTGTTAATTATCAAAAATAAATAAAAAATAAAAAAATACAATAAGAAATAAGCTATAGGGTCTCCTTATATGGTATGGTATATGGTATTATGACAGCCGCTATAGCCGATGCAAGTGTGGAATTCAAGCTATATTTCCTAAACCAATAAACAAGAAATAATAATGCATGACTGATGTATTTAGATATATGCATCCAAGGAAACAACACACGCAAAGTCAACTAAAGTGTTAACTTAAGTGTTAAAGTGTCAACTAAAGGCTATAGGCGATATCGACGGGCTTTGCTCTAGGCTTTTTTCACAGTGCGCAGTAGCCTTTCACGGCACGGGCCAAAGCTGAACAGTTTGTAGTATGCTATGTATACAATGCTAAAATAGAATAATTTACACTATTCTATCAGATAGGACAACTATGCATATCAATTCAGGAATTACACAATAAACGAAATAAAAACATTTATTGCGCTGCAGGTCCCGACACAAAATAGCAGGCAAAAAACACATAATAAAAATTACACAATATTCAGAAAAGAAATAATGAATGAATATTAGAAAATAACAATCAATAATAATGATGTAGACTACATAGAGTAAACGAAATACAATATAATTCGTCAAATTTTAACATTAATAATTAATTATTATTATGAATAATATAACAGAACAAATAATCAGAATATTTTAACAGGTCAGGTGAAACGAAACAAGACGATGTGTCGCAAGATGTGCGCGTTGATGGCAGCCAGGTCCAGGATGAGTACAGCCGAGCCATCGGATCCACCACGTCAACTCCGACCTGAGATAGAAATTAGCGCAAACTGTAATCATTGTCCAACGCAAATATTTGTCACAACATCAGTGTGTTTTTATCTGTCTCTATAATACTACCATTTACACAGCTCACCTTGGAAACGTTGTAGAAGTTGACAGTCTCTGGCTTCTTCTTCAATCACTACCAATATCCAGGCGTTGGTGTGCTATGATAAGGATAATTGTAATATTAATAATCCGTTAGTAATAATTAGGAACAATTATGAACAATATAACGAACAAAATTCACAGAATATTTTGACAGGTCAGAGGAAACGAAATAGAACATAACAATAGGTGATTTTGAACAAACCTGAGGTCCAATAGGCAGTCCAGCTGCCTAATTTGCTTTACGCACTGCAGCCGGGGCAAAAGCTCTTCACCCTTGCACTGCACTTCCCGCAAACAGGTCGCTTGCATCCTTCACATGCAATCAGGGTCTGGTTCTTTTTGCAGTGGCTGTTGATCTGGCATTGCTTCCGTGTTGCGGGCTGTTGCTGGTGTGGCTCTCTCGGAACATGCGTGCATGTGGTCTTCTCTCAGCTCCTTGGCCAGCTGGAGGATGAAGACTCTTCGGGCGATGCTGTTCCCTGTGCACGTCTTGTACAAGATGTGCGCGTTGATGGCAATAATAAAAATAATAACCTATGCCAACCTGGCACCAATGGAGTGGATGTGGAAGTAGATGGCTCAGCTGGCAGAACTGGGGCAGCGTTGTTGGGCTTGGATTTTTTACGTCGGGGTTCCTCTGGCTGATAGTCGGAATCAGACAAACACTCCTCCTCGCTCAAGTCCACATCACTCAAGTCTGAAACTTCTCCACCATCAGATTCCCCTTCACCCAGTTCGTGAAATAATGCCAAAGCCTCCTCTACATTCAGTCTTCTGTTTGCTCTCTTCATCTTCTCTCTCTTCGTCCTCTTGATCATCAAATAGCGGGCAATAGCAGACAATACTGACTCAACTCAAATATGCTACTGCTCTGTGTTTTGAATTGAGATCTCACTATATATAGACAACGGGTATTATTGAAGAAAAACAAGAAACATTGCTTAGCAAGCAAAGACGCGCGAAATGAAACCCGCGAAATTTGAAAAAAAAAACACATTGTAATGTAGCGATGTATGGACATACAGTATGCCGTCAATCTGACCGCTATGGCGTTCCTAGGTATAAATGCTCAGAAATCTTTTGTCTTTTGATTTAGAACCTTCAACTTTGTGAAAATAAAGTTAACACATATTTAGGAAAAGTCATGGACTGGGGGCCTCATACTCTTTATTTTAACAGAGATATTTGCAACAGAAAACCCCAAACCGTCTGTGAGACCGCCGTGGCGCCGTGACCGCTGCTGCAGCCAACACCCTTCAAAACGCGCAACTTTTACTTTGAAGGCGAGCTGTCTCTGGTTGCGAGAGGACTGAAGACGAGGACTGTAACCAATTAGATTTAGGGATACCATTGTGACTGGGTCCGCCCACTTACTGCCAAAAAGAAAAAACACTCGCGAGCGAGCAGGTGAAAGTTTCGCGAGCAGGAGAGCAATGATAGTTGTGCGTGCAGCTTCGGATTCTGCGCGCGCGCTCAAAGCATGGATTTCTCCTCGCAGGTTACAATATTGCTCGCGCGAGCAGATATATTCTGCGCGCGAGTGCTGTGAAAGCGCTCTCAAAAATAATATGTGTGCGCGGCTGTTTGAATTACGCGCACGGTGATCTCAATTGCGCTCGCGGATTTTGTCACTCATATGTCGCCATAGTTGGACACTCTTCTTCCTCTTGGTGTGATAGTGTGCGCGCTGTACACGTCTGATGACTGCCATCGCTGCCAGTGTGGTAGGAGTGTTGTGGATCTGAAAACAGAATTGAACTGAACTACAGTACAAAGAACTAGAACTGAGTTTGAAAAGAACTGAAAATAATATACCACTTTAGTACTACATTACATTTATTTCAAGAATTTCCAATGTTATGTTGTGATGATGTAATGTTCATTTGATGTTTAGATTGAAGAAAGGTGAATTTTATTGTATCTTACCTGTCGAGGAAGAAAGGAAAAGCGTTAAACCCAAAAGGTTATATCTCTGATTTACCTGTCATTGATTTTAAGGTTTACTTACCTGTTTACCTGTGAAGGAAAAATAATAAGACTTAACTCAGGGAATAAAATAAGACATAACCTACTAACCTAAAATAAGTTATGTTAGAAACCTGACTAAACTGACTAATCTCACTAAACTGACTTAAACTGACTAGACTAACTAATCTATAGGAAACTTAAAGGAGAAACCAAAAAGGTTTGGTTATACTCACCTGTGATTTAGGCCTATAAGAAGATTGATTTATTGTATGATAAGTGTTATTTTTGTTTGTTTGTTAGCTTTCCAATCACTAAATTGACGGCTGCTATATTTAAAGCTCTGTGTCTCCGGTCTGATTTATTATATTATCATCACCACTCCCACGAACCTAGAACTAGTCCAGTCGTATACTTCGGATACTATCGGATACAGTGACACAAGTGCTACATGGGCTTACAGTATAGTATTTTTCTGGGGCTTTTATTTTTAAATTGGGCTTTTTTGTTTGAGAATGGAAGCCTCTGTCCTGGTGGCCTTGCTTACTTAAACATACAGTTAACTGCATATATTTGTTTGTGGAATTTATCTTTTTCTGTCACTCTGCATGCAGTTTGCCGTAACAAAATGGTTTGAACCCGCAAATCGCCGCTTGCGGCTATATTTTACATTGTTTTGCTCTAGTTTCCTGTAGTATCAATCTCACAAAGTTATGACACTTTGAAACAGTATCACATTAAATGTGTTGTTGCATTATTTGGAGTGTCTTTCCATGAAACCTATGCTGAAGTCTGAATATGAAAATGATTTTAGCCGTATGTCAAATTTATTTTTGCAAATAAGGCCCATGAACATTAACAACATGCATTATCCTAGATGGCACGGCTCAGGTAGCGCCTTTGGTCTTGTGATTGTTCTTTCATCTTTATCCACAAGGTTATTTAACTATCCTAAATTGCTTGGATCCCCTCCTTTGTGAAACAAGCCTTTGTGTTATAATGGGACTATTTTATTAGAGCACAGGGCGCAAGGATATTTCAGTTGATGTCATCATATTGTAATTCAAACATGTAAATCATCACTAATGTTGGGTTCCAATCTACAATCAGTAAAGCCAGTAAAATGCGACAGTCACCTCCGGATTATTCATCTACCTAACACACATAACACCACATGGTGTCAGAAGCCCAAGAGGAGAGATAATGGCCAAATTCCCACCTCCTGAAAACTTTGACTCACCACGAACTGTGGCCATAATGCAGTGGTTGCAACGTAAAAGGATAGCAACCAACCCAAACACAGACGAGTGAGAGGTACAGGTCTGTACACTGCTCTATTCACTAGGGAAGGAAATTGAGCAAGTCATTTTTTGGGGGCGGACAGTTAAGAATGATTGTGATGTTTTAGGGAAACTGGAGTAAATACGTAAGTAAGTAAATACAATTGAAAAGAGCCCTCCATCAGTGCACCCAAAAGCCTGGTGAGATCAATGAGGAATGTATCAGAACTTTGCGTTCGCCAAAAGCAGGAGAAAAAAAAGAAAGTACAAGACAGGTTAGTCACTGCACATTAGATAAAGAGCTATCAAAGCTTCAATTTACACCTGACTTATTGCTCAACAAAGCAGTAGAGCTTGTGAGACAGTCAAGTAAAAGGGCATATTAGTGAGCAAGGGGCTAATGCTAATAGTGCACAGTTAAATGACAGATGTGGGCATGGACAGTACAGAGGGGGAAATGCAAAGACATGTGTTGCATGAAATGCAGAATGCCACAAATGTAAAAAGGCTGGGACATTTTGCTATTGTTTGTCGCTCTCACATAGTCAAGAGGTCATTGCGCCCAAGGAAAGCGATGAGAACCAGTTCCATTTCTTGGGAGAAATCACATGGATGATTCAAACAAGGCATGGACAGTGAAACTGCCAATACAAGCTATTGAAATAGACTTGAAAATTGACACAGGGGCAGACACAAGTTTTATATCATGATGGAAAATAAGCCAAAACTGAAGAAAAATGTTAGACAGCACAGGGGTAACCAAACTGTATGGGTTACTTCAGCTACTACAGAGTGGGAAAGGCAATAGTTTAGGTTCCAAATGAATGATTAAAAGGATGCTAAGTCATAACGTAGCTGTTGCAATGGGCTTAGTCAAACAAATAGCAGAAATCAATAGCAGAGAGCAGTATACATTTTCTTGTACAACCAAGGTAGCCTGAAAAAATAAATGAAAGATGAAAGTTGGTGCCCATGCTCCCTAAGGTGAACGGAAGTCAGACCGCATTTTAGCCAGTGGCGCAATTGAAGAGAGAAAGGTGCCTACAGAGTGGTGTGCTCCAATGGTCCGGGGCCAAGGAGAACAAGGACCAGCCAAGGGTATGTGTTGACCTAAAGAGGTTGAACAAAGAAATCAAAAGAGAAATATACTGCCTATGTAACGATTATCAGTCAGGGACAGAAGGAATCAAGGAACTGCTTTTCACTGTTTTTTTCTGAAGACAAATAAAACACATAATTGCCTTCTGAGTGGTCACTGCAGATCTGGCAAACCCGTAGCAGAGCAGAGCTACTGGTAATGTTTCAAAGAATACATCTATATATGAAAATACATATCTTTGATAATATCTTTGATAATATACATGGTTAGACCAACCAATGATCAGTACTTAACAGAATTTCTCTTGCATTAAAACATTCAACTCCTACATTCACCCAAAATGGAATGAAAACAGTATTTAAACAAAATGGAAAATGTATTGGGCATAGTATGAAGTGCAACTGTGCTTGGAAAATTACCAGTTCTTTTACAGCAAATGTGGGAAGAAACCGCTAGCCTTTGTGCTGTCTCCACACTGGCCACGTGGCCAAAATACCTCTTCCGATTGGCTTCTGTAGGAAACTGAGATCTGAGAGATTCATTCATTCATGTAACACAACATCAGAAAAGTTTTCATGCCCCCCCTCCCAGTTGACCTGCATCACATAGTGAGGATGGAGGCATCTCAGGAGACTTTTGTTTCTCCAAACTGGTGCACATTGGTGTGTGTGCTCCTCTGTAGGTGTATTTCTTTATTTTCCTATGTATTCAACGTAGATGTAGTTTGGCCAATATACTGATGCCTATTTTAGTCCAATAGTGGATGCACTAGCCTACACAACTAAATCTTGCCTCCCACTTTATTTAAGTGTGATTTAAAGAATCTAGTGCAACATAACTCCATGAGGCCAATCATCCCAGGTTTTGGCAGGTGGTGAGGACATTTTTGTCTATGGCCTACTCTAATCTCTACTCTCACCATTTCGAATCAGGGGCACTCAAGGACAGTGAGAGGCTCGCTACTTTGACTAGCATTTTCCACTCACATTTACTAAGTTCCCACATTTACCGTAACACACAATTTACATGAGCCACATACCTGAAGAAGACAAAATAGTATATATAAAAGTAGAATAATCGTCATAGAGCATTACGTGACTCACGTGACAGTGGAAAGCATGGAATCAAGTTTCCTTTACTTGTTAATACATAGTAAATAGCGCAATGAAATGCTGGTATGCTGGTGGCCTCCAAATAGAAGGAAGAATGTAGTGCAGAAAAAGGTCATAGCTCATGTGACAGAGTGGTGGGAGGAATACCAACACCACTCTGGGAATTTCACCCAAGGAAACAATAACCACAAGGTACAAAAGAAACCCTGGATCTAATACCTCGATTAGACAACACAGACTACCACATGTTCGCTAAGAAGACAGGTTTCAAGGCAAAAAGAGAATTTATTGAAAGGTTTTATCTCTGGGAGCAGCTGTAGGGAGAATAAGGCACAAATACAAATCAAATCACATTTATTTGTATAGCCCTTAATCACCATTACAGTCTCAAGGGGCTTCACAGTGTCCAACATGTGAAAACAATACATGGTTAGTACACGACATCCCCCAGCCTTGGACCCTCACAGAGGACAAGGAAAAACTCCAAAAAAAACCTTTTAGGGAACAATTTTAGGGAAAAAGTGAAAAAAACCTTGGGAGGGGCTACTCAGAGAGGGATCCCCCTACCAGGACGGTTGGGCGTGCAATAGATGCCGAGTCTGGGCAAGCAGCATATACACAATGCATAAAAGTTTATTTGGGTGGGAAATCCAGATCTGATGTGGGGCATCACAGCAAACGGCAGCTCAGTCAGTGTCATCACAAGACTTGGGGACCACGCAGGCGCCAACACTGCCCAGACAGGAGACGCACTGCCCAGCGTCCACAGCAAACGCCTACTCAGTCAGCATCGTCCTAGGAGGGGGGGACCACGCAGACGCCAACTCTGCCGAGCTGCAGCATGGAACTGATAGGAAACACACCCACACACACCCATACACGCACTCTCACTCACACAGACAAACATGACCAGCGACAGTGGACAGCTTTAATAGGACATGTAGGCATGATGCTAGTATCCACGGGGCGGCTGTGGCTCAGGAGGTAGAGCGGGTTGGCCTCCAATCGGAAGATCGTAGGTTCGATTCCTGGCTCCTCCAGTCGAAGTGTCCTTGGGAAAGACACTGAACCCCAAATTGCTCCCGATGGTCAGGCCAGCACCTTGCATGGTAGCTCACTGCCATCGGTGTGTGTGAATGAGAGGCATATACTGTAAAGCCCTTTGGATAAAAGCGCTATATAAATGCAGTCCGTTTACCATCCATCGGCAGGACCCTGAGCTAGCTGGTCTAGCTTTACTCTGAGAAGAGACTGAGCCACTCCCTCAAGGCTGGAGGAGTTTTTAGCCTTGACTTAAAGACTTCGATAGAGCCTGCCTCTCTGATCGAGGGAGGCAGACTGTTCCAGAGATAGCGAGCCCGGTAAGAAAAGGCTCTGTTACCTGCAGTTTTCTTTTTGACTGCTGGGATAGACAGGTAGCCAGCGTCCTGTGATCTGAGGGCGCCTGGCGGTTTATATGGTTTAATCAGATCTGATAAGTAGGACGGTGCCATCCCATGTAATGATTTATATGTAAGTAGAAGCACCTTGAAGTCACACCTGGCCTGAATTGGTAGCCAGTGTAATGAGGATAGGATGGGCGTTATATGGTCAAATTTCCTAGTTTTGGCCAGGATTCTGGCAGCAGCATTCTGGACCAGTTGTAGTTTTTTAGTTCGCCCAGTAGGTAAGCCTGAAAAAAGGACATTGCGATAATTGATTCTCGATGATACAAAGGCATGTACTAAAATTTCTGCGTCTGCTTCTGTTAGCATGGGTCAAATCTCGAATGAGAGGGTCGGGTCGAATTTTATCCCAAGGTTTTTAACGTATGGGCTCTGGGAGATTACCAGTGTTGGGCAAGCTACTTGGAAAGTGTAGTGAGCTAAGCTACCAGTTACTCTACATTAAATGAAGCTTCACTACACTGAAGCTACCCCCCAGAGAAATGTAGCAAGCTAAGCTACAGCAACATGGCAAAAGTAGTTTACTACATCAAAGCTATTTTATTTTATTTTTTTTACATTGATCCAACTTCATTCCAAGTCAATGCTGATCAGTCAAACAGATAGGCAGGCAAAAAATGTTCAGTTCAATTGTTTATTAAATTACTGTTTGAGGTCTTGGAAGTTGAGAGCAGTTTCTTCTTGGGGTTGCACAGTAAGCACCTGAACACATCATCTTTCTCTGTTGTTTCACTTAAACTCATGTATTAGCTCGAGGCAGGCCACGGCGACTCCCTCGGGATCAATTCCTCTATGTCCTCACCCTCTGCCATCTTTCCATCAAGTAAACTCAAGCTCGCGGGTCTGTATTCCCCTGCAGCAGACAAATTGCAGGCATCAGCCCAAGGATTGGTACGTGATGTCACCGTCATAAGGAACTGCTTCTGTCGGCTACACATACAGGTCCGTGTATGGCGGTGGCGTCACTTACTGATCCTTAGCAGTTTTATTTCAGACCACAGCAGAAAGCTCCGCTGCGCTTGAGCTTCAGAAATGTTCGGGAAAATGTAGCTTGTGTGGACGCTACTGCACTACTTGATCAATAAAAGAGCTTTGCTACTGATTCAGAAAACAGCGACGCTACCACCACGCTACTGAGAAATGTAGTTAAACTAGTAACGCTGCTACTTGTAGCGACACTACTGCCCAACACTGGAGATTACACAACTATCAAAATTTAGAGTACGATTCTCAAATAAATGTCTATGTCTAGCTGGTCCTACAATCAGAATCTCAGTTTTGTTGCCATTAATAAGTAGAACATTTTGTGACATCCAACATTTTACCTATAGGCAGGCCTCTAGTTTTTGAAATTGGGTGTTATCGGTTGGTTTGACTGATATGTAAATTTAGGTGTCATCGGCGTAACAGTGGAAGTTAATGCCAAATTTATGAATGATGTCACCGAGTGATAATATTGATACCTCTTTTTGACCAAAGCATTTAGAGGGCTGGTTCGGAGCCAGTATCTAATGTCGAACAAGTTCTTCACGTTTCGACAGCAAAAGAACTGGCTCTCGGCTAGGAAAACTGGTTCCAGAGAGGCACCAACACTTTGCTGGTCCAGAACCAAGAACCACTTACGTCAGGGGCTGGGGGCGGGATTATCGTGACCAACAGTTTGTTGTGACTGCCATTTTTAAAAAACAGAGCTTCAGATAGATAGATAGAAACTTTATTTATCCAGAGGGAAATTGCAGAAATGGACAAAATCGAATCGAAATTGAACCAACTCCGAACCGGCACTAGCACCAGCCCAGAACCAGCACTAGGTTCAAGTTGGTGGAAAGGGGGTAATAGATAGAGAATAGTAGTGGTCCTAGGACAGAGCCTTGTGCCACACCAAAGTCCATATTGCAACACAGCAGACATCCCAAGTCTCCCGGAACGTCCGGGAGTCTCCCGGATATGAGCCCAATCTCTCTGACTCCCGGAAAGGACTCCCTGACTCCCGGAAAGGAGTTAATCTCCCGACCAAAAAAAAAAAAAACAACGCACGAGTTATGCACTTCGGCACAACCACAGCATGCAGAATGTGATGTTCAGTGATGTGATTTTGTGATTTAGCTAGCCAAATGGAACAACACGGAGCCAAAAAAAAGAAAATACACAGTTCTCATCAGACCACTCACGAACATATCCATGTCTTAAGGCAGTAAAAAATAAGCCAACTATGGCACACTGCACTGTGTGCAATTCTAGCTTTTCAGTCGCGGGCAGAGGTTTAAATGACTGCAAAAGACATGTTGAAGTAAACTCAGTTTAAGCTAGCCTAGGTAGCGATACACATTGCAAAGCAGCCTGTTAGTACAGAGGGAGGCTTAAATTAGCCAATGTCAATATAATTTATCTAAAACGTTTTTGTCTGTAAATCTACATGTCAGTGGGTATGTGCAGGGGTTAAAGTGGGCCGGAACGATCCGGAACGGCGTTCCGACACCTTCGATTAATAAGTAAATAAATCTGATTGGCAGTTTCATACATAATGTCAAGCGAGTTCATTTTCGTGTGCTGCAGCCTGGCGTTCCTTCCAGCTGCCCCTCCTCTCTGTGTACCCTCCTCTCTGAGGCTACATCCACACAAATACGCTTTCGTTTTAAAACTAAAACGATCTCGGTCCACACTAGCGTTATAGCACCGTTTCAGAAATTATCTCCGTCCATAAAAACGCATATCACGTTACCATTCACCTACACTGGGCATGCGCGTGCCGGTGTAAACAGGATTGTCTGCTCTGCTTAGTTGCAGAAAATATCGTTATGAAGAACAGCAATGGCGAAAAGTAAGAGCAGAGATGTCTTTGTTTGGATGGACGACGAGGTTACCGAAAGTAACAAACGAGTATAAGGCGGTAAACGCGGCGGGGAGTATAGATTGGGAGTCATCGTAAAGCAAATACAGCGACATATTACAGCGGTACCAGGAGCACTATCCATCGCCAGGGAAGGATACGTCTGACTGATAAGACCCAATCAGCAATCGGACGTGGCTCTCCCACAGCAGCCAGCTAGGGCAGAAGCAACAGATGAGATTGACAGCAAACACAGAGAGATGTAGAAGCAGGGCAGAAAAGCCTAATTTCTATTCTTCTGTGCCTGTATATATTTTGTTATGTGTTTGACACAACATGAAGCAATTGAGCTGTATATATTGTTATTTGTCACAAAGTACTTGGCAATTAAATATTTACAGTGGAGCATATATATATATATAGTATTATTTAATAATTAATTTAAGAAAGTGTGTGGGTGACCCCCCAAACGGTCAGCTACCACCACAAATATAATCTAATTCTGTGGGAAACACTGTGTACACTATGTGTTGTTGAAGTTATCTGGTTCAAATGTCTTAAATAAACAATAATTATTATGAGGTGAGTCATTTTTCCCCGCTGCACCGCATCTTAGGGTTCCCCCACCTGCCAAATCCCACTTTAACCCTTTAACCCCTGGGTATGTGTGATATGATTAGATTACCAGGCTATAGGCTGCTGTGTTGTTCTTTATGCAGGGACAACAGCACATTAGGGAGGCTAAACGTAGGGAGAGCACTTAGGACATCGGTCAATTATTTGATACTGGACGGGATAGTACGCGGTACCACGGTACTAAGGCAGAGGTTGGTTTAGAGTTCAGTCAAGCTTCAGTTAAGGGTGATGCACTAAAGACACAGTAGGCTAAGTGAGAGACCAGAAAGCCAGGGTAACCAGAAGAAGAAAACGTGAGTATTAGGCCTGGTTGGTTTAAAGTTCAGTCAGATCCTGCTGAGGAGTTGTGGTAGCGTGGCCGAGCGGTCCAAGGCGCTGGATTAAGGCTCCAGTCTCTTCGGGGGCGTGGGTTCGAATCCCACCGCTGCCAACCTTTGATTTACGGAGGAGTATTTCCACCCAAATGTTCTACCTGTTGTGCTCTGAAAGATTTGTGTCGCATGCATCCAGGACCACATGCTTAATGAGTCAATTCAGATTGCGAGATTGCTGAACCGCGTTTTCCTAAACACGTCTGATTGTGGGCTCCACCTTAAAACAGGCCCTACCAAGGAAGTGCACCCGCAAGGAAGGTCCCACCGAGATTTGAAGTCGGATCGCTGGATTCAGAGTCCAGAGTGCTAACCATTACACCATGGAACCTGTTCTGACACTATAGTAATCTGCCAGTCAATCAAACTTTGAAGTAGTTCACCACAAGGCCATATGTTTTAATGTACTGAAGATCAGCAAAAACTGAATGCTGTTTTCAATGACGTTTGAATTACCAGCTAGGAATTTCATCGAGTGTCTTTAGAATAGGCCCTGCCAAACTGTCCAACTGCTCTCAATTTGGAACGGCCACTGAGACATTAAATGTGATTGCTTGGTGCTTGGTTGAGCACGGAGTTCCTGGTAGCGTGGCCGAGTGGTCCAAGGCGCTGGATTTAGGCTCCAGTCTCTGCGGAGGCGTGGGTTCGAATCCCACCGCTGCCAACCTTTGATTTACGGAGGAGTATTTCACCAAAATGGTCTGCCTGTTGTACTCTGAAAGATTTGTGTCGCATGCATCCAGGTCCACATGCTTAATGAGTCCAGTCAGAGTGCGAGATGTCTGAACCGCATTCTCCTAAATGTGTCTGATTGTGGGCTCCACCTTAAAACAGGCACTACCAAGGAAGTGCACAAGCAAGGAAGGTCCCACCGAGATTTGAACTCGGATCGCTGGATTCAGAGTCCAGAGTGCTAACCATTACACCATGGAACCTGTTCTGACAGTATAGTAATCTGCCAGTCAATCAAACTTTGAAGTAGTTCACCACAAGGCCATATGTTTTAATGTACTGAAAATCAGCAAAAACTGAATGCTGTTTTCAATGACGTTTGAATTACCAGCTAGGAATTTCATCGAGTGTCTTTAGAATAGGCCCTGCCAAACTGTCCAACTGCTCTCAATTTGGAACGGCCACTGAGACATTAAATGTGATCGCTTGGTGCTTGGTTGACCACGGAGTTCCTGGTAGCGTGGCCGAGCGGTCCAAGGCGCTGGATTTAGGCTCCAGTCTCTTCGGGGGCGTGGGTTCGAATCCCACCGCTGCCAACCTTTGATTTACGGAGAAGTATTTCCACCAAAATGGGCTGCCGTTATTGCTCAGAGAGATTTGTGTCGCGTGCATCCAGGACCAGATGCTTCCTGCGTCCAGGGGTGTAAATAGTACCGAGAAATTGTACTTAAGTTAAAGTATGGGTACTGCTTCAAAATCTTACTCAATTACAAGTCAAAGTATCTAGCTAAAAATACACTTGAGTAAAAGCCAAAAAGATTCTACTCTTAAATGTACTCAAGTATTAAAAAGTAAAAAGTGTTGTTTCATTTTAGAATTGTCTATCCATTGCAATAATAAAAAAGCTTAGGGGACACTTTTTGCATTAAAAATACTTGAGTACATTCAGTAAAGCCAATCGTAACACCACGAAAAACAATTGTGACATAACAAAGGTCAATTGTGACATGACTAAAGCCAATTGTGACATCACAAAAGCCAATGGTAACACCACAAAAGCCAATCATGACATGACTAAAGCCAATCGTGGGAATATCTCTCCTATTGCTTCAACCTGGAAGCGCTCACATTTTCCCGCATTTAGCTCGTTGGGAAGCCCTTGGCCATTGCTAGCTAGCTCCATATCAAAAACCGTGTTAACAAGTTGCTTTTTGGATCATTGACCAGCCAATTAATTCTAGTTGCGAGTAGATAATCATGACGATCTTTCTTGCGTTACCTTACACTGCCACAACAAGTAAGACTTTTTCTTGCCCCGACTCCCATCTGCTGGAGAAGGAGATTCCATCAGGAGACACTGTTTCCATGATTGGGGCACGTCCTGGATCTCTCGCGCACAGAAAGATCCTGCTGAGGAGTTGTGGTAGCGTGGCCGAGCGGTCCAAGGCGCTGGATTAAGGCTCCAGTCTCTTCGGGGGCGTGGGCTCGAATCCCACCGCTGCCAACCTTTGATTTACGGAGGAGTATTTCACCAAAATGGTCTGTTGTGCTCTGAAAGATTTGTGTCGCATGCATCCAGGACCACATGCTTAATGAGTCAATTCAGAGTGCGAGATTGCTGAGCTGCATTTTCCTAAACGCGTCTGATTGTGGGCTCCACCTTAACACAGGCCCTACCAAGGAAGTGCACCAGCAAGGAAGGTCCCACCGAGATTTGAACTCGGATCGCTGGATTCAGAGTCCAGAGTGCTAACCATTACACCATGGAACCTGTTCTGACAGTATAGTAATCTGCCAGTCAATCAAACTTTGAAGTAGTTCACCACAAGGCCATATGTTTTAATGTACTGAAAATCAGCAAAAACTGAATGCTGTTTTCAATGACGTTTGAATTACCAGCTAGGAATTTCATCGAGTGTCTTTAGAATAGGCCCTGCCAAACTGTCCAACTGCTCTCAATTTGGAACGGCCACTGAGACATTAAATGTGATCGCTTGGTGCTTGGTTGACCACGGAGTTCCTGGTAGCGTGGCCGAGCGGTCCAAGGCGCTGGATTTAGGCTCCAGTCTCTTCGGGGGCGTGGGTTCGAATCCCACCGCTGCCAACCTTTGATTTACGGAGAAGTATTTCCACCAAAATGGGCTGCCGTTATTGCTCAGAGAGATTTGTGTCGCGTGCATCCAGGACCAGATGCTTCCTGCGTCCAGGGGTGTAAATAGTACCGAGAAATTGTACTTAAGTTAAAGTATGGGTACTGCTTCAAAATCTTACTCAATTACAAGTCAAAGTATCTAGCTAAAAATACACTTGAGTAAAAGCCAAAAAGATTCTACTCTTAAATGTACTCAAGTATTAAAAAGTAAAAAGTGTTGTTTCATTTTAGAATTGTCTATCCATTGCAATAATAAAAAAGCTTAGGGGACACTTTTTTGCATTAAAAATACTTGAGTACATTCAGTAAAGCCAATCGTAACACCACGAAAAACAATTGTGACATAACAAAGGTCAATTGTGACATGACTAAAGCCAATTGTGACATCACAAAAGCCAATGGTAACACCACAAAAGCCAATCATGACATGACTAAAGCCAATCGTGGGAATATCTCTCCTATTGCTTCAACCTGGAAGCGCTCACATTTTCCCGCATTTAGCTCGTTGGGAAGCCCTTGGCCATTGCTAGCTAGCTCCATATCAAAAACCGTGTTAACAAGTTGCTTTTTGGATCATTGACCAGCCAATTAATTCTAGTTGCGAGTAGATAATCATGACGATCTTTCTTGCGTTACCTTACACTGCCACAACAAGTAAGACTTTTTCTTGCCCCGACTCCCATCTGCTGGAGAAGGAGATTCCATCAGGACACACTGTTTCCATGATTGGGGCACGTCCTGGATCTCTCGCGCACAGAAAGATCCTGCTGAGGAGTTGTGGTAGCGTGGCCGAGCGGTCCAAGGCGCTGGATTTAGGCTCCAGTCTCTGCGGAGGCGTGGGTTCGAATCCCACCGCTGCCAACCTTTGATTTACGGAGGAGTATTTCACCAAAATGGTCTGCCTGTTGTACTCTGAAAGATTTGTGTCGCATGCATCCAGGTCCACATACTTAATGAGTCCAGTCAGAGTGTGAGATGTCTGAACCGCATTCTCCTAAATGTGTCTGATTGTGGGCTCCACCTTAAAACAGGCACTACCAAGGAAGTGCACAAGGAAGGAAGGTCCCACCGAGATTTGAACTCGGATCGCTGGATTCAGAGTCCAGAGTGCTAACCATTACACCATGGAACCTGTTCTGACAGTATAGTAATCTGCCAGTCAATCAAACTTTGAAGTAGTTCACCACAAGGCCATATGTTTTAATGTACTGAAAATCAGCAAAAACTGAATGCTGTTTTCAATGACGTTTGAATTACCAGCTAGGAATTTCATCGAGTGTCTTTAGAATAGGCCCTGCCAAACTGTCCAACTGCTCTCAATTTGGAACGGCCACTGAGACATTAAATGTGATCGCTTGGTGCTTGGTTGACCACGGAGTTCCTGGTAGCGTGGCCGAGCGGTCCAAGGCGCTGGATTTAGGCTCCAGTCTCTTCGGGGGCGTGGGTTCGAATCCCACCGCTGCCAACCTTTGATTTACGGAGAAGTATTTCCACCAAAATGGGCTGCCGTTATTGCTCAGAGAGATTTGTGTCGCGTGCATCCAGGACCAGATGCTTCCTGCGTCCAGGGGTGTAAATAGTACCGAGAAATTGTACTTAAGTTAAAGTATGGGTACTGCTTCAAAATCTTACTCAATTACAAGTCAAAGTATCTAGCTAAAAATACACTTGAGTAAAAGCCAAAAAGATTCTACTCTTAAATGTACTCAAGTATTAAAAAGTAAAAAGTGTTGTTTCATTTTAGAATTGTCTATCCATTGCAATAATAAAAAAGCTTAGGGGACACTTTTTTGCATTAAAAATACTTGAGTACATTCAGTAAAGCCAATCGTAACACCACGAAAAACAATTGTGACATAACAAAGGTCAATTGTGACATGACTAAAGCCAATTGTGACATCACAAAAGCCAATGGTAACACCACAAAAGCCAATCATGACATGACTAAAGCCAATCGTGGGAATATCTCTCCTATTGCTTCAACCTGGAAGCGCTCACATTTTCCCGCATTTAGCTCGTTGGGAAGCCCTTGGCCATTGCTAGCTAGCTCCATATCAAAAACCGTGTTAACAAGTTGCTTTTTGGATCATTGACCAGCCAATTAATTCTAGTTGCGAGTAGATAATCATGACGATCTTTCTTGCGTTACCTTACACTGCCACAACAAGTAAGACTTTTTCTTGCCCCGACTCCCATCTGCTGGAGAAGGAGATTCCATCAGGAGACACTGTTTCCATGATTGGGGCACGTCCTGGATCTCTCGCGCACAGAAAGATCCTGCTGAGGAGTTGTGGTAGCGTGGCCGAGCGGTCCAAGGCGCTGGATTTAGGCTCCAGTCTCTGCGGAGGCGTGGGTTCGAATCCCACCGCTGCCAACCTTTGATTTACGGAGGAGTATTTCACCAAAATGGTCTGCCTGTTGTACTCTGAAAGATTTGTGTCGCATGCATCCAGGTCCACATACTTAATGAGTCCAGTCAGAGTGTGAGATGTCTGAACCGCATTCTCCTAAATGTGTCTGATTGTGGGCTCCACCTTAACACAGGCCCTACCAAGGAAGTGCACAAGCAAGGAAGGTCCCACCGAGATTTGAACTCGGATCGCTGGATTCAGAGTCCAGAGTGCTAACCATTACACCATGGAACCTGTTCTGACAGTATAGTAATCTGCCAGTCAATCAAACTTTGAAGTAGTTCACCACAAGGCCATATGTTTTAATGTACTGAAAATCAGCAAAAACTGAATGCTGTTTTCAATGACGTTTGAATTACCAGCTAGGAATTTCATCGAGTGTCTTTAGAATAGGCCCTGCCAAACTGTCCAACTGCTCTCAATTTGGAACGGCCACTGAGACATTAAATGTGATCGCTTGGTGCTTGGTTGACCACGGAGTTCCTGGTAGCGTGGCCGAGCGGTCCAAGGCGCTGGATTTAGGCTCCAGTCTCTTCGGGGGCGTGGGTTCGAATCCCACCGCTGCCAACCTTTGATTTACGGAGAAGTATTTCCACCAAAATGGGCTGCCGTTATTGCTCAGAGAGATTTGTGTCGCGTGCATCCAGGACCAGATGCTTCCTGCGTCCAGGGGTGTAAATAGTACCGAGAAATTGTACTTAAGTTAAAGTATGGGTACTGCTTCAAAATCTTACTCAATTACAAGTCAAAGTATCTAGCTAAAAATACACTTGAGTAAAAGCCAAAAAGATTCTACTCTTAAATGTACTACTCAAGTATTAAAAAGTAAAAAGTGTTGTTTCATTTTAGAATTGTCTATCCATTGCAATAATAAAAAAGCTTAGGGGACACTTTTTTGCATTAAAAATACTTGAGTACATTCAGTAAAGCCAATCGTAACACCACGAAAAACAATTGTGACATAACAAAGGTCAATTGTGACATGACTAAAGCCAATTGTGACATCACAAAAGCCAATGGTAACACCACAAAAGCCAATCATGACATGACTAAAGCCAATCGTGGGAATATCTCTCCTATTGCTTCAACCTGGAAGCGCTCACATTTTCCCGCATTTAGCTCGTTGGGAAGCCCTTGGCCATTGCTAGCTAGCTCCTGGTAGCGTGGCCGAGCGGTCCAAGGCGCTGGATTTAGGCTCCAGTCTCTGCGGAGGCGTGGGTTCGAATCCCACCGCTGCCAACCTTTGATTTACGGAGGAGTATTTCACCAAAATGGTCTGCCTGTTGTACTCTGAAAGATTTGTGTCGCATGCATCCAGGTCCACATACTTAATGAGTCCAGTCAGAGTGTGAGATGTCTGAACCGCATTCTCCTAAATGTGTCTGATTGTGGGCTCCACCTTAACACAGGCACTACCAAGGAAGTGCACAAGCAAGGAAGGTCCCACCGAGATTTGAACTCGGATCGCTGGATTCAGAGTCCAGAGTGCTAACCATTACACCATGGAACCTGTTCTGACAGTATAGTAATCTGCCAGTCAATCAAACTTTGAAGTAGTTCACCACAAGGCCATATGTTTTAATGTACTGAAAATCAGCAAAAACTGAATGCTGTTTTCAATGACGTTTGAATTACCAGCTAGGAATTTCATCGAGTGTCTTTAGAATAGGCCCTGCCAAACTGTCCAACTGCTCTCAATTTGGAACGGCCACTGAGACATTAAATGTGATCGCTTGGTGCTTGGTTGACCACGGAGTTCCTGGTAGCGTGGCCGAGCGGTCCAAGGCGCTGGATTTAGGCTCCAGTCTCTTCGGGGGCGTGGGTTCGAATCCCACCGCTGCCAACCTTTGATTTACGGAGAAGTATTTCCACCAAAATGGGCTGCCGTTATTGCTCAGAGAGATTTGTGTCGCGTGCATCCAGGACCAGATGCTTCCTGCGTCCAGGGGTGTAAATAGTACCGAGAAATTGTACTTAAGTTAAAGTATGGGTACTGCTTCAAAATCTTACTCAATTACAAGTCAAAGTATCTAGCTAAAAATACACTTGAGTAAAAGCCAAAAAGATTCTACTCTTAAATGTACTCAAGTATTAAAAAGTAAAAAGTGTTGTTTCATTTTAGAATTGTCTATCCATTGCAATAATAAAAAAGCTTAGGGGACACTTTTTTGCATTAAAAATACTTGAGTACATTCAGTAAAGCCAATCGTAACACCACGAAAAACAATTGTGACATAACAAAGGTCAATTGTGACATGACTAAAGCCAATTGTGACATCACAAAAGCCAATGGTAACACCACAAAAGCCAATCATGACATGACTAAAGCCAATCGTGGGAATATCTCTCCTATTGCTTCAACCTGGAAGCGCTCACATTTTCCCGCATTTAGCTCGTTGGGAAGCCCTTGGCCATTGCTAGCTAGCTCCATATCAAAAACCGTGTTAACAAGTTGCTTTTTGGATCATTGACCAGCCAATTAATTCTAGTTGCGAGTAGATAATCATGACGATCTTTCTTGCGTTACCTTACACTGCCACAACAAGTAAGACTTTTTCTTGCCCCGACTCCCATCTGCTGGAGAAGGAGATTCCATCAGGAGACACTGTTTCCATGATTGGGGCACGTCCTGGATCTCTCGCGCACAGAAAGATCCTGCTGAGGAGTTGTGGTAGCGTGGCCGAGCGGTCCAAGGCGCTGGATTTAGGCTCCAGTCTCTGCGGAGGCGTGGGTTCGAATCCCACCGCTGCCAACCTTTGATTTACGGAGGAGTATTTCACCAAAATGGTCTGCCTGTTGTACTCTGAAAGATTTGTGTCGCATGCATCCAGGTCCACATACTTAATGAGTCCAGTCAGAGTGTGAGATGTCTGAACCGCATTCTCCTAAATGTGTCTGATTGTGGGCTCCACCTTAAACAGGCACTACCAAGGAAGTGCACAAGCAAGGAAGGTCCCACCGAGATTTGAACTCGGATCGCTGGATTCAGAGTCCAGAGTGCTAACCATTACACCATGGAACCTGTTCTGACAGTATAGTAATCTGCCAGTCAATCAAACTTTGAAGTAGTTCACCACAAGGCCATATGTTTTAATGTACTGAAAATCAGCAAAAACTGAATGCTGTTTTCAATGACGTTTGAATTACCAGCTAGGAATTTCATCGAGTGTCTTTAGAATAGGCCCTGCCAAACTGTCCAACTGCTCTCAATTTGGAACGGCCACTGAGACATTAAATGTGATCGCTTGGTGCTTGGTTGACCACGGAGTTCCTGGTAGCGTGGCCGAGCGGTCCAAGGCGCTGGATTTAGGCTCCAGTCTCTTCGGGGGCGTGGGTTCGAATCCCACCGCTGCCAACCTTTGATTTACGGAGAAGTATTTCCACCAAAATGGGCTGCCGTTATTGCTCAGAGAGATTTGTGTCGCGTGCATCCAGGACCAGATGCTTCCTGCGTCCAGGGGTGTAAATAGTACCGAGAAATTGTACTTAAGTTAAAGTATGGGTACTGCTTCAAAATCTTACTCAATTACAAGTCAAAGTATCTAGCTAAAAATACACTTGAGTAAAAGCCAAAAAGATTCTACTCTTAAATGTACTCAAGTATTAAAAAGTAAAAAGTGTTGTTTCATTTTAGAATTGTCTATCCATTGCAATAATAAAAAAGCTTAGGGGACACTTTTTTGCATTAAAAATACTTGAGTACATTCAGTAAAGCCAATCGTAACACCACGAAAAACAATTGTGACATAACAAAGGTCAATTGTGACATGACTAAAGCCAATTGTGACATCACAAAAGCCAATGGTAACACCACAAAAGCCAATCATGACATGACTAAAGCCAATCGTGGGAATATCTCTCCTATTGCTTCAACCTGGAAGCGCTCACATTTTCCCGCATTTAGCTCGTTGGGAAGCCCTTGGCCATTGCTAGCTAGCTCCATATCAAAAACCGTGTTAACAAGTTGCTTTTTGGATCATTGACCAGCCAATTAATTCTAGTTGCGAGTAGATAATCATGACGATCTTTCTTGCGTTACCTTACACTGCCACAACAAGTAAGACTTTTTCTTGCCCCGACTCCCATCTGCTGGAGAAGGAGATTCCATCAGGAGACACTGTTTCCATGATTGGGGCACGTCCTGGATCTCTCGCGCACAGAAAGATCCTGCTGAGGAGTTGTGGTAGCGTGGCCGAGCGGTCCAAGGCGCTGGATTTAGGCTCCAGTCTCTGCGGAGGCGTGGGTTCGAATCCCACCGCTGCCAACCTTTGAATTTACGGAGGAGTATTTCACCAAAATGGGCTGCCGTTATTGCTCAGAGAGATTTGTGTCGCATGCAGTCCTGCGTCCAGGGGTGTAAATAGTACCGAGAAATTATACTTAAGTTAAAGTATGGGTACTGCTTCAAAATCTTACTCAATTACAAGTCAAAGTATCTAGCTAAAAATACACTTGAGTAAAAGCCAAAAAGTTTCTACTCTTAAATGTACTCAAGTATTAAAAAGTAAAAAGTGTTGTTTCATTTTAGAATTGTCTATCCATTGCAATAATAAAAAATAGGGACACTTTTTTGGCATTAAAAAATACTTGAGTACATTCAGTAAAGCCAATCTGAACCCCAAACGAAAAACAATTGTGACATAACAAAGGTTCAATTGTGACATGACTAAAATCAATTTGTGACATTCACAAAGGCCAATGTACTCTAAAGCAATCAGAAAAACTGAAATGCTGTTTTCATGACGTTGAATTACACCTAAATTTCATCGAGTGTCTTTAGAATAGCCCGTGCCGAACCTTGCCATCTGCTCTCAATTTAGGAAACGGCCTGAGACATTATTGTGATCCTTGATGCCACTTGGTTGACCACGAGATTTCCTGAGTCTCTTCGTACCGGTTCCGCCGCACGGATTTAGGCTCCATTCTCTCGGGGCCGTGGGTTGAAACCATCCGAACTCCTTTGCCATTTGGGGACGCGGTATTTCCACAAAAAATGGCTGCCAGAGTTGTTGCTGCAGCAGGATCTGTGCGCTGGATCAGGACCAGATGTTCTGGGGTCCAGGGTTAAATACCTCGAGAAATTGATTATTGAGTTTAAAAGGGTGCTTTATGTTCAAAGAATCTTTATCCTGCAATTACAGCCCATATGTTCTAGCTAAAGAATACACTAGTGACGAAGTATATAAGCAGAAAGGTAATAATCTACATTCTAAATTAATCATACTAGCTAAAATAACTTAAGTAAAAAGGTTTTATCTTAATTTAAGAATTAGACTAAAGTCTTTCATATTAAATGCTTAGGGGACACTATTAATGCATTAGGGAAACTTTTTTGCATTAAAATTATTGCCAATGTAACACCACGAAAACCAATGTGACCATAAAAACAATTGTGACATACAAAGGCAATTGTGATTACAAAGCAATTGTGACTACTAAAGCAATTGTGACATCGACAAAAGCCAATTGGTAACACACAAAAGCCAATCGTGAACATGACTAAAGCCAATCGTGGACTACTCTATTGCTTCAACCTGGAACTGCTCTACATTTTCCCGCATTTAGCTCGTTGGGAAGCCCTTGGCCATTGCTAGCTAGCTCCATATCAAAAACCATGTTAACAAGTTGCTTTTTGGATCATTGACCAGCCAATTAATTCTAGTTGCGAGTAGATAATCATGACGATCTTTCTTGCGTTACCTTACACTGCCACAACAAGTAAGACTTTTTCTTGCCCCGACTCCCATCTGCTGGAGAAGGAGATTCCAACCATTAGACACTGTTTCCATGATTGCGGCACGTCCTGGATCTCTCGCGCTTCCAGGTTGAAGCAATAGGAGATATTCCCACAATTGTCTTTAGTCATGTCACGATTGGCTTTTGTGGTGTTACCATTTGCTGAGGACTTGTGGTAGTGTGGCCGAGTGGCCGAGTGGTCCAAGGCGCTGGATTTAGGCTCCAGTCTCTGTCTCCATTGCAATAATAAAAAAGCTTAGGGGACACTTTTTTTGCATTAAAATTACTTGAGTATATTCACTAAAGCCAATCGTAACACTGCGAAAAACAATTGTGACATAACAAAAGCCAATTGTGACATGAGTAACGCCAATGGTAACACCACAAAAGCCAATTGTGACATGAGTAAAGCCAATGGTAACACCACAAAAGCCAATTGTGACATGACTAAAGACAATCATAACATCACTAAAGTCAATTGTGACACCACAAAAAGCCATTTCAATATCGCACATCCTAAGGTTCTTGTCAAAACGTATTTTTAAATTGGCACTATGGCTACTGTCCACTGGGAGAATGCTAGCATTTTGTATCAATGCTAGTGGAAATGAATGGTTTCAAATAGCCAGTATTTACCAAACCAGATACTGGCTAGCTGACCATGGCCATGGGTGGCGATCGTTTCGTACAGCTGTGGGGTTATCAGTTCAGCCAATGAAAAAAATAATACAAATTTAAAGTTTCTAAAGTTCATTGGACCTGCGAGACTTGTACTTGAAAGGTCTGAATTTTAAATGTAAGGAGTAAAAAGTTGTTGTTTTGTACAAGTATACAAATTGAATAATACTCAAGTCAAGTACTTTACACCCCTGCCTGTGTCCAATCACAGTGCTAGATGTCTGAAATCTTGAACTGCCTCTTCCTGCCTCCAACAAGGAAATCCCTGCTTGTACAGTGAATTGTGAAATTCAAATGTCATGCATTAATTCAGTGAACAATTCCCAGAGAATGGGTGTGAACTTGTTGTTGCTGCATTCACGTAATGTCTGTCGTGGCAATTTAAGTCAATTGCACTTTGTCTAGTTGGTGAGATCCGCTCAATAAAGCTATAACACGGCTGAGATTCCATCGGACTGGACAGAAGTGATTGTGTGTCCATTTTTCAATGGTGGGGATCAGGCTGACCCCAACTGTTACAGATCCATTTCCATCTAGCCTTGATTTGAACTCGGAACACTGGATTCAGAGTACTAACCATTACACCATGGAACCTGTTCTAGGAGTATAGTAAGTCAATCGAACTTTGAAGTAGTTCACCACAAGGCAATATGTTATGTATTATGGCAAGATCCCCACTAGGTACCACAGGAACCTAAGAGTACGTCCTACCCTAAGCTGTTTACATTTGAAAACGGCATTTTCTGGTCTCACGTTTTCGAAAAGCTCGCCGTCCACAATAGACCACCAAAAACTCGTCCAGCTCACTCACAACTGGATCAAGTGACAGTCAAACAGTGAAACGTCATCATTTTCGAAATTCTCCATTCTTGCAGTCAACATTACAACAGGGGGGGTCGTGTTTTTAAATGTATCCACTTGGGAGAGCATTTTCGAAAAGCTCCGTTTTGCGGGAGGGAGGCCAAAAGATATAAGTATGCGTTTTCAAATGTATCTGGCTTAATGTGGATGTAGCCTAAAGCCTCCTCCCTCTAGCAAGGAGTGATTTTACCCCATTAAACCATCAAAAGTAACACTTTGCAGGTTTGACCAGCCCGCTTGCTGGTCATTAGCCATTAGGAGATGGGACCAATGAAGGGCCAGGGAAATTTACAGACCCTTTTCATTCAAAGAGCAATAGAAAGCACAAAGAAACTGTAATATAAAAATGTACTTTTTGTATGTATGTTCTAATGTTTAAAGTTCACATTCTGTGGTAAATGATGTACTGTGTATTCTCCAGTACCCTCTCCATTATTTGAGGCACACAGTGTTTATTAAAACTTTTAATTTACTTGTTGTTTTAAAGTAGTAATGTTTGATGTCATATGAATCCATTTGTTGTGAGGTGATCAAAGATGTTACTTTCATGCACATGTGATCAAGTGATGTGATGTTTTCTGAACCTGAGCTGTAAATGCAGTTTTAGGAGATTTTGATCCATGGTCATCAGGTTGTAAATCTGTGACATGCAAATGAGGGAAACACCTCCTTTCCTCACATATGATATAAACTCTCAGTTCTCATCCATGTGGGCGGCCCAAAATCTAATTTGACCAAAACCTAAGGAGCCCCAAAGGACGATCCGAAAGCTAAGGAACCTGATGGGTGGGTGGACAAATCCAACAAACTCAGGCGGAAAAACATCAAGAAACATCAAGAAACCGTCCTATAACCCATCCTGCAGCCCGTCCTGTAACTGAGTTTGAACCTGGCTCAAAGCTCTTCTCTCAGCTCAACTACCAAACCAGCTCCAGAGTGAATCTCACCAAGACGGCCGATTGAGTTCACTCCAGCTAATCCAGAAGCCAACGTCAGAAGCCTATGAGGCGCCAAACGTACCCCACTAGATTTCATCCACGAAATCCATTTTGTGCCACGAAATTCCGTCACACGAAATCCAAAAACACTTTGTTTGATTTCGTCCACGAAATGCATATGGGCGTCTAGTGGATTTCGTCCATGAAATTCATTTTGTGCCACGAAATCCATGCCGTCAATTTCGTCCGGCACCAAATCAATTTCGTCGATTTCGTCCGCATTTCGTCGGTTTCGTGCGACACGAAAATCACGAAATGACTTTCGTGAAACACGGCACGCATTTCGTGGACGGAAATGCATTCCGTGGACTTAAAAGGTATCCTTATGCATATGCTGTCACTGGCCTACTTTCACTGGCCTATTTTCACTGCCCATTTTCACCCACTAGATGGCGCATAGGTGATGCAGAAAGCTCGGCACACTAAAGTGTTTGGCATATTACGGCACTAAATTCATTTAATACTTAATAATTAAGGTTTGAAACCATGGAACAAAGCAAACTTTCTCCAGCAGCAACAACCACTAATTTATTGTGTAACATGGACAAGCGCCTCACGCTTGAGTAAGCAAAACATCAAAAAGGCGAGGCAGTTAAATGATAAACTGCAATGAAGTATAAGGTATTTAAAAAAAGAAAACATATTTCTTCATCATTTTGAATTTACTGCATGGAATTGGAATAAACGTATTATTCACGCACTCGTCTCTCGTCTCCAGAGGGCACAGCATTTCCAGTGTTTGATCAATTTAAAATCTCAACGTCCAGTGAAGTCAGCGCATAACCTTTCTAATGTTAACAGACAATTACTCCAAAATACTGTTTTTTAAATGGTTTAAAAGCATACGCAATGCATGGGGTTAAAAGTGCGCTTAGGGAAACAAGAGACAAGTGCGTGTGTAACACCCAAGATAGTCAGACAAACTCAGGGTGACACTGTTAAAGTGAGGGGTTTATTCAGAAAGAATTAATAAATACATAAATAAACCCTATGGATGACTGGCCCCAGTGTCTTATTTAAGATTGTAACTGCCTATTTGCCTATAACTGCCTAACAAAACAAGAACGTAACACTATAACATCCATTTATTATTACTTATTCAAGTATCTGTGAAGTATACAGTGCTTCAATTCTATTCCCAAATGTATTGAAACGATCTAGCCACTACAAGGTTAGCCTCGTTACCACGACAACTGTAAACAGAGGCTGAGCCTATATAGAGAGACAGTGGCAAATAATACATTTGCGGACATTTCAAGAGATGACAACACTCTGGTTAGCACCATTACGAAACGAAATAACATGTTTGAGTGATTGGTCTATATACTTCTGGTTCATTGTTTGAAATGAAATAAGAGACACATAATTCAGACAGTTTTAACACTGAACATAACTGAATTTAGTAAGGCTATACAAGGCTGAACATACGTGATCTTGATTGCATACAATTCTAAAAGGATGAGAGGACAGAGTTCAAACTAGATTATTTTAATGGGAACATTTGGAAATTACAAAATAAAGTGCACAAACAAAGTAAAACCAGATTACTCGTCTCTTCTCTGCTGCCTTACCTATGGCCCCACAACTGGCCAAGTAACGATTGTGCAGTTGAGTACAAAAGGAAAATCTGTACTCTCTAATGGATATAGTTTGAAATGTAGCAAAGGCAAGTAAAAGTGAAATTACTGACTTACTCAAAAAAGTAAAAACACACAAGAAACTATTCAATTACAGTAACGTGAGTAAATGAAATAAGTGACTTCCACCCTTGGTAATTTGCCACTATTGCAGTAGCCTAATAGAAAGTACTATACAGTGTAGTTTCCCTAAAAGGGTTGCAGTTTACTCTCTTAAGCCCCCCAATCACATTCCAACCGTGGTTGGAAGTGGTAGTAGTTTTTTTTCAGTGCAGGTTTTGTGCTCAAATTTGCCGGGTGAATTCATTGTGCGCCTTTTTTGTCCAATCAGATACTTGTGCGCCAATTTTATGCCCATGGTCGAGTTTATCTGTCAGATAGTACAACGTTACCAGAGCAGAAAGGGAGAATAATAAACCACTGGCTTATGTGGCAGGTTCAAGGCTAACGATGGCAAGCAATTGAAATGATTTAGTTCTTGGGGTAAGCAGCAGTTTACGCCTGCTTGTCGAGGGTTTGACATCCCAGGCTACACCTGTCACAGTCGTTAGGACGGGCACCATGACTTCACCATCCACAAGTAGTCATCAACCTGGACCAGAGACTTTTCATTTTCCACCATCTGTGCCTGAACCAAACAGTGGACCCAACAGAACCCGGGATCATTCATCACTGGTGAGTAGACTGACCTAGGTAACTGTAAAATCTTACCCACAGAATTAGCATTTTTAAGCAGCTATAGTCTATTAAACACAAATACATACACATTCAAATAGCAATTTGGCTATGAAGCCATAACACTAACGTTAACCAATACCATCAGGAACAATATCGTGGATCGTAGTCAAATTTATGTAGCTAGGTAGCTGTGCAATCAAATGTAAGGCTACTGGCAGTATTCACTTTGAACTAAGTTACAAAGAAAACAGACGCCTTTTTTTTTTTTAATCCAAAGCGACTTACAATAAGTGTATTTAACGTAGGTAGGCAAGAGAACTACTAATGTTAGTCACCAAAAATCATAAGCGCATATCCTCCCCATCTAAGAGCACAGCCGTGCCAAAGTAAAAGTGTAATATATATATATTTCTTATTATTTAAACAAAACAAATAAGTAAGTGCTAAGAGGAAGACTCGGGGTAGTGTTTCTTGAAGAGGTGGGTTTTCAGCCTGCAGCGAAAGATGGGCAGTGACTCAGCTGTCCTGACATCAGTGGGGAGTTCATTCCACCACTGCGGGGCCAGGACAGAGAAGAGCTGTGACCGTGTAGATCGTGTAGTACTACTCTTAAATACATAGCTCTGATACCAAGTATTTTGGTTGTCTTTGGCGTGATGACAGGTCCATTTTGCTTCACAGGCCTTCAGTTAGCGACTCTTTAAGCCTGAGTTTCCAAGTACCCCTGACTGCAGTGTGCAGTTCGGCGCCGTGCTCAATATGGCCGGAGTGTTTGACTCCGCCCACATTGAGCACGGCCCCGTAAATTGAACATATCTCTAATATAATCAACCCTTATTATTGATCCGATATCCTGAACAGGACCTGCTCCAGAGCAGGTTAGCCGTTTAGCATTAGTTGCTATGGCGACACACTCCGGTAAAAAGTAAAAGTAAACCACCTTTGTGATACTGAAAACCCTGGATTAATGTTACTTCACTAACCCATAATCCAGATTCGTAGTACAGGACCCTGGGTTTATCCCATATTGTCAACAAACTAATCCGGTTAACTGAGTTAGACACATACATGAAACGTGACCCAGCTGAATGTGAGCTTGTGCATTGATAAGAAGAGCAAAACTTTTGTCAGTCAGGAACTACTTTCATAAAATAGTAATATATGCTTTTATACCACTATTTTATGCTTACATTTTGAGTTTGATATTGTGAATGATATTATGAACGGGATTGAATGGCATCTACATGGTAGTAACACCAGTCTCATGTTAGCTAAATAAACAACGGAGGAATCCTATGAGAACAAACCAGTTACTGGTTTCTAAAGTTTTTAGCAGTTATTTTAAGTCACTCTATACGCAAAATAACTAATTGAATCTATCTTTTTGTAGGCTGATGACCAATTGAAACAACGAATTGAGCAAATGCTAGCTCTCAGATTGACCATTGCAGACATTGCACAGAATCTTCAAGTCAGCCGCAAGACTGTGTATCAGAAGATAAAGGAGTACAATATTGCTTATCGTCGTTTTACAGAGATTTCCACAGAAGACCTAAGGAGAGCAGTTGTGGAGATCAAAGCAGGTCATCCAACAGCCGGGGAGGTGTACATTATGGGACATCTCAGATCGCGACACATTTTTGTGCAGAGGATGTGCGTCCTCAACATATTGCATGAGATTGAGAGGCATGGGATCACTGCAAGACAAAGTGGCATTATCAATAGACGAGTCTACTGGTCTCCATGTCCCAACTTTGTGTGGCATATGGATGGCCTCCACAAATTGGTGCGATGGAAATTTGTCATACATGGTGCAATAGATGGGTTTAGTCGGCTCATTACATTTCTGAAATGTGCAACCAACAACAGAGCTGCAACTGTCCTAAACTCCTTTAATGAAGCCATTGGCGAGTTTGGATGGCCATTACATGTACGGACTGACCATGGCGGAGAAAATGTCGATGTCTGGAGAGCCATGTGTGAGCACCACAACACTACAAAAGCTGCCATGGCAGGGAGCTCCGTGCATAACGAAAGAGTTGAGAGAATGTGGCGGGACATAAACCGCATTGTGAGCTCACAATTTAGGCAAGACTTCTACAGTCTTGAAGCAGAGGGAGTCCTGGACCCACTAAATGAAGTTGATCTGTTTTGCCTTCACTGGGTCTATCTCAGTCTGATCAACAAGGTGTTGTCTGAACATAAAGGGGCTCACAATCATCACTCTGTGTCAACCGAGGGTCACTACACACCACTACAGCTATACCACAGCAACCTACATCTCCTGGAGCTACACCATCACGAACCCCAGACAATAACTTTTCCCCCGCACGAAAGCCATGGCAGATTGAGAGTGGAAAACTTGCTCTTTCAAATACCCAATTCGGTTCTTCAGCACCTGAGACATGAGGTCCCCCAAGAAAATGTCACAATGTCAAATGCAAAGGACATGTTCAGGAAAGCAGTGCATTGTGTGGGAATGGAGCTTTTAGATCAGTGGCCTCATCACTATTAGTTGTACTAAACATCTGGGGGAAAAAACTGTCAGTACTCTTGGCATGTGATTTAAACATTAACAACTAGTCAAAGAACTGACTTGTAATTGTTAAACAATTTCTGGTATATGACTTCAGGAAATACTCATGGTTAAAATAGTTACTTTAAATTTCACTTTCAAGCCTTTTTTTCATATACATTATGTAGAATCAAGGTCATGTTGCAATAAAGACAAATATGGTTATCTAGTTACCATTTCTTGGTTTATTATTGATCATATTAGAAGTCTTTGCTGACTCAACTTGCAAGGGAAGTAGTAACCACATAGATGCTGCAAGAGTTATAACTAGGTTTTCTGCCATTAAATTAACAGCAAATTATATTTTAAAGTTAAATTGATGGTCTTAACTATAACTTCTCACTTGTTGATTATCAGGCAAACTATCACTACTACACAAAATAAATTTTGATCATTTTCATAAAATGTTGTGTGTTTTATTTAACTTAGGGACATCTGTGGTGTTCCCGGTCAAAAATGACCGGCTATTGGAAATGCATGGGTGAGACTACAAGTTGAAATTGAGAGTTCAGGAACATGTCCATCCATCAGATGGACACACTGCCACTCCCAGACCCCTATATGCATGTGCATGTGTGCGTGCACACACACACAGAGACCTCACCCCGCTTCTTGGGTTTCCCTGGCAACCTGGAACCTTTCCCCAATAGAGCGCAACAGTGACCGCCCACTTTTTGAACGGCTCCGGTTGTGGAAGTGAATTTCCCATTAATTTACTACATTGACATTTCAGAAAATACGTATATAAAGAGTTTTAAGCCTGGAACCAAGCCAACCAACTACGAGATGAATCATGACCATAAAACATTTGATTCTGAGCAAAAAAAGATCGGAAAATGGAAAAAAGGCAAAAGTACAAGACTGTGTACATAATTATTTTAAGAGTGAAGGAACTACTCATCCCATAAACCATTGCGAATGATACTTTTCCAACAACTTCCAACCTAACGATAGTTTAGTGCGCTTCTTCTTGAATTTAACATTTGTCAATATTATAGTGTTTATATTGTTGTTGTTGTGTGTGTGTGTATATATATAGTGTTTCATATAGTATAGTGTATAGTGTTGTCATCGACATGGTACAGTGCTTCGTTCCTGACTGCAATCACCGCTCGGGCGTCCATCAATGCCGGTTCCACCGATTCCCCACCAGTGTGTTGGTGAAGAACCGGTGGATCAGATATATAAGTTATTAAAATTACTCGTTTTTAATAAATGTGAATTCGATCCAGTTACATTAACGTAGCTAACGTTATGCTAATATTACGTGAGTTAGTCACAGCTGCATAGGATAAGCAGCTAGCTAGGTTACGTTAGTAGCTAACGTTAACGTTAGCTGACAAGATGTTCGCGGGTGCAGTAAACATTTCCATGGTAACAGCGAGCTCCACCAATCAGAGACATCGCTGTTACACTTTAGGATTGTGGGTAGTGTAGTACTTCTACATGAAATCGCGAATAAAACATGTTTTTCTCAAAACAAGGTTGATATCTTACGGACTTGTGGCTTCTACAGGAGCATACAGCATCGTTTCACAATCTAATAGCTTGTGGTGAGTCTACCTTGGATGGTTACAACATTATGGCTAATAATCAAAATCCCCATTCAGAATATGAATGAGATTTTCACTTCCGGAACCTCACTGTTGAGCTCTATAGACTCTTTCCCCCATGGGAACCTTTCAGACAACATATTATAACATTGTTTCAATAATATACAGAAACTTTCCCACAGCTCAGGTATATAAAGCCTCCGTAGGGCCTTGCTCTTCTGTGGCAGCACAATGACCAAAACTACCCTCTGCCGGATTGGTGAGAGACATAGAAGGGCCAGAACCACAGACAGAAGAGACAAAAGGAAGAGATGCACACGGTTCTGTCTCTCCTACTATTGGCACTCACATACGTATTCTGGCGCCCCCTTTTGGCGCAGTTTATGTGCAGTGTCCTGACTTAATAAGGTTTTTTAGTTTGAATCTTCCGTTTTTGCTAAGCATTAGATGTGAGACAACGCAGCTTCTTTACTCACTCATCCACCTCTTTCCACTTTGTTTACGCCCTTGTAAAAGCATAATCTGTGAGTATATTTGTTCAGACACACATTATACATTTTATCCTAGCTCTATTTAGAGAGGATGTCAACTTTGAGATGTTTATTTACAGTCGTTTGTCATGATGGTTATGTTACGTCTTTCAAGCTACCATGTTAGCGGTTATGCTACAGTAGACTTCAGTAAGCTATGGCATGCTACTCTAATCACATTTTTAAGCCATGGTATTACACTTACCTTAAATACTTATCTGTTTAGATTTTCCTTGATTGATTATGAAGTAAAGCATTTGTGTATTTGCCATTGTGTATCATACATACAGTACCTGTATTCTCTTACTTACCTGTTCATGTATCCTTCTTTGAGTGTTGAGCATATAGCTACAGCATAATTTAGTATCTCATAGCTCATTGGTTTGAGTATAGCATTGTGTAATGCTTTCGGCAGTAATTCATATTCTTCCATTCGTATCTTTTATGTGTTTATTTAATCTTCATAGAGATCTATTGTTATTATGTGGAACTTACTCATGTCTTTGTACTGTTTTTAGTTTCACACCGCTTCCATTAAAACACCTGAAGTCAGCTTCCGTCTTGGGTACTGTTTGGAAGAGTGTTTAACTCACTGCATAGTTACGTACGCAAACGCGTAGCGAGGGCAGAAGACACACCGTGTGCACCAAGAGACGTCAAAACGAGCATTGTGTCTAAAATGCAGTGCACATATTTGCAGGGCACATGCAAAAACCATCACCTGTTGTCAATCATGTGCATGAACCTTATTAGTGTTTCTGTTGTTGTTACTCATATTGTTATTGTTACTGTTGTTCTCTAATATGTTCAGTAATGTGGTAAAGTGTTAATGTGTAAATAGTTTTAGGCCTATGACCTTTCTTTACTAATAAAGTCACAACGGTCAGTTTTGACCGGTAACACCACAGATGTTATTTTGTGCCACTTTTTAAAAAAATTAAAGGGTTTCAAAACAAATGTGCTGTTTAAACTTTGATACAAAGTAGTCTGTGATAAATAGTACAATGTTTCCTCTGGTATTGACTATAGTCAAAATAATCCAGAAATTATGCTATTTTTACTCAAAAACTAGTTGTATAAGATCAGGTCAATGAGGCCTACAGGTCGAAGTAGGAGTGCAAAAGTGCAGAAATACTAGAACTGAAGTTGATAAAAAAGATCTAGTACAACATCAGGTGATAATATATGTATAATGATAGATTTATAAACAGTTATAATGGGTCGGTCATTTTTGACCGGGAACACAAAAGTAGGTAACACGAAACGAACACAACACAAGAGTTAAGATTTGTCCAAATTTTATAGCAAACTGTTTAGAAAACTTCAACAAGAACACTCAGCAGGTTGAACAGCATTTTCACAGTATTACCAATTATCAACAAAGGTATTTATGGACACAAGCCATCACAGTTTTCCAAAGCCAACAGAGTCTTTCAGGGCTTGATTGAGCAATCTGGATAGCTCATCCTCATTCTCCACTCCTCTTGGCAAGTACAGGATGAGGGCACAGGTAGAGCTGTATGGGATCCTGCATCCCCTACTGTCCTGATCATAAAAGTCAATGGAGCAGTGTGTGGGGAAACCCAGTGGTGGAATCCTGTCTGTTCCCGTGATGAAGGCCAGTAGCTCCTCGTATGAGACCAGATGTTTTTGTTCTGTCAAGATAGATACCCAAATTAAAGTCATTTGTCAATATTGTATTTTTTATCCTAAATATAAACCTATTTTAATCATAAAAATAGTGCATGTGAAAAATATAAATTTCTATTACCTATTACTTCAATAATACTCTGAGTAGCCCCTCCCAAGGTTTCTCCCATTTTTCCCTATAAGGTTTTGTGGGAGTTTTTCCTTGTCCTCTGTGAGGGTCTAAGGCTGGGGGATGTCGTGTACTAATCATTTATTATTTTCACATGTTGGGCACTGTGAAGCCCTTAGAGACTGTAACAGTGATTAAGGGCTATACAAATAAATGTGATTTGATTTGATTTGATTTAGAAATATTTCCCAACTGAAGATGGTGTCCTCTTCAGCAAATCGCCGGTTGCTGCCCTGCTCACTCCAGTTGATTTTGAACAACTCCAGAAACGATTGTTTGGTTATATTATCCGGCGTGTCACAGAACACTGGGATGAACTCCGCCCAGTTGTGCTTCAGGACTTGCCAGAGACCTCCACAGGAGTCCAATCCCTCAGTGAACTGATCAGTCATTTTGCTTGTTCTGTCAAAGTAGTGTGAGGAAAAAGTCAGTCAAAATGGATACAATTTCTTAGGTAAATCTAAATGATATTGGTAGCAGGTGGTAGCCCAGATATCAGACAGTTAGACAGTACTCATTGCATTTTCCTTTGTCTCAAAATCTAGTGCAAGTGGAAGCATGTACAAATTGAATAGAAGGGCACCTAAAACTGAGCCTGGGGGCACCCCGTATGTTACAGCCTCTCGTTCTAATGCAATGGCCAGTTAAGTAGGACCTGAGCCAGTTTAGGACCGAGCCAGAGAGGCCAATCCATTTGTGTAACCTGTCTGGGGTTTTTCTTCCAGCAGAAGTAGGGCATTTCCAGAGCTTTGACTGCACTACGCAGAACTTTCCTCCTTCTGATAATGACAGGAGTTTCACTACTGTCAAGGTTGTCTGCTTGAAATTTCTGCAGGACAGTTGCCAGATCTGCATTATCCTAAAAATATGAAAATATCAAGAGGCATGCATATAAACACAAGCAAAGTTGCACTAGTTGTTTCAAAACATTTCAAAATACATTTATTTGGTATTTTTCATCTAAGTTCTATGCAAAGCACTATATTCTATCAAAGTGAAAACAAAAATGTATACATTTATGTGGAAGAATAAAATTAAAAGAACAGAGAAATCAAGTTTGCGTAAGTATTGAACTCATTTGCTTTGTTCAGGTTAAGTTGCACACTAGCAAAATTTGTTCAACATTTGGGATTACCGTTACTCAGATGTCGAATTTAGATTGTTGTTATTATTCTGAACATTGGTTTCCTTTCTGACTTTTTTAAAACTTGTCTTTCTTGCTAACAGCTTGAGACCAAGTCCCTTCACTATCATCCATAAATGAACCATATATCCATATCTACTTTCTTTATTCCACCCTACACCCTAAGATCCCATTAGATCTAGGGAAGGGACTTTAAGATGTAGTGAAGGGACTTGGTCTCCGCTTTGTTATCAAGAAAGGCTAGTTTAAAACAAGTATATTATTATTATATAATATTATATTACGTATATAAATATATGTATATAATGTCAACTGGATAAACATTGCCTGGAAATCTGACTCACAATTTCAAGTCCACAAGGAAATCAGTCCTGCATAAAGAATAAGTTTAGTTTGTATGTTAGTTTAGTTGAGTATGCTTGAGAAACTTAAAATAAAGTAGGGACAGCTCAGTGACTGTGAAAGTAGTAGGTACATACATGGATGGTTGCTGAACAGTATCACTTGTGGAAACCAGTGAGGGCGTTACCTCCTGTAAACAGCAAAAATGCATTAGCTTGGAACAGTTTAGGGATACATGTAGAATTTTGCAAGCTACAGAACACCAACCTCCACTTTGTCCTCTGAATTCCAACTGAATTCATACAGAGTGGTGAACAAAAGCTCCCTACACTCATCATAGCTCACAACTTTGTGTTGTTCACAAATCCAATAAGGAAGACATAAAGACATTCAAACACTCACCACAGCAGCTCCAGCAGATTCAGGAGGAGGACCTGTCATTTTATGATACAGAAAAAGGGCCCAGTTACAGATTCTGTGTGTGTGTGGGGGGGGGGGGGGGGACTAATGTAAAACGATTCAATGGTTGAATTATATCAATGATTGTTGATTGAAACATACCTGACTCCTCCACTAGCTGGTCGCTGTCACAGTCCTATTGTGCAGAATTAATCTCCCATTAACATTGTGGGTTTTTTAATAGTACAAGCAAAAAACGTATTCCAACAACAAAAACTACAATGGAAATAAGGGGGGGGCATGCCCTATTAAACCAACAGCAATTTGGACTTGTGACTTTACTAATGTGAAAGGGAATTACCAAAAAGATAAAAAACAGACTAGGACTTGATCTAGCTCTCTTGCATATGCTGCAGGTCCACACCTAAATGATTATTATATCATTAATATAAAATTATAATTAATATTTACATGTTAATATCACAGCATCCCAATTTAACAATGTCTCACCTGGCTTTAGTTTGAATTTATCTGCTGTGAACAACATCAGATATCAAGAGAAGAATGAGTGTGGATAGAGTTATGGCCCACCAATGAAAGGGATACACCACCAATAATCTTTTATTGTAATGTTATTCTTACACTGAGGTTATCACACGTTGTCACTAAATAGAACTAATTTCTCTGTTGCTGCTACAGTCAACACTACAATGCTCATGCAGACAACCTTTGAAAAGGATAATCATATAAGAATACAATTTGTAAAAGCTGGTGTTATTTTCTATCAAGACCACAAATGGACAGCGTCAGGGTCTGATTTTGTGCACTTGCCTGTTCATCGGAGTCCACCAAAACTTGCTGCTGACGTGAGGAAAATCTGAGACGTCTTGGAGGCTGACAAGGGCAAAAAAAGCAAATCAAACAGAAACCATATTAAACAAAAGATTAAAGAACATATAACCTCTGTAAATAGATGAATCAAATAATGTATGCAGTGTTTAATAGGAAAAATAAGTATACATATTACTGTCTGATTTTGTGCACTTGCCTGCTCTTGATCAGAGTCCACAATACGTTGCTGCCGTGAGGAAGATCTGAGACGTCTTGGAGAAGGCTGAGTCTGAACAGCAGCATGGCAATAAAAAAAAAATACACCAAAAGATGTTACAAACAATACTGACATTTTTATGATTTACAGGCGTATAGCTAAACAGACAAATCCACCCCTGACATTATGGCCTTTCCACATAATGGTTAGAATTCTTCTTTAATGACAATTATCTGTGCTTGCCTGTTCGTTCAGGAAGATAACGTCATCGTCTGATCCTCTGTCCTAAGAACACAGAGAAAGATTAATGCAAATTATTCTTTTTGTAAACCCTTTCTGTAACATGTTTTATTCTTATTAGGTTACATAAAATGCATTATCCAAATGTCCAATGCTTCAAAGTTGTGGGAATTTTAGAATTACCTCTGTAGTTGGAAAGTCTTTCTCGCATAAAATGTATAGAGCTCCCTGACCACAAAGGCTTAGGACTTCTGCTCCATTCCATGTGAACAATGCAGATGTTTTGGGTTTCATCAAGAAACGAGAGCCTACTAAACACTGTGAAGAAATAGTGGAAAAAACAATATGTGTATTAGTAAGTAGCCTGTATCGCTTAACTTACAGAGCAAATAGGTATTATAAACTATTTCAAGATGGGGTTGATTTGATTTACCTGAAGATATGTGAATTGATTATTTTCACAAAACACATCACAAAAAAGAGAGCATATTTCTCTTCTCATCTGATCTGGAGACCATGTTGTGTCTATGTGAACTTTGCCCACAAGGCCCCTTGCAGCAAGGTTCTCCCTCTCATTGCCTCTAGGCACCTTGTATCTTCCAGCCTCTGAGAAGGTGTTACTGGGCAAACAGATGACATCTCTTATGGCAATACGTTGCCTTCCAGCTGTAGATCTCCTTCTTTTGGCAGGGTTGGACACCCTGTTGCCAATAAATGTAGACGGTAATGGAATTCTCTGTAATGAAACACATTTTGTGAATAAGTATTACAAATACAGTCCCTGTTTTAGATCAAAGGATATTGCATGAACATATTAATGATGGATTATGATCTTCTAGTATGTTACTTACATCTGTTGAATTTTCATTTGGAGATTCATTCTGATGGGGGGGGGGGGGAGCACACCCATAAATGAATGCAGTGATAGTAGATATTACACTTGATAATACCAAAATAAGGGTAGCCTACACTGTTAATGTGCCTGATACTTTGTAAATCATATCTAACCCCCATTACTTCCCTCTAACTTGAGTGACAAAGGCGATAGTTTGGTAGCAATAGTGTTAACTCAATGCATGTACGCAAAACAGTATCGTGTAAGCCAAAGTCAGGGATAAATCAGGGAAAAAACAGCCTGGACCTCACTACAAGTGGAGTGAATGGGATTTGCCAAAGTGATCTGCTTCCTTTTTTACCTTTTTGACTGAGTCCAGTGTCTCACATTCAGACTAATATATTTTTCCCCCTCAAAAACGCTTATTTGACGTAGGCAAAACAACATAAGAGGCCAGATTCATAAAACTCAGCGGTAACAGCATTGCTCGACGTAAAATCTGCGGCACGGTAATATTAGCTCATTCATAAGGGCGTGGCGGCGATTAGCTCAGCGGAGACCATTCTCCGCCGTGTCCCAGATGAAAGCCAATGAAAATCAACATGTTAATGAGGTGTTACATATTTAACAGTCGCTAACTGAAGGCCTGTGAAGCAAAATGGACCTGTCATCACGCCAAAGACAACCAAAATACTCGGTATCAGAGCTATGTATGCAGTGGCGTTTTTATATGTAAAAAAAATGGTGGGGCACCAACCACTTCAATAGATAGGCTACATACCAGGAAAACTACAGTACTCTGTCTTGCAGAGTGGCTTGCTTCTAACAGGAGAGAGAGAGAGAGAGAGAGAGAGAGAGAGAGAGAGATACCACTGTCACAAACCTAAATTAAGAATGCAATATTTAAGCCGATACAACCAAGCTCAGATCAAATGAGCCTACAGGCCATACGCGAACAGCAAAGAGCTCAACAGTCAACACCACTGAGGCCACAACGAAGTGCACAACTTTTTGGGGATACAGATCCATTCTATGACAACAACAGTATGACAACAACCTTAATAGATAAGCATGGACACACTCGTCACCATCTATATCAATCGATCCAGCACAACAATATGGCCAATGCACGGACCAGCACCACAAAGGCAGGATGATACATATGCTTTCACTCACCAAAATGAGTCGATGACTTTGGGGATGAAATCATGTAACGTTAGCTGCTGAATCAGCTGGCTTACGATGGATAGCATGGCCAATGCGTTGAGTCGCGGCTGTCCCATGGTATTGCGAGTGAAAGGCACCAAGGCACTTTACTTCCAATTTCTCCTCCAAATTAGTTTCAAAGTTCAAAGTTTCAGAGTTTCAAACCTGTGCTCGAGTATGTAATCCACTTCGTTCATTTTCTCAAGTTTGTTGGCGTTAGCTAAGCTAAGAAAGTCTCCCCTCTTCTTACCGACTAATGTTGGAGCCAGACAGAGATAACCAATCAACTCTTCAATATCAGATGACGCTGTAGTGGGGCTCCAGGCTGTCAGCCCCACTTGTCACCAAATTCGTGTGATCTACTTGAATACACCAACACTCTGAGCATGCGTATTCCTATCTCCCCTCGTACAATACACATTGCATTGTGAGAGAGGGGCTAGCCCCACCGAGGCCTACTGCGGACAGAATCGTGAGAACGCAGTCTGAAGCAGCAAGGCAGGGACTAAAATCCTAACACAAATGATATACAATTTAGGAAGATGCTATATTCATAGATAATAAATTATAGCAGATAAAAAGATTATTATCTGCTATAATTATCTTATTAACATCATTTGTTTGCACAGTTATTTTTGGTGACAGCAGGTGGGGCTGTGCCCCACTTACCCCTAATGACCAGTCGCCACTGTATGTATGTAAGAGTAGTACTACACGATCTACACGGTCACGGCTCTTCTCTGTCCTGGCCCTGCAGCGGTGGAATGAACTCCCCACTGATGTCAGGACAGCTGAGTCACTGCCCATCTTTCGCCGCAGGCTGAAAACCCACCTCTTCAAGAAACACTACCCCGAGTCTTCCTCTTAGCACTTGCTTATTTGTTTTGTTTAAATAATAAGAAATATATATATATTACACTTTTACTTTGGCACGGCTGTGCTCTTAGATGGGGAGGATATGCGCTTACGATTTTTGGTGACTAACGTTAGTAGTTCTCTTGCCTACCTACGTTAAATACACTTATTGTAAGTTGCTTTGGATAAAAAAAAAAGGCGTCTGCTAAATGACTGGAATGTAATGTAACTTAGTTCAAAGTGAATACCGCCAGTAGTTTACAGTACATTAGTTGATTGCACAGCTACCTAGCTACATAAATTTGACTACTATCCGCGATATCGTTCCTGATGGGATTGGTTAACGTTAGTGTTATGGCTTCATAGCCAAATTGCTATTTGAATGTGTATGTATTTGTGTTTAATAGACCAGTGGTTCCCAAACTTTGTCAAACCAAGGCACCCCTTCATAGTCAATTTCTTTTCACGGCACCCCCCCACCCCCTTTAAGCTAAAAATGAAGCCATGAATATGTTATAAGAATGTATTTTAATGAACTGGCATCAATATGAAGTGAAATAAATGAACTTCTTAAAATGAAACATTATTCTCAACCACTCAGCTAATGATAAGAAAAAATAGATGTCAACCATTTTGATTGACTTGTTTGAACTAAGGCTATATTTGTTGCTGTGTGTGATTTATGCAGATTCACAGATCAATGTTTAACTTAAAATAATAATAAATAATTATGTTAATTGGTAAAAAACAAAAAAGTGCATTTATTTTGCTTTGTTCAAAACGTAAAATAAGCCTACTTTTTAGGTTAATAAGAAAAACAAAGAACGAAAATGACTCCGCGTATGGAGCTATCAGGCATTTTAGTGGGACGTGTGAGCCTGCTGTTGAGAGCACAGTCTCTTGATGCAGGGAGAGATGGAAGAGAGCGCAACGCGTAGATCTGACTCCACTGACAGGCGATGCCTTGTCTTGCTTTACACGTATGTCAGGGATGAGAAAGCCAGCTCACACAAGTATGATGTTGGGAACGGCAATAGCACACTGATCGCGCAGTTTGCCAGAGATGGATATTCGTGTCCCACAAGCAGCCAAAACTTGTCCGACGACATTTCTCCAAACTTCAATTTCAAAGTGCGATCCATTTTCAGTTCTGCAAGTTCTTCCTGGGCTTTGATTGTCAACTTCTTTGCTGATTCTGATGATCGGGAGTTGAAAGGATCGCGGATCCAGTCATAGTCTTCATTCTTCGAAGCGGGGAAATAACACTCAAACCTTTCATCGAGCGTTTTCGGATGCGCCGCTATCCCTTTGAATGCGCATTTTAACAGTTTTTTTTTAATATGAACGATTTCGATGTTTATTGCTTATTTCTTCTGTTTTTACAATGACATGTTTCAAATGTAATATAAAATGTAGTTCAAATGTAGCCTATTGTTATGTGATGAAACGTTATTAAATAGACACAATAAAATATGGAAATTAACGGCATTACGGCACCCCAGGGTGCCGCGGCACCCACTTTGGGAACCACTGTAATAGACTATAGCTGCTTAAAAATGCTAATTCTGTGGGTAAGATTTTACAGTTACCTAGGTCAGTCTACTCACCAGTGATGAATGATCCCGAGTTCTGTTGGATCCACTGTTTGGTTCAGGCACAGATGGTGGAAAATGAAAAGTCTCTGGTCCAGGTTGATGACTACTTGTGGATGGCGAAGTCATGGTGCCCGTCCTAACGACTGTGACAGGTGTAGCCTGGGATGTCAAACCCTCGACAAGCAGGCGTAACTGCTGCTTACCCCAAGAACTAAATCATTTCAATTGCTTGCCATCGTTAGCCTTGAACCTGCCACATAAGCCAGTGGTTTATTATTCTCCCTTTCTGCTCTGGTAACGTTGTACTATCTGACAGATAAACTCGACCATGGGCATAAAATTGGCGCACAAGTATCTGATTGGACAAAAAAGGCGCACAATGAATTCACCCGGCAAATTTGAGCACAAAACCTGCACTGAAATAAAAACTACTACCACTTCCAATCACGGTTGGAATGTGATTGGGGGGCTTAAGAGAGTAAACTGCAACCCTTTTAGGGAAACTACACTGTATAGTACTTTCTATTAGGCTACTGCAATAGTGGCAAATTACCAAGGGTGGAAGTCACTTATTTCATTTACTCACGTTACTGTAATTGAGTAGTTTCTTGTGTGTTTTTACTTTTTTGAGTAAGTCAGTAATTTCACTTTTACTTGCCTTTGCTACATTTCAAACTATATCCATTAGAGAGTACAGATTTTCCTTCTGTACTCAACTGCACAATCGTTACTTGGCCAGTTGTGGGGCCACAGGTAAGGCAGCAGAGAAGAGACGAGTAATCTGGTTTTACTTTGTTTGTGCACTTTATTTTGTAATTTCCAAATGTTCCCATTAAAATAATCTAGTTTGAACTCTGTACTCTCATCCTTTTAGAATTGTATGCAATCAAGATCACGTGTAACATGTTCAGCCTTGTACAGCCTTACTAAATTCAGTTATGTTCAGTGTTAAAACTGTCTGAATTATGTGTGTCTTATTTAATTTCAAACAATGAACCAGAAGTATATAGACCAATCACTCAAACGTGTTATTTCGTTTCGTAATGGTGCTAACCAGAGTGTTGTCATCTCTTGAAATGTCCGCAAATGTATTATTTGCCACTGTCTCTCTATATAGGCTCAGCCTCTGTTTACAGTTGTCGTGGTAACGAGGCTAACCTTGTAGTGGCTAGATCGTTTCAATACATTTGGGAATAGAATTGAAGCACTGTATACTTCACAGATACTTGAATAAGTAATAATAAATGGATGTTATAGTGTTACGTTCTTGTTTTGTTAGGCAGTTATAGGCAAATAGGCTGTTACAATCTTAAATAAGACACTGGGGGCCAGTCATCCATAGGGTTTATTTATGTATTTATTAATTCTTTCTGAATAAACCCCTCACTTTAACAGTGTCACCCTGAGTTTGTCTGACTATCTTGGGTGTTACACACGCACTTGTCTCGTTTCCCTAAGCGCACTTGTAACCCCATGCATTGCATATGCTTTGAAACCATTTAAAAAACAGTATTTTGGAGTAATTGTCTGTTAACATTAGAAATGTTATGGGCTGACTTCACTGGACGTTGAGATTTTAAATTGATCAAACACTGGAAATGCTATGCCCTCAGGAGACGAGAGACGAGTGCCTGAATAATACGTTTATTCCAATTCCATGCAGTAAATTCAAAATGATGAAGAAATATGTTTTCTTTTTTTAAATACCTTATACTTCATTGCAGTTTATCATTTAACTGCCTCGCCTTTTTGATGTTTTGCTTACTCAAGCGTGAGGCGCTTGTCCATGTTACACAATAAATTAGTGGTTACACCCCCCACAACCCCACCCCCTCTGGATATATTGTTAAATTTGATTATTCCAAAGAAGGGTTATTAAATTGCTGTGGATGCCGACATCAGCTGTAACGCTGTGTGGTCTAAAAGCGATTCCCTCACTAAAAGAAATAGGCTAATGACTTTTATGAATGGTAAGCTATGCAACTCTCTGTGACAGCACTGTTGCTGTTGTTGCTGCTGGAGAAAGTTTGCTTTGTTCCATGGTTTCAAACCTTAATTATTAAGTATTAAATTAATTTAGTGCCGTAATATGCCAAACACTTTAGTGTGCCGAGCTTTCTGCATCACCTATGCGCCATCTAATGGGTGAAAATGGGCAGTGAAAATAGGCCAGTGAAAGTAGGCCAGTGACAGCATATGCATAAGCATAACTTTTAAGTCCACGGAATGCATTTCCGTCCACGAAATGCGTGCCGTGTTTCACGAAAGTCATTTCGTGATTTTCGTGTCGCACGAAATCGACGAAATTGATTTGGTACCGGACGAAATTGACGAAATGGATTTGGTGCCGGACGAAATTGACGAAATGGATTTGGTGCCGGACGAAATGCATGCCGTGTATCACGGTATGGATTTCGTGGCACAAAATGGATTTCGTCAATTTCGTCCGGCACCAAATCCATTTCGTCAAAATGGACAGGTGTAGCCTGGGATGTCAAACCCTCGACAAGCAGGCGTAACTGCTGCTTACCCCAAGAACTAAATCATTTCAATTGCTTGCCATCGTTAGCCTTGAACCTGCCACATAAGCCAGTGGTTTATTATTCTCCCTTTCTGCTCTGGTAACGTTGTACTATCTGACAGATAAACTCGACCATGGGCATAAAATTGGCGCACAAGTATCTGATTGGACAAAAAAGGCGCACAATGAATTCACCCGGCAAATTTGAGCACAAAACCTGCACTGAAAAAAAAACTACTACCACTTCCAATCACGGTTGGAATGTGATTGGGGGGCTTAAGAGAGTAAACTGCAACCCTTTTAGGGAAACTACACTGTATAGTACTTTCTATTAGGCTACTGCAATAGTGGCAAATTACCAAGGGTGGAAGTCACTTATTTCATTTACTCACGTTACTGTAATTGAGTAGTTTCTTGTGTGTTTTTACTTTTTTGAGTAAGTCAGTAATTTCACTTTTACTTGCCTTTGCTACATTTCAAACTATATCCATTAGAGAGTACAGATTTTCCTTCTGTACTCAACTGCACAATCGTTACTTGGCCAGTTGTGGGGCCACAGGTAAGGCAGCAGAGAAGAGACGAGTAATCTGGTTTTACTTTGTTTGTGCACTTTATTTTGTAATTTCCAAATGTTCCCATTAAAATAATCTAGTTTGAACTCTGTACTCTCATCCTTTTAGAATTGTATGCAATCAAGATCACGTGTAACATGTTCAGCCTTGTACAGCCTTACTAAATTCAGTTATGTTCAGTGTTAAAACTGTCTGAATTATGTGTGTCTTATTTAATTTCAAACAATGAACCAGAAGTATATAGACCAATCACTCAAACGTGTTATTTCGTTTCGTAATGGCGCTAACCAGAGTGTTGTCATCTCTTGAAATGTCCGCAAATGTATTATTTGCCACTGTCTCTCTATATAGGCTCAGCCTCTGTTTACAGTTGTCGTGGTAACGAGGCTAACCTTGTAGTGGCTAGATCGTTTCAATACATTTGGGAATAGAATTGAAGCACTGTATACTTCACAGATACTTGAATAAGTAATAATAAATGGATGTTATAGTGTTACGTTCTTGTTTTGTTAGGCAGTTATAGGCAAATAGGCTGTTACAATCTTAAATAAGACACTGGGGGCCAGTCATCCATAGGGTTTATTTATGTATTTATTAATTCTTTCTGAATAAACCCCTCACTTTAACAGTGTCACCCTGAGTTTGTCTGACTATCTTGGGTGTTACACACGCACTTGTCTCGTTTCCCTAAGCGCACTTGTAACCCCATGCATTGCATATGCTTTGAAACCATTTAAAAAACAGTATTTTGGAGTAATTGTCTGTTAACATTAGAAATGTTATGGGCTGACTTCACTGGACGTTGAGATTTTAAATTGATCAAACACTGGAAATGCTATGCCCTCAGGAGACGAGAGACGAGTGCCTGAATAATACGTTTATTCCAATTCCATGCAGTAAATTCAAAATGATGAAGAAATATGTTTTCTTTTTTTAAATACCTTATACTTCATTGCAGTTTATCATTTAACTGCCTCGCCTTTTTGATGTTTTGCTTACTCAAGCGTGAGGCGCTTGTCCATGTTACACAATAAATTAGTGGTTACACCCCCCACAACCCCACCCCCTCTGGATATATTGTTAAATTTGATTATTCCAAAGAAGGGTTATTAAATTGCTGTAGATGCCGACATCAGCTGTAACGCTGTGTGGTCTAAAAGCGATTCCCTCACTAAAAGAAATAGGCTAATGACTTTTATGAATGGTAAGCTATGCAACTCTCTGTGACAGCACTGTTGCTGTTGTTGCTGCTGGAGAAAGTTTGCTTTGTTCCATGGTTTCAAACCTTAATTATTAAGTATTAAATTAATTTAGTGCCGTAATATGCCAAACACTTTAGTGTGCCGAGCTTTCTGCATCACCTATGCGCCATCTAATGGGTGAAAATGGGCAGTGAAAATAGGCCAGTGAAAGTAGGCCAGTGACAGCATATGCATAAGCATAACTTTTAAGTCCACGGAATGCATTTCCGTCCACGAAATGCGTGCCGTGTTTCACGAAAGTCATTTTGTGATTTTCGTGTCGCACGAAATCGACGAAATTGATTTGGTACTGGACGAAATTGACGAAATGGATTTGGTGCCGGACGAAATTGACGAAATGGATTTGGTGCCGGACGAAATGCATGCCGTGTATCACGGTATGGATTTCGTGGCACAAAATGGATTTCGTGGACGAAATCTAGTGGGTTACGTTTGGCGCCTCATAGAAGCCAGCCGCTACTCTGCTCTATACTCTGAAAGACTTGGGTCGCAGTATCGGCCCATCTCTACAGCAACTGGCATGGCCATACCGACACGTGCTTGTGTTTACAAGTCCACTGCAACGGTTGCCACAGCGACAAAGTATACTAATAACTAAAATAATTATCAATTTTTAATAATTGATCAAATAGTCTCATATTTCATAACGAAGCACACACTACAGCACAATCCTTTATGCTACTGGTCCCTCCCCTGACACTGTTCATCGCTCCAGGATAGCTTTCTCCAGGTCCAACAGGCACTAACCAACCTCAAACTCTCTCTTAACACCACCAAAACAAAAGTTATGTGGTTTAGTAGAAAGGGTGCCCGCTCCAGACCTCAACATCACCACCAGTGATATGACCAGGTTGCAGTTCATAAATACTTGGGCATCTGGTTAGACAATTCATTATCCTTCTCCCACCATATTTCTAATCTAAGGTTAAGGCCAAACTTGGATTTCTGTATAGAAACCACTCCACTTTCACCTCATCCGCCAAACTCACCCTTGTCCAAATGTCCTCCTATCCTCCATGCTTGACTACGGTGACATAATCTACGTCTAGGTCTGCATCCAAAGGAACACTTAAAAAGTTTGACACATACCACTGCACTCTTTACTCTCTGGTTAACTGGTCGTCCCTGTACCTGTCGTATCATCCACTGGTTTACACTTATTTACAAAACCCTCCTTGGTGTATCACCCCTTACTTGTGTCATCTGCTGCATCCAATGTCTACCACATACAATACCCGGTCCTCACCCCTTATCTTACTGAAAGTCCCTAAAACCAACAACTCCCTTGGTCATCATTCCAGTGCGCGGCTGCCAGTGACTGGAATGCTCTGCGGAAAACCCTTAAACTGGACAAACTCATCCCTATTTCCGCTTTCAAGTCTATCATAGACGTTTTTACAGAAACCTGCAAAAAAACTAGTATCCCTACAATACTACCAAAGGACTCACACCCCTGCCCCCTCTGCTTGTTCTGTCATATGTTGCCATTCTCTGTTGTTCCCCTTTTAATATGTTTGCCCCCTAAGTTTCCAGGCCGCAATTTTAAATAAGAATCTGTTCTTAATGACTTGCCCGGTAAAATAATGGTTAAATAAATGTTTGTTTTTTTTAAATACCTGAGAAAAGTTGGTATTTCCAATCAGAAGCACTTACACTCCTATGGTTGCCTAAGGAACTCGTAAATTAAATTTAAAGGGGACCTATTATGGAAAACGGCTTATTCCTGGCCCTTATACATGTTCCACATATTACATTGACTTTAGTAGCCGAAAAAATTTGAAATCTGGAAGTCACCCCCTTTTTCTGTGGTTTCCTTTTCCAAAAAACAGGCCGTTTTGAAAAGTCCCCTGTTTAGACATCATAACAGGCCACTATTAGCATAATCCAACACCTCTCAGAGCATGCCCACCCCCAGGTGAATAACCACTCCCATTTACCTTGGCTCAAAATGCAGCTCCCAGCGCTGCAAGCCATTGCTTATGGTGCATTCCATTGTACTCGGAAGTCGATAATTCCGAGTCGGTATTCTCAACTTCCAATCTAAATGTGTTCCAGTGCATCTAGGCTAGTATCGCACGCTAGTAAAGACTTCTATGTCGTAACGTTGAGCTCAAATCATCCGAATTACATTACAAATGTAAACTACAAAGTTGTTTCAACATGTTTTCATAACTAAAATAACATATGAAGTAAAAATTGACTGTTCACGGTGTGCGCGGCTATATTGCTGTGACGTCAGTTATCAGCGTTGGATCTTGCCCGAGTTTCCGACTGGGAATTCCGACTTGAATGACTGTTCTATTGCACTTTTTCATGTTGGAGGTCGTTTTTTCCAGAGTTCCGAGTACAATGGAATGCACCATTAATTTGCGAACATTGGAGCTACAATGACAACATGTCTAAGGCCAGATCCCAACACTCAAATTGTTCTGTTGTAGGATGCAGGCAGCAACATAGATCCCTGCACAGTCTCCCAACACACAAAAATGTCAGGACAGAGTGGATTAATTTTATTTTTAACGGCAAGTCCCGGCTACAGTTAGCTCATTTTTGTATGTGTGTGATAATCACTTCATGTCGGACTGCTTCAGCAACGATTGGCCGCCCCATGGAGTGAAGCGGCCAATCAGAGCAGTGCTCATTTACATACCCCTCCATGCCCTCAAAACAGCCTGTTCTTTACAATGGAGAGGTCTTGTAAAGACCCCAGGGAACAGTTTTAAATAGCCAAAAAAAGAGTAAAATATGTCCCCTTTAAGTTACTTTGCAGTGGTGCCTTCCTTTAAGCTCAAGTGTTGTGCCTTCAATGAAGAGAATCTGATAGTTTACTATTGTATGTTACTTATTGTATATTACATAAAATTGCGCCACATGGTATAATAACATAGGGCTTCATTCACAAAAAGTGCACATTTGAACGTAAAGCATTGGTATGAATGTTTCTATGAACATTCATCATTTTGTTCATATCTGAATTTGTTCGTTGGTACGATCAAAAGTGTTTGAAAACATGCAGGAATGTGTGTATTTGGAAACATGCGGGAAGACACTTAGAATGCCTTATTCATTTTGCAAAATCATTTACAGTATTGCCAAACCTCATTAACACCAACATTTTTCAGTGGCCTTACAGAAAAAAACAAACTAATAGTCTACAATGGCGTATTTGCAGAATTGTCCTTATTTGTAACAATACAAGATTATCAAACTTTATCACATGGACTGGACACCTTACAAATACAATTACATAGTCCTACCATCTGATGAAGATGCAGCCTGGATTTTATCTGTGTCCAACTCCAATGCCGACAACTGACAGTGAGGTCTCTCCAATTATGGACCTGATCCTCTCTGATCCATGTCGGATAGTGCCACACCGGCCTGCCCTTCTCCTGTGGCTAATAATATGCACATACTTCCTGTTATTATTTTTTTGCAATCTAATTTCATGTCGAACCATTTCTTTTTCTCCTCAGCAATGGTGGTTGTTTCTGCTGAAACAGCATTGACAGTGTTAATAATTTCCTGCCATGCTTTACTTTTTTTCAGTTCTTGTGACTCCGCTGCTTATGCTTATGTTTTTTTCTCATGCACGCATGCGCACTACACTTACACAATTTCGGACTCCGCAAAGTTCTTTTACCTCTTTTGGCCATGGTTTACTTGCACACGACCCTTAAGTCTGCATGCCTTTTATGGCATTGAACAGGGCGTTTACCAATGCAGCACACACATTCAATTTACGAGCGATTGGCATTCATCGCCTGATACACCTGGGGTACGCACAAATCAAGTTTTCCCCATGTTTGATGAATACCGCGTTACAGTATTTTTACGCACATGAATACGAAGAATTTAAGAAAAGTTTTGTGAATGAGGCCCATTTACACTGGAATCGGAAAATCTTGGGAAAACAAAATTTAAAAATTGTGTTTCTGTAATAACACAAACAATTAGCTTGGTTAGTATTGTTATAATTTCCCACATAAACCAAGCTTGCACATGGTAACAAGCCCGATAAGAAGCTGTTGAGCTGTAGGACAAATGCATAAACTTATTTCACATTGTGACCTAATAAAAAGAAAAAAAAAATTAGCTAGTTCTTTTCAGTGCTTGTTTAACATAAATATACAATCTTTCTGATCAGGTCACAGGGGTTAAACAGATTTTGTGTCCCTGTGTAAATCTAGCTACTGATAGTCAGATTATCAAAATACAGTGAGTGTGGAAACCCAGCAAAGTCTTATTCTGTTTCTAGTAGCTGTGATTTCAGTTTTAAAGACATAAGACTTTGTATGAACACCTTAATTCAGACTCCAGACTATAAAATGGGATGCGCATGTATAATGATATTAACTGCATAACACCAATCATTTCTGCATTTACATACATTCACAAAGGTAATTTTCAGATTGCCTGCGTTTTTCCATATTTGTGCAGCCACGAATCTTCAATCTTTTGTGCCTGCCCTCACAACTCACACCAGTGGTTTGAGGTGATGGTTGTTTTTTATGAGCACCGCATTTTAATGGCATGAATTTCTCAAAACTTCAACTTGGGTTTAAAATGTAGCTTTATTATGAGAGCAGTTACAAATACTGAGACAAACCCAGTCTTAAATTGTGATGTTATCTTGTTAAAAACAATACATTAATAAAGTTAATATAGAAATGCCTCAGCATTTAACAGAGTCTGCAACAGTATTTTAGCAGAGACCAACGTGGGCCCAAGCTTTATACTGAAATTTTTGACAACCTCTGAAAAATCTAAATTGACCAGATGTCTGAACAGGTGGGAGAAATAATTTACAAAAGTGGTGATTATACAAAAATAGCTATTTTGTGTGCAGTTGCAAATGCACCAAAGCATTTTGACTGCAAAATAGACAGCACAGGGACCCCTGAAATGTCTGGAAGGCATGCTTGATATTTTGAATGAGAGAATAAGTGATGATAATTCACAACACTTTGTAATCTGTAATCTTAACATTTCACCTGACTAAAAGACCTCCACTCGCTACAGGTTTAGATAAGCATAGTTCTAATGTAAAGTTTTCCAATGAGAGGAAATGAGAATGGATTGCTGGAGAGGGTATACGTTTTGAGAGGTAAACATTCAGTTGTAGCATCTAGGGCTTTGCTTCTTCCTTCTCTTCCCCGTCGTAATCTTCATCCAGTAGGAACTCACTGATCTCCTCTCTCATCTGAGACCTACAGAACAGAAGAGGAACAAAACTGTTAAATTGTCTTCATCTTGTGGTGTTTTTGTTTTTGGTGTTTCTCTCCCAGAGATAACCTGTCAATCAAACAGTGTGGCCAGTACTGTGGCATCTGTTTCTGTGGATTTTCTGTTGATGAAGTTCACAGAAATGGCACATGACTGCTCATGCCAACTACCCAGTTCTTCTATTGATTCCAAACAAACCACCACATTTTACTGCTGGCAAAAACATAAGGTTTGCCCTACCCCCTGGAAGCCACAGATATTTGACAACATATTTGAGATTATCCTACTAGCTAGCTAACATTACACAATGGAGAGGTAAAAAATATTGGCATGTGATGTTTATTAGTATTGCTACAAGCAAACAAAGTTCCCCACAGATGACACAGCTCAAACTTCTGAAACAAACCAAATTTCCCACTTACCTCATCTTCCTCCTCTGGGCCTCTGACAGGATGTAATGAGGGAGAACCTCCACTGAGACCTGGGAAGGGAAAGAAGAGAATGGAATAGTAGAGAATAACAGGAGGAGAATGGAACAGGACAGAGGAGTAGCAAACATCTAAATATGCTCTCCTTCATCAGGGAGAGATACAAATACACAATAGGCTTCTACATGTAGGTAACAAGCAATTATCTGCATATAGGCTGTAGAGAACAAACAACAAATCACAAGAATAGATTTTAATAATTTGAAGAATATTGTTTCTCTATGGCCTATATGGTTAATTGCTTGTTACCTGCATGTAGAAGCCAACTGACCCATCACTGTTAGCGCCACCTTCCAGGTGGGAGTATTCTCTAGTGTTTTGGAATTTGCATCTCTCCCTGATCAAGGTGTGTTAGCCAAAACATCTAGGTTTTTAACTGTTCCAAAACGTACTAGCCAGTAATTAAAGACTTTTTAATTTGTCATGGACAACATATCAGGCAGGCTATACTATGTGTATGTTTTCACCCACCATGTCTTTGATGGTCAGCTGACAGCTGTAACACAACAACCTCTTCAGCTCTGTTGTCTCTGGTGCCCTGTAATATGACAATACAGGTAACTCAGTGCAGACCATATAAGTAGACTCTGAAGATGATTACATTTTACTCGATAATGTAGTGTACATGAAGGTAATTTCAGCATGATTAAATAGCATTGTGCTGGTACTTAGTTCATGGCCTTCACCTATCCCAACGGCTGTATAGGGGAGTTATTTCTTTATTTCTGTATATTTGGAAGGCTCTGCAATATAAGCTAGGGTTAGACTGCTATATTATTTTTATTTTTTTTATTTATTTATTTTTTTTAAATCAGACCGATATTGGCCTGTCAATGTCATCCACCTCCAATTTAATGGAGGTTCCTCCCTTTTTTCCCCACTTCAGTGAGTGGCAATCTGTAAAACTGTCAATGAAGCCTACCTCACCTTGCCTTATAAAGGGGCAATAAGTAAGATTCTACTGCCCCACAGCACAAAATTACCATAATCTATCTGCAGGATAGGGTTGCTAATCAATACCAATTACTCAATGGCCAGGTTATGACATTCCTATATAGATATATTGGGAAGCAAGTGAACAGTAAGTTCTTGAAGTTGATGTGTTGGAAGCAGGAAAAATGGGCAAGCATAAGGATCCGAGCGACTATGACAAGGGCCAAATTGTGATTGGGTCAGAGCATCTCCAAAACGGCAGGTCTTGTGGAATGTTCCCAGTATGCAGTGGTTAGTACCTACCAAAAGTGGTCCAAGGAAGGACAACCGGTGAACAGCGACAGGGTCATGGGCACCCAAGGCTCATTGATGTGCGTGGGGAGCGAAGGCTAGCCCGCCTCGTCCGATCCCACAGAAGAGCTACTGTAGCACAAATTGCTGAAAAACTTAATGCTGGCTATGATAGAAAGGTGCCAGAACACAGTCCATCACAGCTTGCTGCGTATGGGGCTGCATAGCTGCAGACCGGTCAGAGTGCCCATGCTGACCCCTGTCCACCGCCGAAAGCGCCTACAATGGGCACGTGAGCGTCAGAACTGGACCATGGAGCCATGGAAGAAGGTGGCCTGGTCTGATGAATCACGCTTTCTTTTACATCATGTGGACGGCCGGGTGTGTGTGCGTCATTTACCTGGGAAGAGATGGCACCAGGATGCACTATGGAAAGAAGGCAAGCCGGCGGAGGCAGTGTGATGCTCTGGGAAATGTTCTGCTGGGAAACCTTGGGTCCTGGCATTCATTTGGATGTTACTTTGACACGTACCACCTACCTAAACATTGTTGCACACCAAGTACACCCCTTCATGGCAACGGTATTCCCTGATGGCAGTGGCCTCTTTCAGCAGGATAATGCGCCCTGCCACACTGCAAAAATTGTTCAGGAATGGTTTGAGGAACATGACAAAGAGTTCAAGGTGTTGACTTGGCCTCTAAATTCCCCAGATCTCAATCCGATTGAGCATCTGTGGGATGTGCTGGAAAAACAAGCCGATCCATGGAGGCCCCACCTCGCAACTTACAGGACTTAAAAGGATCTGCTGCTAACGTCTTGGTGCCAGATACCACAGGACACCTTCAGAGGTCTTGTGGAGTACATGTCTCGACGGGTCAGAGCAGTTTTGGCGGCAGGAGGGGGACCTACACAATATTAGGCAGGTGGTTTTAATGTTATGGCTGATCGGTATAAGTTCTAATTGATGTTGCTGCAGTTCCTAGGGGTCGCCAATAGAGGTCGATAAAAGACATAGATTAACTTAATGCCCCTTTAAGGAGCATTAATGCCCCTTTAAGGAGCATGTCAACCCATTAATTCAGATCATTTTACACCCTGACCAAGAATAACATTCTGGAGGAAACACTAAATTCTTCTACTTTTTGGAATCTTTGGGATGAAAATGGTCAAATTTAAATACATGGAATATTGGCACAAAATATTGGCCATCAATCCAAAAAGATTGGTATAAGTCTTCAAAAACCCATATCTAATGCATACACACAGTAATGCCGAGCTAGGTGAGCAAAACATGGTAACAGGGTACACTTTCATCCTCTGCTCCTAGATTGGCATGGACACCAAGGCACTTTGATGACCACTTTGACTAAAACGGCCCAGACAGGACTTCATCAGGATGAGATTGACCAAGGCTTGTTAGGGGCACAATGCAAACATAAGACCGGTAATTTTGTCATGCATTTGTTTGTTTCACGTAACAAAATATAGGGGCATGGAAAAATATGCCACAATTATTGTTAGAATACAAGAAAAGTTGTGACAGTTTCAGTAGGAAGAGACAGAAAACGTGAATTTTAACATTGACGATAATGGTGAGTGTCTATTGGGCGTCTTACTTCCTCATCTTTCCACTTGCATCCTTCTCCTCTGAGCATAGGGTTCATTCTTGTATTTAAAAATCTAAAATCTAACCCATGCCCCTCCCCCGTCCTCATTTAAAGCTAAAGACACTTGAGCTATCTCTCCAAAAACAGTGTTTATATCCAGTAAATGTCCTTGGTGGTCTTTTAAACATCAAAACCACTTTCCCAGAGCTTTGACAACCTATATTAGGCAACAGACCCAGATAATAAATGTGCCGGTGTCTGTTTATCCTCCATACCAACAAAATCTCTCTTGCAGGCAATAAGAATGATGTGCCACTATTCAAAGTCAAAAGGCACATTACAGAAAAGGTGTGAGAATTAACTCTTCATTCATTCCATTAGGACATAAGCTTTTCATAAATTCCAGCTATGTTAACATTTTTATGACTATCTATTCCTGTCAATATCAATACAAATTAAATCAAACTAAACAGTAGCAAGTCAACTTACGGATTTTTTGTCAAAAAAAAACAACCTATTTGATCCCTTTCAATCTGGCTTTAGATCTTTCCACTCCACTGAAACTGCACTCACAAGTGGTCAATGATCTCCTGTTAGCTATTGACTCCAACTCAACCTCAGCACTATTGCTGCTTGACCCGAGTGCAGCCTTCGACACAATTGATCATACGATACTCTTGAACAGTCTTGAAAATTATATTGGTATCCGGGGATCAGCACTTTCTTGGTTTAGGCCCTATCTACTCGATAGATCACACCGCGTCTTTTACAACAACATGACCTCAGAGTGTTGCAATATGGACTTTGGTGTGCCACAAAGTTCTGTCCTAGGACCACTACTATTCTCTATCTATATGTTAGCACTCGGTGACATCATTCGCAAATTTGGCATCAACTTCCACTGTTACGCCGATGACACCCAAATTTACATACCCGTCAAACCAACCGATAACACCCAATTTCAAAAATTAAGAGGCCTGCCTATCGGAGGTCAAATGTTGGATGACCCTAAATGTAAAATTAAAATTCGACCCTTGCATATTAAGGGGACCACTAAAAGAGCGTTTTATCATCTTGACAATATTGCCAAGAGTCGACCATGCTAACAGAGGCAGACGCAGAAATTTTAGTACATTCCTTTGTATCATCGAGAATCGACTATTGCAATGTCCTCTTTTCGGACTTACCTACTGGGCGCACTAAAAAACTACAACTGGTCCAGAATGCAGCTGCCAAAACTAGGAAATTTGACGATATAACGCCCATCCTATCCTCATTACACTGGTTACCAATTCAGGCCAGGTGTGACTTCAAGGTGCTTCTACTTACATATAAATCATTACATGGGATGGCACCGTCCTACTTATCAGATCTGATTAAACCATATAAACCGCCGCACGTCCTCAGATCACAGGACGCAGGCTACCTGTCTATCCCAGCAGTCAAAAAGAAAACTGCAGGTAACAGCCTTTTCTTACTGGGCTCCCTATCTCTGGAACAGTCTGCCTGCCTCAATCAGAGAGGCTCTATCGAAGTCTTTAAGTCAAGGCTACAACCCAATTTATTCTCTCTCTCCAGCCTTGAGGGAGTGGCTAAACCAGTTAGCTCATCCTAGCTCAGGTTCCTGCCGATGGATACTAGCATCCTGCCTACATGTCCTATTCTCCTGGTCTACCTGTTCCTGTCCACTGACGCTGGTTATGTTTGTCTGTGTGAGTGAGACTGCGTGTATGGGTATGTGTGGGTGTGTCTCCTATCTGCTCAAGGCTGCAGCTCTGCAGAGTTGGCATCTGCGTGGTCCCCTAGTCCTATGATGACACTGACGGAGCTGCTGTTTGCTGTGATGGCCCACATCAGATATGGATGTCCTACCACAATAAACCTTTATGCATTGTGTATACGCTGCTTGCCCAAACTCGGAATCTATTGCACGCCCAACCGTCCTGGTAGGGGGATCCCTCTCTGAGTAGCCCCTCCCGAGGTTTCTTCCAATTTTCCCCTAAAAAAAAAAAGTTTGTTTTTTGGAACTTTTTCCTTCCTTCCTTTGTCCTCTGTTGAGGGTCCAAGGCTGGGGGATGTCGTGTACTAACCATTTATTGTTTCACATGTTGGGCACTGTGAAGCCCTTAGAACTGTAACGGTGATTAGGGGATATACAAATAAATGTAATTTGATTTGGTTATTTAATGTTATTTACCAATATGGAAATTAGGCTCCAAACCTAAACTGTACACTTCACATTCAACAGGTTTTAATTCTCATAAAATGTTTCTCAATGTCAGAATTACTCTGAGGTAAAAACATAACATCAGAAAAAAATACGCTAAATATGTGTCACTTAAATATAAGTGAGGTGAACCAGTACTTCTGGTATACAGAAAGACGGGTAGCATTGCGAGAAATTTAGCAGTACCTCACAAGTAACTAGATGGTCTGTGCAGGTCTATACTGGATTGAAATTTATTCCAAGTATAAAACACACAAATCCCTGGCATTGTCTAATATTCAGTTGAAATGTTTTAGATGTTATTAACAAAGCTCCACACATAATATACTGAATACTGTGTATCTGGTTTAAATGGAGGCCCAAATAACATCGAACTAAGCATTATCTGGGCTAGCGCTGTCACAATAAACAATTTCAACCATTTCTATACTACTTTGATACCACTGTAAGATGTTCAATACTTTGACCAAATGTGTTCTGCAAGCTGAAGTTCTATTTCACCATCACTTCTAGGTTGTATACATCTGGATTGAAATAGTTACAAGATGATTTGAATTATCTCAATGTGGAGTTAAATATTTATTAAGTTATTCAAGTAATTGATATTAATGTTGAATTTATGGTGCTCTCCATGATGCTTTTGGTTAAAATAAAGCACAGCGGATGTTCTGTGACATTACTTAATGTTTTTTCTTGTTTTGCATGGTCTCATAATAGTATCAAACCTTTAGATATTAAATGTCGTACTGGCATCAAAGTCAAAATTCGGGTATTAATCTGTGCCACCTTTATCATACAATTATGATGACAGATAATCACCCATTACTTAGAATATAAAACACAAATATATTATAGAGCACTTACTTGACAAAGGAACAGCAACCTCCTGTTTTTCCGCAGCCCTCTCCTTCCCCAAGGGAGCAGCACTGTCCAGGGGCAGCAGTCAGCCCTGGGACCCTTGGAGCTAACATGGACCATAAAGGGAACCTCTCATTATGACCAGCAATGCATACAGGCACAAGCATACTTGTCTGTGTTAGGCTACTTTACAGCTGGGCTATGGCAAAATTGTACTCACTAGCTAGCATTTGCACTGGAAAATGGTTTGGATATGCCATTAGGCATTATGAAAAATATTCCTGCCATTTTGATAGGTGTGTAACGAAACAAAATGAACTGAATTCAACAATGTAAGAGGTAAGCAATGGCAGATATACTGGGGCACTAACATCATGAGCTTATGTTTACTAAAATTTTGTATCACTACTTATTTACAGATATTTTGGGGTTTGCAAATTGCAAGAATTCCTTGATCAAAATCTCTATATCTTTATTTGAATGCAATTTGATAGAACTGATGACATTTTGCAGTTCAAATGATTAAAAGTAAATAAATAATCCATATGGGTACTTTGAAATCTAAGTCTGTTGTTTCATGCCATTACAAAACCAAATTTGTATCAGCAATTAATTTTGTTTCAATGACCAACCTTCATATTAAATCCTAATTTTGCTCATATTTCTGAAATCTGTTCCCTGTTGGAATAAAAGGGGTTCTACTCCAGAGAGAGAAACTCAAACTCGTCATCACTGTTTTTTTCCCATAGAGGAACAATGAGTATAGACTATTGTGGAAGACAAGACTGGGGGTGAGATCTGTTAGCTCTTGGAAAACATACCTGGGGTCAATATTGGGATCCCAGGCTTGGTTGCTTCTTGACCTCCTCTCTGGGAGAGTTGCTCTGAGATCAGTGTGGCCTGAAAAGCTGAGGCCTTCTCTACTAGAAGGAGGAGGGGAGACAAAGGAGAGAGAAAGAGGTGAGAGGATCAAAGTAATTTGGGACTTTACTCATTATAGGGTAAGGAATACTTTTTATATTCACCAGCCAATAGGAAGGTGTGCACTGCACTGACTAGACATTTTTACAAACAGGAAGTAAACACCATGGGACATGGGATCAGCATTCTAGAATGTCCAATTCCCATGCCTCATGCTTTCTGCCCTATAGCTTTGATTTCTTAATCCAACTAGTTGGCCACCATTGTCTTGATCTTGATCAAAGTGTAAATCTTGGCTAGATCATAGAATACTCACCAACAGTAGTATCCAAGGCGCACAAACAGAGCAGACACTTATTACAGCTGTCAGCGGTAGAGGAGCCCTGAGAGGGATATGCTGTCTGGAGCTTCTCACTGGTCCTAGAGGACACATGCACACAGTTGTTTGTGATGATGTTTGAAATCATTTTAAGGTTAGGGTTAGTGTAGCTGTGTTTATACGATTCTGCTTATTTGTAGAAAAGTGCTGCCTCAACCACATTTTGTGCTGATCATTTTTAAAAAAGGAGACATGCACTCCACAACACAGCGAATGTGCTCCATACATGATCAGAGCAGCAACTACTACCTACTAACTTTTTTTAAAAATTATTATTACTACTTTCTCCATTTTCATCTGGTTGTTGTCGTAACCTGTCAGCTGCCCATGTGCTGTGATTGGTCAGCTCACAAAAAAGTGGTTGATGTCATATGGCTGAACGTTTCTCAATTATAGAAAGTGCTCTACTCAGGCTAAAAAGATGGCAGGCGCAGTGCCTTTCCAAGGTGGACAATTTCCGTCCCATCCTCCCTATAGAGGACAATGACAATTAGTCAGCTGTAGGGCTGGGGCAACTCATCGACGTAATCGGCGTCATCGATTACAAAAATACGTTGATTTGAATAACGTGCGTCGGCGCGTCGCAATGATGTAAAATGGCTGCACCCGGTGAAAGCATGGATTCGCCCGGAGAACAAGCTGCAGCTAAAAAACCTCACCCACGATCATCTAAAGTGTGGGAGTATTTTAGACAGAGACCCAACAATGTGGTGCTCTGTATACTCTGCAAACTAGAAATGTCTTATCACAGCAGTACAACTGCTATGCACGAACACTTGAAGCGAAAGCATCCCGGAGCGCTTTGCCAAGATGGCTACAAGTAAATCCTGTATCCCGTAAATCCTTTACTTTTTGTCCCCACCCAAGCATGATATATTAGGATTATCAACACGCGGAATGTGTTTCTGTTAGTAGTAGACACATTGGGTATGCCTAAAAGCTTCGAGTGGGCATGCATATGTGTGTAATTCCCATACTAACCTGTAGATGGTGCTGACAGTGGAGGGAAAGTCAGCCTGGAGTTTAGCGACAAAGCTTTCAGTAAGACGCTGGATACTGGCCTTATCTGTTGTCTATGGGGAAGACAGAAACATATAAACAGTCTCAATATGAGTGAGTGAGTGTGGATAGTGATCCTAGTTCATTTTCACAAGTCATAGAATACTAGGCTGAGACCAATTTTCCACTCACCAGCCCTAGCAGCACAAAATGATCTTCAAGACGGCAATGTATAGACTAGGGATGCACATTTATATTAGTTTGCAAGGACTGCTGCGATACATTGTACTAACGTACACTGTAATTTATAATTTCAAGACAACACATAGCCCTGCTATTTCATAATAAATCTCACTGTTGTATCAGCTGTGCAACTATGTATGCAATATGCTATAAGCTAGGGGTAGGCAGTATATAAGTGTAAAGGTGTATACTGGGATAACTTCATGCCATCATATGAATTTTGACATTTTGTGAATACTGTGATATAATGCTTAGTAAGTGGCAAAAACCGTGTATGATGTTCAATAAATGTTCAAAAGAAAGTTATGAATTTGCAATAATAATAACCAACTTACAAAGTAAAAATAAGGGATTTTCATAAAAAAAAGAACATTTTAATTTAGTGTAATTTATTTTTATATTATTTGTTTTATTATATGGAGAAACCATTTCATTGTGACTTTATTGGATGACACCTTACCTTAGTGTCCAAGCTGGGTATGAAGACAGACGATACATTGTACATGCAGTTGTAGAAAGAGATTTCTTTAGCAGAGAAGTCCCTCATTGGCCTCACTGTTATTATGTCACCGTATCTAGGGTCTGAGAAACCCTGTAGACAGACAGACAGATAACATGTTTAAGGCAAAAATGCTCTGTATAGAGGCTCGGCAGTTGTCTCACAAATCTTGTATCAACCACATCTGGCTCAATCAATGAAGTCCATTGGAGAACTGGCTGTGGTCGACTAATGTCTGAATGTAACAACCGGGCTAGGAAACGAGAGCCATGTGATTGAGATACAAGTTGTGGCTTTGGATCTATCCAATAACATTATAAGTATTATAATTTCAAATGTAGATCACTGTGACACAGCAAAATGTCTTGTCTTTAGCCGTAGTCTAGTGCCTAGTGTTAGCTCAGTTAACCTGAACAAACTGTTAGCTAGCTAAATAGCTAGCAGGCTAATGTATCAAAATAACTAATGTTAATGTTAACAAGCAACTGCTAGCCACTACTTATGCTAGCTGCTAGCCACGTTGCGTTAATGTTCAAATCAGATGTGTTAACCACAGTTCAGTGATGATTAGCTGACCAGAAACTATGTGTTATCTAACATTATCTAAACAAAAAATTGATGTATTCGTGATGACATGACCCAGTCAAAAACGGCACAGAAATTAACCATGTTATTCAATTCTGTCAGAGTGGAAGTTTAGAAATGCACACACACACACACCTTTATTTTTTTGAAAAGTGATTATTGGCACTCACTGTGTCCACAGCCAGCTGTGCTCCTCTGCCCAATGATATGCTAGCAAGAAGTTTGACAGCAAGTCTGGTACAGCTGTCTCCTTGCATCACTTTACTGTAGCCTTCAGTACGAGCTGTATGGACCAGCACATGTTGCCTACAACGAGAAATATTGGCAAATATTAGTTACATTTCATAATGTGTCATTAAGAAAAGTGTTACTATGAAATGCAAAGGGGAAAAAGGGAAAATAAGAGCAACTTGGAAAGGTGTCCTTCTGAAATGATGAATAAAACCTGTTACTGCGAAATGAAAACTACATTAAATATAATCATGTTATTGTGTAATTGCTAATCATTCACTCAATAAATTGTTAAATCATTTTAAAATAGTCAACTCAATATAATTACGCGATAAGACTATTTAATATATATTTCAGTCTTTGGTAAAATAATTATTTATTTCATAAAGGCACATTTGTGTATTTAATTTTGACACATCAGGTGCTCCATAACCAATGAGACTGAGTGTGTCTAACCTTAATGTTTGCAGCAGGTCCTCTTTGGCCGTCAGTGTCTTCACCGTGCCAAACAGTTGTTGCAGTGATTGTGTATGGGACTCCTGGATGCTGAGCCCTGACAGGTCAGCTTGTTTGTCCTCGTTGACACAGTGGCTGTGATTGGTCTGAATGAAACAATCTACAGCAGCTTTGTAGGCATTGGCTGGTCGCTCAGGGGATGAGGAGGCCGCTACCAGGACTGAACTGGGAAGGTCAAAGACCTGACGGGAAGATTGAACACTTTCAGAGTGCATTACATTTGATTTGATTGCATTTCTTATGGTCCCAGGAAAGGAACAAAGGGTTTGTGGAAAGGGTGTAAAACCAAGACTGCCCGAAGTAGGACCAAATTTACCCCTCCAAGTTAAAGTATAAAATATCAATAGCTTTGTTGTAGAGAGCAGTGGTTTCCTCCTTGGTGTCCTCCCATGAACCCATTATTGTGGACTCATGGACACAAATGTTTAGATGTCTGCAGATCCTTAGCTTTTACCTTATCTTTGCCACCTCATTGACCATTATGCAGCATGCTCTTGCTGTGATCTGACCACTCCGAGGGAGAGTAGCAATGGTACTGAATTTTCTCCATTTGTAAACAATCTGTCCGACTGTAGGCTGATGGAGGCCCTGGGCGTCAACAACTCTTCCACATATTCTGCATATTCCACTTCAACAGATCTCTTTTTGTTAGACTGTTGGTAACCAAACTCTGTGGGGTTTTTAAATTATAGGACACCTCTAACCCACACGTGAATGTCATCTCATTGATTGGATCACCTGACTTCAATTAGCCCCTTTCATAGAAGTCATTATCCTTGAGGTTCACATACCTTTTTTCCAGCTTAGGCTGTTAATGTTGGAACAATATGTTTAATAAAAATAATATTTTTGTGTTATTTGTTAAACGACATTGTGTTTATCTATTGTTGTGACTTAGAAGATCAGACCATATTTTAGGAGCCATTTATGCAGGAATGCAGGTAATTCAAAAGGGTTCACAAACTTTCAAACTGTCTATCTATATTGGAACAATTTCAGTTGGTGCAACCAATACAATTTAATGCATTTAATGCAATTTAATGCATAAACTCGGACCCAAACAGACCTGTTCCAGGGGTACAATGTGGTAGGGGAAGCCAGTGGCTTTAAAAACAGACTGCATCTCTGCCACTGTCTTTTGTCTCTCCTCCATAGACTGACCTAGAGCGCCACCCTCTGGGAAGACACAGACACACACATGTAAGAACATGCACACAGTAAATAGTTATAGGCATGCCAATATGCAAAATAACAAAGGTCCTTCAGAACTACTAAGAAGTGGTTAAATTCAAAGATCTATATTACTTGAGAACATCAAATTACCATCAATGTAGACAATTCCAGGTATGAATCTCAACTTCTTGTGAGCATTTTGATTCAAACCCTGGGAGAAAGAAAAGGTTTCATTTGCATGTATGATTTGTATGTGTTTCTGTTATGGGGAATACAGACTGTATTAAATGGATTAATGGATGAATATGCACTATTGTCACTGTGGATTGTAACTGTTCTTTGTCCATTTGACCATTTAATATTAAAAGAATACACCAGGTTTTTGGTAGATTGTCCCATTGGCCAACTTAGCCATTAAGAGACCCTAGTAACCAAAATAATTTATGTGTCCCCAGTAGATTGTTTGCTCCACTGCTCCATGCTAACACTTTAGCATACAGTGTTGTTGAATAATGTTGAATAATAGTAGATTCCATGCTAACACTTTAAGGATAGTAGGCTCCAGTGTTTCCCATACGATGTTAATATTTGGGCGGCCCACACAGGTAAAGTAACAGCCTGCCAAATAAATTTCTGTTTTGGATTCATTTCAAGTGCCGTAATGCATGAAGCAAATGTAGTTCTCAAACAACATCAAGATTTAATGCCTGCAACAACATGCCTACAACAGAAGCAATAGACCCTACAATAAAATGTAAATGATTCACCCATATAAAAAGTTGATGGGCAGGTAAGCTAACCATAATAATCAGCTAGGCACATTATTATAACATCACAGACCAAAATATAACTGTCACGCCATATTGATTAGTTATCATTACATTATTATACATTATACATTTTTGACATCTAGTGGATTTACATGGCACAACAACAATGTGCTATGACACAGACTTGTGATAAGCTACAAGTTAAAACCTAGCAAAGGAAGATAAGTCAGAGTTGACAGTAATAATAATGTCCATAATATGTGCAGAGTATAATATCTGAGACACTCTTTGAGTGGCCAACAGTCATGTTTCAGTGGGGAAACAATGAAATTTCTCCCCCTCCATTCCAATACAGTTATTAAAACCCACAGCAAAAGATATGGCAGGCATAATAGCCAAGCAACCAAGAACAATGGCAAGATCTCAAGCACTAAACAGACTGTCCATTTTGAGGATTTGGAAAGTGACCTGAAATATGCTAAATGCTATGGAGATAGTGCAATCAACTGACCAGTAGAGGAAATTGCCAAATATTGATGTGAATGAAACTGAATGAGCATCCAAAATTACATTACATTACAGTCATTTAGCAGACGCTTTTATCCAAAGCGACTTAAAATAAGTGCATTCAACATAGGTAGGCAAGAGAACTACTAGTCACCAGAAATCGTAAGTGCATTTCCTTCCTAAACAAGCAACTAAGAGCATAACCAGTGCTAAGATAAAAGTGCAATAAGTTAGCTACCTACTTTTTACTTAAACAAATGAGACAAAATGAAATGGTTGTTCCCCAAAAAGGTCCTACTTATGGACAAACCACCATATAGTAGTCCTCCACCTAGTGGAAAGCTTAAAAACCACTAACATCTTATTACTAAAAGGTTAGTCTTATTTTGGATAATACTATCACTCAACATAGCGTATGCTATAGTGTTAGCATGGAGCCTACTATCACTCAACATAGCGTATGCTAAAGTTTTAGCATAGAGCCTACTATGACTCAACATAGTGTAGCCAATGATCTACCAGGGATGATTTTGGGGTCGACATTCTAATCATTTTATGTCTAAATTGACAACAAGACAATCTAGCAAAGATTTTGTGTTGTCCTTCAACAGTAACACTTCCACCCTCTGAGAGAGAGAATATATTATGACGAGTACAGCATTTGACAGGCAGATGGACAGATAGACAGACAGGCAAACCTCTTGGACTTGATTGAGCATGGAGCAGGAGGTGGGACCTCCAGATACAGCTAGCAGGACCTACAAGACAGAAAAAAAACCACTCACAGTTCTAGCGACTGGGAAATATGTTGCGCCCTTGTTCTATTAGAGCATTCATGAATGTGTGTGTCACACCATTTAGTTCTGCAAATAACAGCCTTACTACAAACACAGATAACCAGTCAAGAGAAAAATTAGTTATCATTTCTGGACAAACACTACAGTGTATTTTACACACAACAACTCAGTCAATGGTTGTTTAGCCTGCTTACTGCAAATACACAAACATACATGCACATACCTACAACTATACACTCATGAAACACACAAACAGCGTACCTTCTCTCCAGGAAAAATGATCCTATTTTTGCCCAGCATGGCCCTGAACTTGTGTACAAAGTATTCCTTGAAGCAGCCCCTATTAGCAGATACATTGACACAGAAACAGCTCAATCAGTAAAATACAGTTAATGTCTCAAACCATGCAATTTTTTGGAAGTTTGCATGAAAATTCACTTCCAACTTGCGATCAGATAAATAAATAGTTACCCTATTATAATATACCAGGGGTTGACATTCAGGTCAATTTTCCACTGTTTATCTGGGCCAGTGTTTTTTAAAAGTTACTGCCCAAACACTGAAACTACTGGCTCATTAGCATAGGCAATTCTCTGTGTATTTTTATTTAATACCTGGTCTTTTGCCACATCATGCCAAAACCATAGCCATTGTTGTGGCCAGTGAGACTGGGGTCTTTCCCAATGTGCGTTCTTGTGTCCTTCATGGCACATTTACTTGCCAACCAAGGATGCATCAGATGGTGAGTTGGTTGACAAGAACAGATAGGAGGCCCCAAGCGCAACAGTGTACAGTGCTTAGGCAGTTGAAAAGAACGTGACTTGGAACTTGGAAGATCGTTCTCCACAAGGATTGCCTTGGAGTTCTTGGATTTGGTATTCACCTTTTGTTTCTGAACTGTACTTCAGCTGTCACATATCACATCAAACAGATCATGGAGGTTACAAGAACGCACACAAGCGTACATTGAGAAAGACCCACACTGTTTTCTGATCACTAGCCAAGCGGGCCACTAGAACTCAATATTTACTGGCCCAGAGCGCTGATAAAACATGGTCAGGCCAACGGGAATGTCTAGCCCTCCACACAGCAGATACCAGTAAAACAGAGCAGTCCATGCCTTACCTGCAGAATGTATCTCCTGCCCTGATAACCAGAACTGCTGTAGCTTCTTTGCATTTGACACATTTCTTGGAAACACTGAGAAAGGAAAGAATGACAGGCATCTTGGAAACCCACTTGCATTTACATTATGACACACTGGGACTGAGACATGTACTACAATAAGACTTATAGGGCCTAGTGACTACAGTTGGATAACACCGATAACAAACCAATGTTAGATTTCAAATCAAAATAACAAGGGTTATCCCTGTTTGGCACTGTAATGTAAATTTGGTTTAAGGATATACCACTATGACCCAGTAGTGAAAAACTGACTTATAAACACACCCTGGTAACACTGGTTGCGTTCGGTGGTGTTAAGTAGACTAATGAGTTAGCCCTGGCGTGCCGTGCAGTGGACGTTTATTTAATAACCTAGCGTAAGTTACCTGGGAACCTCTGGGCGGTCCAGCTGATCATGGTACTCTTCATCCACCTGGCACATTGTAAAGCGGGCTAGATATATAGCTAATGGTCAACTAATGCTGTGCAATCAGGTGGCAAGTTAAGTAAGTTAGTTCTGTAACAATTCAGTTTAGAGAAACACCTTCAATTCAACGTAAAGACACTCTCTTGACATGACAATACAATATTGAATCTTGCGCCCCTCGTCTGTCCGTCTAGATGCACTTCAGAGACCCTGCCGCTTCTTAGAAATATCACTGACTTACATTATAATGCTGTTAGATATTTAACTTAGCTTTATTCTAGGGAAATGCGAATTGCAAAATAGTCTCGTGCAGGACTTTTACACAACCCGGCACTTTTTGATGACGTAGAACGCCTGCACGTCGACGTCATGGACGTCATCCCCATAGACATATACATGTCTCTTGTCTTTCTTTTACATTTGGGAGACGCTCCACTGTCAGAATCAGAATCAGAATCAGTATCAGTTTTATTGCCAAGAATGTTTTCACATACAAGGAATTTGACTTAAAAAATAAGAATAAAAAATAAAAGCAAGTACTGTAAAAGGCAACGATCAAGAATACAATATAAAATAGAAAAGTTCACACAAAATATATGAAAAGATATTATAAGGAATGAGAAAAATAATAACAATAAAATAAAAATAATATGTGCCATATATATGTGCAAGGGTATGTGCGTTAATGTAACGCATTGAGACATGTGGAGGCTTTTTAACGTGTAGTTTCCATGGGGGGGTCCATGTTAGTGGGGGACCCGGGCCTTGTTCATTAGGCCAGTTGCACATGGGAAGAAACTATTTTTGTGGCGTGAGGTTTTGGTCTTGATGGACCGCAGCCTCCTGCCAGGGGAGGGGAGGGGAGTAACTCAAAGAGTTTGTGTCCAGGGTGGGAGGGATCGGCTACAATATTACCTGCACACCTCAGGGTCCGGGAGGTATACAGGTCCTGGAGAGATGGCAGATTGCAGCCAATCGCCTTCTCAGCAGAGCAAATGACACGTTGCAGTCTGCCCTTATCCTTGGCAGTGGCAACAGCATACCAGATGGTGATGGAGGATGGCAGTGTAGAAGTGCTCTATCATTGACTTTGGCAGGTTGTACATCTTCAGCTGCCACAGGAAGTACATCCTCTGCTGTGCTTTTTTGGTGATGGAGCTGATGTTCAGCTCCCACTTGAGGTCCTGGGTGATGATGGTACCCAGGAAGCGGAAGGACTCCACAGTTTTGACTGGGGAGTCACGCAGGGTAATGGGGGCGGGGGGGGTGCTGGGTTCTTCCTGTAATCCATTACTATCTCCACTGTCTGCATTGAGCTCCAAGTTGTTCTGGCTGCACCAGGTCACCAGATGGTCAATCTCCCACCTGTAGGCGGACTCATCCCCACCAGAGATGAGCCCAATGAGGGTGGTGTCGTCCAAGAACTTCAGGAGCTTGACGGACTGATGACTGGAGGTGCAGCTGTTGGTATACAGGGAGAAGAGTAGAGGGGAAAGAACGCAGCCTGCCATCCTCAGGTGAAAAGTATCATTACTCTTGATAATAAAAAATAAATTAGTTAGTTTAGTCAGACTTTGACTTGAGCATCTAAGGTAGATGTCCCTCTACAGAATCCACTCTGTGCTCCAGAAAGTATTAAAGTCTGCGTACTACCATCTTTTCCATCCATTTACCTAAGTGAGATGTCATGGCTATATGTCTGTAGCTTCCTGCTTTTGCTGGATCTTTACCAGGTTTAACAAAATCCAAAATAAGTGTCTTTTTTCCAACCAACAGGCATCACCCTCCACATCCTAGTGAATACTTGACTTCCAGCCTTGAGACGTGCATGACATTGTGTTTCTTCTGATGTCAACTCTCTTACTGATCCATTCCCTATAAACTACTGCGTGCATTAAAATCACCACACAATATCTCACTTCTGACAGTGTTATTAAGTTGCACAGCCACCTCCTTTGTTTATCTACCCTGTTACATCTGACAGCACTGTGGGAGGGGGGGGGGGGGGGGGGGGGGTTGGCTTTGGTCGAATCGAGAAAATCTTAGACCTGATGCCGAAACGATCGCTGCAGGCCGCGGCCATTCGGCGCCATTCTGCGCCCTTCCGCGTCCGGTGTGCACAGCCACATTGGTTAACATGGGCGCCGAAAGAATTTTCGGCGCCGTTCCGCATCCGGTGTGAACCCGGCGTGAGGTGCGTCGGCGGAGGGAGACGGCGCTACCAACTGCCGTCAACACCGGGCCGGGTTTATGGTTGGCGTTAATAAAACGGCCCTGCTGGCCACTTGACTCTCCTCATGCCTACGTGTCTCTGTCTGTCACGAACCCCGGTACAGTGGCAACTTGCCACAGTCACATATTTCTGCCCATATGGAATTGTCCAGATAATAGAAATCTTTTTCCGCAATCCAGGATCAGAACGATCTCACTGATGTTGAGCCAGTTTCAAAACACTATCAGGTTGGACAATCCTGATCCAAATATCATCCATATCATCAAAGCTCAAAATTTCAAAATCCAGATTTTTAATAGTCCTCTATCTTGCCATCTGTCGGACAAATAATGTTACAGAATGTTTAGCAAGACGAGAAATAATGAATGAACTACATGTAAGAGTATTTCAGTTCCTTTTATTCTCCATCTGCACACTTTTAGAATACAGAACTCAACATCTACACATCTCATAAAAAAAATCACATTTCTGTGCTTGCTTCTTTCTTTTAAGGAGCATTTTAGAAATTAAGTTAAGAGGGCATATCTCAATTCCTGTCCTGCTGGTCCATCAGGCAGCAATGGTGGTAGTGGCAGGGCAGGGGCTTCCCTTTGGGGCTGAGGATGATCCCCCCCCTTCCATCATGATGGAGAGGAACCTTGTGCGTTTCTGCTATATTGTGAATCTTGTGCTTGTTTTGCCTTTTTTCCTCTCCTTTAGGCTATAATTGTACATTACTATGGTTCAAAATGTGTTTAAAGGTGTGTGATTATCAGTTGCATACAACATACTGTAAATAAAAACAAAAATAGTTACTTCTCTAAAGACTGACCTACACTCAGTAAGGTGTTTTTTTTTGTGTGTAGTTAAAATTAAAAAATGCAAAAATACGATGCATTTCTGTAAAAGGTAAGGCCTATCATTTTTCTTAATCTTGAGTTTTTAAAAACGCAAAAACAACATTCAAGATTGATTAAAGGTAGTATGGATTATCAGATCCTAATTTTCAAGATCAGAATTACTCCCTGCCCCTTACTGCCCCAAGCACTTGCTCCCCTTTATTCACTCTCTTCAGCATAACGCCCTGTCACACTGGACGCGGAAGGAAAAGTAAGCACCGCGATCGCGCCGATCCAGCAAGAAGGAGTTTGGTTGTTAACACCGGCGCCGAACGGCGCGCTGGTTTTCTCAATGTAGGGGTTTGGTCTCTCCCTCTCTCTCTCTCTCTCTCTCTCTGCGTGTGCCTGCTCGTCTCTCTCTCTCTCTCTCTCTGCGTGTGCCTGCTCGTCTCTCTCTCTCTCTCTCTCTCTCTCTCTCTCTGCTTGTGTGCGTGTGCCTGCTCGTCTCTCTCGCTCTGTTTCACCGCGTCCGGTGTGAACCCGGCGTAAGAGACCCGATTCTTTACTTTTCTTTACTTTCTACCTCTGATCCTCTTTAACTTCCTTTTGAACTGAGCATCATGTTCACCTCTACATTGTGCACATCTTTCTCTCCCCTTTGCACTGTCCTTAATTTAACTTCCATGGGTAAAACATTTTCAAATTAAATCACTACAGATACTGTCTGTCTTTGCCCCTTGTCTGTAAGTTTGACTTTCTCAATTGCTTTGGAAAGCAATATAATGCCTATATGTATTTTCCACCTCTGTGCAATGTCATGCCTCAAAATGAAATGGCATAAAACCACTGAAAAAAGCTAGATTTGAAAGTAACATGGGAAGGTCTGGCTTTATAGGCATTTATTGATGAAAATGAACACAAGTGATTTAAATCAGTTTGGGGTGCTATAGGTTGGTGTTCTAGCAATTTATCATAAAGGCTATCCCTTATATAAAACCCAAACCAATATTAACCAGCAAAACATCACTGGTCTATTATTAATGATGTAGCAATTCTGGCTGTTTGGACTAAAAATACAAGATGCAATTTTATACATGCTATATATTCTGTTTTAATATCCCATACAATACATGTGTGTTGAGTAATTAGAAGTGCGACATTTTGACACATGGCACTGCATTCGGCTACTCTCGCCTATTTTCGACGCGAGACGAAAATCATCTCAAACGAGCCTAGTGAAAACCTGAGGGCTCAGTAGCGCTTGTTTCATTGGCCCCTGGGATTGCAGTTCTAAACAACCAGAATAGTGAGATTATATTCCCAGTAAGACTTCAATATCCACAAAGCAAAGCGTGTTGAGGGTTTTTGTATCTCTCGTGTTTGTTCGCGAGCGTTCAGTGACGTCTGCGCAAAATCGCTAATCTGGCAACTGCGTGGCCGCAGTTTTACATGTGAGCAGTGGATTTATAATCCTTTTAAATCGGGTAATTTCCGCAGCACGTCGCTGACACTCGCCAACGAGCACTGTTTCCAATGTTTACTTCTCCGGCGTGTCCTCTCGAGCCGTCAAAAGAGTAATGCTGTCTTTTATTAGAGCTCATTTTATCGCACGCAGACACAACAACCATCATGTTTGTACTACAGATATTCACCTTTCTGTACGGATAATGTACTAGGCAGCAGTAGTTTAAATAGCTAAGGTTAGACAGCTTCCTCTCTTTGGCAGCGAGCTGTTGTCGACAATAGAAGATCCTCTTCGGCTCCATGATGGCGATGTTTCGGAGCTTTGTTTCGGCGAGCGCCCAGCTCCGACAGCAGCAGCAGCAGTCTAACAACGGGGCCGGCTCGCTGGCAGCCCCGGCGGAAAGCGTCGAGAGCCAGTTCTCCTGTCCCATCTGCCTGGAGGTCTACCACAAACCTGTCAGCATCGCCAGCTGTGCTCACACGTAAGTAGTTCTTGTTTTTGTGGATGTACATGTCATCGCTTGAAAAAGGATACTAACATCTTCATTTTGAACAGTCCTGTTCTGTTATTTGGTTATTTATAATAGCCCAAATTAGAAGTGACATGGGTGGTTAACTTAAATTCACTTCTTTGCTACTGTTTTGTTTTTATGTAACTTTGTTATATCCATATGGTAATAGCTCCACCGAGTAATGATGCTGCCATACAGCTAGTAACAGCCGAGTCCTCTTGGTGCCATGCATCATTCATCTACAGTAATGTCACCCAATTGATAATAGTAGCAGATAAAAAAATAAATAATTGCAGATGACTTCCTGAATGTGCCATAACAACGGATTGTATTGAGTGTCTTGAGTTGTTTTAGCCTCAAAGAAGGGGTAAATATGCCAGGTGGTATTTAGAAGAGGAGAAGAGACAGACAAAGAGACTGCTGCTTGAAGAGATTTGGAAAAGAATGTCACACACCTCTACTGAAGATGACAGGCCTGTAAAGTTAAAAGTATAAACAAGACAACGATAAACATGTCATCCCACACAAATGATGGGCCAATCATTGAATCAGAAACAAATGTCACCTTATTATGACCTGTAGTTTTAGCCCCCTTCAACCAGTCACTGTATTTTAGAAAATACAGGAAAGTAGTGATGAGATGCATCATTCCCATTCCTAATAAGTGTAATTTTGAAAATGTCCTAATGCAGTGGTGACGCCATGGTGGTTCAGCAAGAGCTCCGTTCTGATTGGAGTTTGCATGTTCTTGCATGCTCCGGTTTCCTCCCACAGTCTTAAGACATGTAAGTTAGGTGGACTCAGGTGATTGTCCGTCTATGTCTATTTTATGCGCAGTTGTGCTCATACCTGCATAAATGGCTCATAAAATATGGTCTGATCTTCATCTAAGTCATAAAAATGAATATACACAATGGGCCTCATTCACAAATGTTTTTGTAAATTTGTAAATTTGTAGTGTTTATGTGTGTACTAAAACACGAACGTGGGATTCATGAAACGTGCGGGAAACCTCGATTTGTTCGTAAAACAGGTGTATATTTGATATATTTGAATGCCAATTGTTTGTAAATTGGATGCGCGTGCACGTTGAAGCCCATTTGCATAGGTAAACGCCCTGTTCAACACCGTAAAAGGCTACAGAGGAACTTGGCAGACTCCGAAATGGAAGTGTTGCGCACATGCGTGCATGAGAAAAAAACAACAGAGTTTTCTGAAGCATCAGCAGCGGAGTCACAAGAACTGATAAAAGTAAAGCATGGCAAGAAATTATTAATGCTGTCAATGCTGTTTCAGCAGAAACACACTGCTGAGGTAAAAAAAGAAACAGTTTGACATGAAACTAGATTGCAAAAAAGTATAAGGAGAAGTAGTCGCGTATTATCAGCCACAGGAGGACGGCAGCGCACTGAGCCGCTATCCGACATGGATCAGAGGATCAATTAATAATAGGAGAGACCACACTGTCGGGTGTCCAGTCAGCATTGGAGTTGGACACAGATCAAATCCAGGCTGCATCTTCATCAGATGTTATTGTATTTGTAAGGCATCCAGTCCATGTGATCAACCCATTACAAGTTTGATAATCTTGTGTTGTTATGAATGAGGACAGGTTGGCAAATACGCCATTTCAGCCTATTAGGTTTTTTTTCCTACAAGGCCACTGAAACATCTTGTTGGTAATAAGGTTTGGCACTACTGTAATGGATTTTTCATAAAGAATAAGTTGTTCTAAGAGCCTTCCCGCATGTTTCCAAACACATGAACACATTTCTGCATGTTTCCAAGCACACATAGGATTCGATCATACCAAACGAACAAATTCAGATATGAACAAAAAGATGAATCTGACTATGTTCGTAGAAACGTTAGTACTAACATTATATGTTCAAATCTGATAAATCGTCCGCATGTTTTGTGAATGAGGCCCATTGTGATTTAACAAATGACACACAACATTTTACTTTTACATGTTGAACATTGTTCAAATGTTAACAGCTTGAATTGGAAAAAGTATGTAAACCATGAAATTTAGCAACTGGTGAAACCTCCTTTAAGCTTTAGATCACAGACCGTTATCCTGATATTCTTTTGTAGAATTTCCTGATACAATTTGGAATTCATTGTCCCCTCAATAATTGAAGAACAATTAGAATTTGTTTAGAAAATGCGTAGAAAAGATTTGTAGTTGTAAATGATATGTTGCAAATGTGTGAATCGATTCTACACAAGGACTTTGAATGTGCGAGTGCGTTAACATCTGAGAAACGTTTGAGTTGCCTAGTGTCACAGTGTAAAACTACGCACGCTTCTTCCTCTTTGTGTGAACTGTGTTTTGCAACTACGGATTTTTGACCTTGTTTTGCCTGCAAATTTGACTGACCAATAGGAGCGCTACTTTCGCTACTTTCGCTCCCAAAGACTGTAGCAGTTGCTGTGACGGGCCATCGACCAAATATGCCCTTCCTTTTCATCGCTAACTTCACTATGATGAGTCACCCGGGCCCGTCAGCAGAAAACTAGGTGAGTTGATTGTTCATTCTTTGACTGCAAAGTCTATTGTGTAATAAACCATCATCATTGATTAATGGCATTTAACGTATGTTAGATTTGTAGCGTTCAATGTCAATTCAAGCTTGTAAACCGAAGAGCATTTTAGGATAGCTAACGAGTAACGACCATGTTACAGTATAACTTTCAACGCTCGTTACTCCGGAAATCACATTACACCGTAACATGATCGTTACTCCGGGAGCGCGATTTGTAATTTCGATCCACAGTGTTTTGATCCCCAGAAATAGAATGAACTACAACTAAAGTTAGCTAACTCAACTAGCTACCTAGCTGGAATTGACATTGAACACTACAAATCTAACGTACATCCACAAATGCCATCAACTCATCTGGTTTTCTGCTGACGGGCCCGGGCGACCCATCATGGTGAAGTTAGCGATGGAAAGGAAGGAGCATATTTGGTCGATGGACCATCACAGCAACTGCTACAGTCAAACTTGCTACCTGATGTGAGCGGAGGTAGCGCTCCTATTGGTCAGTCAAATTTGCAGGCAAAACAGGGTAAAAAATCCATAGTTGCTAAACACAGTTTAGCACTCACGTTTACACACTCGCACATTCAAAGTCACTTGTGTAGAATTGATTCACACATTTGCAACATATCATTTACAACTACAAATCTTTTCTACACATTTTTTAAACAAATTCTATTTGTTCAAAATGTTTTTACATATTTACACATTCCAAATAATTTGTGCAAATGTTATTTACATGTGTGCAACTGTTAAAATACAACTGCAGGTTTCCATATATCTGTGAATATCCTTTTACAAGCTCAAAATCTTTATGACCCTATCTTGATTCCATATGCTCCCTCCACCATGCTTCACAGTTGGGATGAGGTTTTGCTGTTTGTACCAGTGTTTTTTCTCCTCCAAACATACCGTTGTGCCCTTTTGCCAAAAAGCTCAAGTTTTGTCTCATCTGTTCACAGAACATTGTTTCAGTAGCTATGTGGAACATCCAGGTGGTCTTTGGCAAACTCGAGACAGGCAGCAATGTTTTTTGTGGAGAGCAGTGGTTTCCTCCTTCAAGAGATTCCTACAGATCCTTAGCTGTTACCTCAGGGTTCTTTGTCACCTCCTTGACCGTTATGCGGTGTGCTCTAACTCCTAGGGAGAGTAGCACTGAATTTTCTCCATTTGTTTACAGTATGTCTGACTGTAGACTGATGGAGGCCCAAGTCTTTGGAATTGCTTTTGTAGCCTTCCCCAGGCTCATGAACCTCAACAACACTTCTCCGGCGGTCTTCTGAAATGTCTTTTGACCAGGGCATATTCCACTTCAACAGATCTCTTTATTTGGAGAGCAGACTGTTTGTAACCAAACCTTGTGGGGTTTTTATATGACAGGGCACCTCTAACCCACACCATAAATGTCATCTCATTGATTGGTTCACCTGACTTCAATTACCTCCTTTCATAGAAGTCATTATCTTAGAGGTTCACATACTTTTTCCCGCTTAGGCTGTTAATATTTCAACAATATGTTCAATAAAAACATGTAAAAGTAAATTCTTCTGCGTATTATTTGTTAAATCACATTGTGTTTCTCTGTTCATCTGATTCAGATGAAGATCAGATCCACTTATGCAGGAATGTAATTGAAAAGGGTTCACAGACCTTTTCTAGCAACTGTTTATTCCAATATATTTAGGAATAAGCGTGTATGGAAAATTAATGCAAATTAATGGATATCATCAAATCTAATCACCCAGTCGTGTCTGACTGCTTGTACACACTGTGATTGGGTACTCTATTCTTGCCGATTGTGGCCTGTGTTAGAGGCTCAGATTGCATCTATGGAGTGGCCTAGAGCTACATAGTTTTTGACAGGCAAATCATGTATTTTTCACCGCTTTGGTGTTGCCTTTTTGTTTTGATGAGTTAACATAGATGGCTAGCAAGCGGCAATTAGACAGCATTAATCAAATTCTAATTAGGTAGCATTAATCAAAATAAACAGGAAAAAAAAACTAAATGAGAGCTTACCATCAACTCCCAACTATGCACTGTGCTCCAAGCATCATTTTTGAAATGTTTATTCCTGTAGTCTTTCAGATAAAAGTAGAAAACTGGCAGGGAAACGAGGAAACTGAAATCTTATTGGCAGTTGACGGCTGAAGACCACGAAAAGTTCAGCCATGGCCAGCTTGTCTCGGTTGACTGTCCACATCGGCCGAGTGTCCCTGGTCGTTCAACTCTGTAGGAAATTGTTGTTTTTCAACTCTGGACCAAAATTGAGTGTGCACTGCTGTGTCCCAGACTACTCTTGTCATGCGGGGTCCACCAGAAACAGGCTTGCGACCCATTTTTGGTTCCTGACCGATTATTTAGGTAATGCTGCTATAAGCCATTAGACTGTTTTGGCTAATATTTATTGGATTTTAACTAGGCTCCACATTATGATTTAAGTGCAGTGGGTGCACATAGTGTGGCTGGCTATGTGATGTTCTTTCGTGTTTTAGTCCAGAGAAGCAGAGCAGAAATTATTAATGGTGTTTACTCCCCACTCCGAGATCCAGCACACAGCTGATACATGACACAGACACAACTGACTGCAGCAAGCCTTTTAACACAGGAATACTTCGCATTTGTGTAGAAATAATAATAATGTAATTCCTTATTGAGCCGGTGGAGAAATTATCTTTTTCTTTCTTGACACCCATTTCATGCTCCACGGACCGTTTCAACTGGGTCCTGCTTCCAATGCACATAGTGTGAGGATGTATATTGGTAGGCTAAGCCAGTCAAAGTAGAATACTAATTGCACATTTATAGTTTAAATTGCTTTATCTTGGTAAATAGTCTTTCGATTAGTAATGACAACAAACATATTGAGGGCAGTAAATCAGTGCAAAACATCAACAACAGCAACGTTTATTCCTTAAAAGTACCATCTCCCCTTATTCCCCCTCTCTTTTTGAAGTACAAATATTTTAATAGAAAGTTCCAAATGCTATTAAGTGGCTTGTGAAATGTGCTATACAAATAAAGTTAAATTGAATAGAAAAAACTGTTTGAATAATTCTCTCTCATTTATAAATGTATGGTCTTTATGAATTGTGTAGGAAGACTTGATTATCAAAAAAATAACTTTTGTCCACAATTTGTCCTTCAGAATTGTATAAATTGTTTTTTTTTGGCTGGGTGGTTCATGGGCCAGCAGGTGTTTCACCTGGCTTTTCTGTCTTTTGATGGTGTAGGAAACTGTACTCACTGACACCTTGGCTCTGAAATTTACATTATTTTTCAGTTTTTGCTGACCTAAACCTTTTTTTTTTTTTCAACCTCTAGCAGTTTACTGCTTACCTTTTGTACCATTCCAGGTTATTCACTGGACTGAATTGCTTAAATTTCAATAAAAACTGGAAAAATGTGGGTGTTCTAAAACTTTTGACCGGTAATGTACATTAGTTGGATGTAGTTATGAATAATGGATGACATTTACAGTTTCCTATTAAGTGTACTGAAATTCTTGCACTCATTCCTATCAGCACAGCCCTGGGGGAACAGGAGGCGGACTTTGTGGATAGAAAATCTTTTCACACCCATAATGTATCAATGAAAAGTAGGCCCAGTGCTCACTGCTGTATCACACAAAAATGGTCCTAGGGGTGAGCAGTATTTCATTCTGAATCAGTTTGTGGATAGAGTTCTAACTTTTTGCCACTCAGCAGACTCACTAGGTAACTATTACTAGAGATACTGATTGTACAACTGTTTGGCACACTTGTTCTGCATAATGGAGGCTTCATTAATCACTGCTGCCACCACTGCAAATTGAAAAGAATGTTTGTTATACAAGTAATGCATTATATTACATTGTACGGTTGTTGGTGCTGTCTGTAACAGATGAAGTCATCAGTTGACATCTCACTTCTTGGCCTTTTGATCGGGGTAGAGCTTAGGGATGAATGACATTTGGCAAAGACAAAAATGCTTGACCAGAAAGACTAACTTAGGCAACATGCACACATGGGAGCTTAGCAGTTGACAATAATGTTAGCTCTACCAAGTGGCCTTAGCCACCGTAAAGTAACCCTGCGAGGGGCATCACATATAGCTATACTGGCTAGCCATAGACAGCTACAGCCATTCATTTCTTCACTCACCACTAAATGCAGCAGTGGTCTTGCCGAGGACATTGCTGGAGTTAGGTCCAGCTGTTGCAGCAGTGGTCTTGTTGGCACTGGCAGAACAGGGGTTGGGACTGCAAAAACCCATGTCCACCGCCATGAAATTAGAAAAGCAGTCCCACGCAAAATGGACAGTGCATACTCCAGCTCTTGGCGGGAGGACTTGGTCTGGTCGTCCCAATGCATTCGGCCACCGACAACTCATTTCTGGGTCTGGCGGAAACCGGTACAGACAGGATTTGTTTTTGTACATGGGAAAATATCATTTCCAACCCATACTGGCCACGAATAAATCTAGAAGAACTTACTAACGCTAACTACTAGCTAACAACTGACAACTAACATAAATACAAAAACATAAAAAAAACACACAACTGACTAGCTAACTACAAAAATTAGTATAGGAAATTATAGGAAAACTATATAAAACTAAAACAAATATAGGAAAACTAACTATTGCTATGCTATCAACACTGTATATCACTCAAATCACTCTTGCACTCCTCTCCACAGTCTGATAAATGTGGAGATGTTGGTGTCATGTTATGGAAAATCATGATGTAAGTGTGCTTTTGATATGCTTAAACTATAAATTGCAATAATATGTATGTATAGTCACAGCAGTGGAAAACTACTGAGAAGAATGTGTGTCTGTGTGTTCATTTCCTGTGGCCTGGCTGAAAGTTTGACCTAGGATCAAAGAAGGTCAAGTCGTAAAGAGTTGGGCCAGAACTTTTATTGCAGGGGAGATAACCCCTTCACGGTCGGGTGATGGGGGATGGCCTTGCATATCTTTATTCATTAACCTTTTACTATGTGTGTCTGTAGAACTAGTCATTCATGTGTATAAATGTATCTGTGAAACTGAATTCTGGAGCTCATTCTGTATACACCTCGTGTGTGTGGTTTGAGCTCTGCTTGCAAGCATTAAAGGCCTAAGAGATGAGAGTCTCTGACGAATATTGTGTTATAGCTTTATTGAGCTGATCTCACCAACTAGACAAAGTGCAATTGACTTAAATTGCCACAACAGTCATTGTAGAAAAAGGTGATTACATGTTGTTTTAACTTCCAAAGTGACTTGGAGTGACCAATCAGCCTATACGTCTATACGATCCAATACTAAAATGTCAAGATTTGGGCCTGACTTAATCGCCAACACTACCACATACTCCAATGCATTGGGTTTCAACTGAAAAAGGTGTTTTACACTTACACTTTAAGGCAGTGGTCCTTAAATCTGGCCCTCTAGGTCCAGAGTACTGCTGGTTTTCTATTCTGCCAGAATAGGCCCCCGAGGACCGGATTTGAGGACCACTGCTTTAAGGTCTTCAATACCTAGAAATCCTGTAATCTCAGTAAACTGCACACAGCACACTGTTTACCAAGACAATTGGTCCGTGATCACTTCACACCAATGGATACCAAATGGACGAGAGAGGCAAAAGATAATTTGTGAGTCCAACTTTCTCTGGACAGAGCATTCACTCAGTGCTGTTTAGGAGACAATTTGTATTTTGTTCACCGAAAAATGAAAATGTAATCATTATTTACTCATCCACGTCAGTGGAAATGCCATTGAAGTTCATAGGACCACCAAAGACCTTCTCCATTCAACATGTCGTGCCGCATAATCCAAGTGTACTGTAATACCACTGCGCTGTGGGTCCCTTACCTCATTATCTCCTTTATTTTCCTTACTGACAATGCTCTGGTGGAAAGGTCTGCTGTTGGTCACTGTACTGTTGGTCAACAGAACAAAGTATTGTCAGTGAGGATATATATAGGGAATTATATATTAAATATAGGGAAGTCAAATATTAAGCATTTTATTGCCAAAATGTAGGCCTAAATGCGGTGCCCAGTACGATATGTTTCTACTGCACAAGTGGTGCAGAGTATTTTCTCGTTGACTGGGAATTTCTGCATTTGACAGTATCATTATAATACTAAATAACTAAAAATAACAACCACCAGTGCTACAAAAAATAAGCAGGGAAAACTGGTAAAAGGGACAATTGAATGCTTCTTTACCCCCCCCCCCCCAACTTAAACACTCTGCAGATATTCGAATGACGCTGTTGTTCTGTGCAGATATTTTATTTGTTTACTCCTTCTCTTGTGCTCTCTCTCTCTCTCTCTCTCTCTCTCTCTCTCTCTCTCTCTCTCTCTCTCTCTCTCTCTCTCTCTCTCTCATTCTCTTCCTCAGGTTCTGTGGGGAGTGTCTGCAGCCATGTCTTCAGGTGACCTCTCCCCTCTGTCCTCTCTGTCGTGTGCCCTTTGACCCCAAGAAAGTGGACAGGTCCTCCAGCATGGAGAAGCAGCTGGGCTCATACAAAGCACCCTGCCGTGGTTGTAGCAAGAAGGTAGCCGACACACACCGTTATCATGGTTGATCCTGATTGCTGAATTATGACATGTTGAATTCCACAGGCTGAATGGAAACAGTAACATGTGGCAGAAACATTTTTGTGCTTGCTTGAAGCAGAATTTAAAGTCACAAGGATGAACAGAATTTCGATGGTGCCTTGCTTTAGTAATTCAATATATTACCAGTTGTAATAGGATTTATTTAATTTAGCATTAGTAATTTTAATAAGTAATTTTTCCTCAATTGATTTGTATTGATTGTATTTCCAACTCCATGTTCTGGTTCTTAAAATTGAGCTATCTAAACTCTTTATTTATTTTCTTGTCTTCATACAAACCTTTGGGCATAGGTCTACATGCCCCATTTTGGCAAATAACTCTCACTACATGAAGCTCAAATTTCATATTAATGTATTATATCACATTCACCTTGCATGTGTTCAACTTCCAGTATTGATAGAAAGGTAATTAATAAAACATTAATCGAAGCAATCACTGAAAATACAAATATTTGGGTTGGACAAAGTTGATCTACTTGAATTCATCAAATTCAGATTCACATTCAGTTCGGATTATGATAGAAACATTTTTTTTGCATTTATTTATTGTTAAATGTATACACTATATGGCCAAAAGTCAGTGGACACCTGACCATCACACCTATATGAGCTTGCTGGACATCCCATTCTAAAACCATGGGCATTAATATGGAGTTGGACCCCCCTTTGCAGCTATAACAGTCGCCACTCTTTTGGGAAGGCTTTCCACAAGCTTTTGGAGTGTGTCTGTGGGAATTTGTGCCCATTCAGCCAAAAGAGCATTTGTGAGGTCAGGCAGTGATGTTGGACGAGAAGGCCTGGCTCGCAATCGGCGTTCTAATTCCTCCCAAAGGTGTTCAATGGGGTTGAGGTCAGGGCTCTGTGCAGGCCAATCGAGTTCCTCCACACCAAACTCGTCTAACCATGTCTTTATGGACCTCGCTTTATGGACCTCGCTTGTGCACAGGGGCACAGTCATGCTGGAATAGCAAAGGGCCTTCCCCAAACTGTTGCCACAAAGTTGGAAGCGCCCAATTGGCTAAAATGTCTTCGTATCCTGTAGCATTAAGATTGCGCTTCACTGGAACTAAGGGGCCAAGCCCAAACCCTGAAAAATAGCCCCAGACCATTAATCCTCTTCCACCAAACTTCACAGTAGGCACTATGCATTCTGGTAGGTAGCGTTCTCCTGGCATCCGCCAAACCCAGATTCGTCCATCAGACTGCCAGATAGTGAAGCGTGATTCATCACTCCAAAGAACACGTTTCCACTGCTCCAGAGTCCAGTTGCGGCGTGCTTTACACCACTCCAGCCGACGCTTGGCATTGCGCATGGTGATGTGAGGCTTGCGTGCAGCTGCTCGGCCATGGAAACCCACTCTGTAGTGAGTGCTGCAACAGATGATTTTTACACACTACGAGCTTCAGCGAGATTGCGTGGTCTACCACTTCGTGGCTGAGCTGTTGTTGCTCCTAGGCACTTCCACTTCACAATAATAGCTCTTACAGTTGACCAGGGCACATCTAGTAGGGCAGAGATTTCACGAAGTGATTTGTGGCAAAGGTGGCATTCTATGACAGTGCCACGTTTAAAGTCACTGAGCTCTTCACGACCCATTCTAAATTCTAAATGTTTGTCTATGGAGATTTCATGGCTACGTGCTGGATTTTATGCACCTGTTAGCAATGGGTGTGGCTGAAACACCTGAACTCAGTAATTAGTAGGGGTGTCCACTGACTTTTGGCTATATAGTGTATGTTATGATGGAGAATTGGCTAACAAGGTGATTTCTTTTTTTATTTCATTGTGCCGAATAACTCTCTCTTTCTCACTATGTCTCTATCTCCTCCTAGGTGGCTCTGGTAAAGATGAGGTCTCATATTGCTTCCTGTTCTAAGGTTCAGGAGCAGATGGCCAATTGTCCCAAGTTTGTCCCTGTGGTACCCACTTCACAACCTATACCAAGGTACACACACACACACACACACACACACACACACACACACACACACACAAACGTCTCCACCTTACAGCCCATCCCCAGGTACACCCAGAAAAAGGAGGGGTTTTCAAGGGTTCTTTGGTTAGGGTAGTGATTCTACAGCCTGTTAAATCTGTGTACATTTATATATATATTATTATAGGAGTATAATTTGTAGTATTAATAAATGCGTAAATGTTTAATTATCAATTGAATGTGGAATTATGTAAAAATTGAATGATATTCTAAAAGTTAAAAATGGAAAGCTTATACAGCTTTGTTTTTCAGTATTCTAATAGAATTGTAGTACTACTTTTGAAACACCCAGTATATAGAACCATAATGACTCAAAGAACCAAAGATTGGTCAAAATGAAAAAGGTATACAACCCAGTATGTAACACAGTACACAAAGGAGGTCTCGCATAAGGTTAGAATCAAATCAAATCAAATCACATTTATTTGTATAGCCCTTAATCACCGTTACAGTCTCTAAGGGCTTCACAGTGCCCAACATGTGAAAATAATAAATGATTAGTACACGACATCCCCCAGCCTTAGACCCTCACAGAGGACAAGGAAAAACTCCCACAAAACCTCATAGGGAAAATTGGAAGAAACCTTGGGAGGGGCTACTCAGAGAGGGATCCCCCTACCAGGACGGTTGGGCGTGCAATAGATGCCGAGTTTGGGCAAGCAGCGTATACACACTATATGAAAGTTTATTTTGGTGGGACATCCAGATCTGATGGGGAGGCATCACAGCAACGGCAACTCAGTGAGCGTCATCATAGGACTAGGGGACCATGCAGGCGCCAACACTGCCCAGATAGGAGAGCGCAACGTCCGCTCAGTCAGCATCGTCCTAAGAGGGGGGACCACGCAGACGCCAACTCTGCCGGGCTGCAGCCTGGAACAGATAGGAGACTCACCCACACACACACTCTCACTCACACAGACAAACATGACCAGCGTCAGTGGACAGGAGCAGGTAGACCAGGAGAATAGGGCATGTAGATAGGATGCTAGTATTCATCGGCAGGACCCTGAGCTAGGATGAGCTAACTGGTCTAGCCTTACTCTGAGAAGAGACTGAGCCACTCCCTCAAGGCTGGTCAAATGACAGAGAGAATAAATGGGTTTTTAGCCTTGACTTAAAGACTTCGATAGAGCCTGCCTCTCTGATTGAGGCAGGCAGACTGTTCCAGAGATAGGGAGCCCAATAAGAAAAGGCTCTGTTACCTGCAGTTTTCTTTTTGACTGCTGGGATAGACAGGTAGCCGGCGTCTTGAGATCTGAGGGCACGTGGTGGTTTATAAGGTTTAATCAAATCGGATAAATAGGATGGTGCCATCCCATGTAATGATTTATATATAAGTAAAAGCACCTTAAAGTCACACCTGGCCTGAATTGATAGCCAGTGTAATGAGGATAGGATGGGAGTTACATGGTCGAATTTCCTAGTTTTCGTCAGGATTCTGGCAGCAGCATTCTGGACCAGTTGTAGTTTTTTAGTGCGCCCAGTAGGTAAGCCCGAGAAAAGGACATTGCAATAATCGATTCTGGATGATACAAAGGCATGTACTAAGATTTCTGCGTCTGCCTCTGTTAGCATGGGTCGAATTTTGGCAATATTGCGAAGATGATAAAACGCTGATTTAGTGATCTCCTTAATGTGCAACTCGAATGAGAGGGTAGGGTCAAATTTTACCCCAAGGTTCTTAACGTATGGGCTCTGGGCGATTACACAACTATCAAAGTTAAGAGTACTATTCTCAAATAAGTGTCTATGTCTAGCCGGTCCCACAATCAGCATCTCAGTTTTGCTGCCATTAAGAAGTAGGAAGTTTAGGGACATCCAATATTTGACCTCTGATAGGCAGGCCTCTAGTTTTTGGAATTGGGTGTCATCGGTTGGTTTGACTGGTATGTAAATTTGGGTGTCATCAGCGTAGCAATGGAAGTTAATGCCAAATTTGCGAATGATGCCACCAAGTGGTAGCATATAGATAGAGAATAGCAGTGGTCCTAGGACAGAGCCTTGTGGGACACCAAAGTCCATATTGCAACACTCTGAGGTCATGTTGTTGTAAAAGACGCGATGTGATCTATCAAGTAAATAAGACCTAAACCAAGAAAGGGCTGATCCCCGGATACCAATATAACGTTCAAGACGGTTCAAGAGTATTGCATGATCAATTGTGTCGAAGGCTGCACTCAGGTCAAGTAGCAACAGTGCTGAGGTTGAATTGGAGTCAATAGCTAACAAAAGATCATTTACCACTCTCGTGAGTGCAGTTTCGGTCGAGTGAAAGGATCTAAAGCCAGATTGGAAGGGATCAAGTAGGTTATTTTTTGACAAAAAATCTGTAAGTTGACTGGCTACTGTTCGTTCAAGTAATTTGGAGAGGAACGGCAGATTTGAGATTGGTCTATAGTTTTGAAGTACTTCGCGGTCAAGGTTCTGTTTTTTCAGTAGTGGCTTGATCACGGCCGTTTTAAAGGCGGAGGGCACAGTGCCAGTGGAGAGCGACTGATTGATCATATAGAGAATGGAGGGTCCTAGGATAGGGAAAACTTCTTTAAGCAGTTTAGCAGGCAGAGGGTCAAGCATGCAGGTTGTGGGTTTCGAAGACAGAGTTAGCTTGGTGAGAGAGTCTAAGGAAACTAAATCAAACTGTGAGAAAAGACATTCAGCCCGGGAAACACCAAGTGGACTTTTCAGGGGTGAGACGGCACCGCCAGTAGAGAGTGTACTGGTGATCTCATCTCTAATCAGTGTGATTTTCTGACTAAAAAAGGACATGAAATCATTCGGAGAAAACAGAAAGCTATCAGAGGGGGAGGGATTCCGTGTTAGCTTAGCAACAGTGTCGAATAGAAACTTTGGATTGTTTTTGTTTGCACTGATTAAGCTAGAGAAGTGTGCAGTTTTGGCTGATGAGAGTGCACATTTATAATTTAGCAAGCTATCATTCCAGGCAAGCCGGAAGACTTCGAGTTTGGTCAATCGCCATTTACATTCTAGTTTTCTACAGGCTTGTTTAAGTGCACGAGTGTCGTGGGTAAACCACGGTGCAAACTTCCTAGCGTGGTGTTTTCTAGTAACTAACGGGGCGATTGAGTCAAGCACGTTGGTAAGGCTAGCGTTTAGTTCGTTGGCTAAATTGTCGAGTGAGCCAACATGACCAGAGAGTGGTGCGAGAAAACTGGCCAATTTTTCAGATAGTAACGAGGCCGTAGTGGCATTAATACGACGGCTAATATAAGTATCGTCACACTTTTGGCGTGGGAAGATCAATTCGATTTCAAATTTAATGAGATAGTGATCAGATAGGGCGAGCACATAAGAGGAGACCACTAAAGCAGAAACAGGAATGCCACGGGTCATAACCAGGTCAAGGGTGTTGCCGCCATGGTGGGTTGGTTCATTAACAAATTGAGTGAGGCCGCAAGTATCAATAAGATCTAGGAAGGCCTTACTGAGAGGATCGGTGGAATTATTCAGGTGAATGTTAAAATCACCGATAATGAGAATATTATCAGCTCGGGTTACTAAGTCCGAAATGAAATTGGAGAACTCTTCTAAGAAGAGCGAATAGGGCCCAGATGGGCGGTAAAGTACTGACGGGAGATTCGTAGCTGTAGGGCGCAGAATCAGGACTTCGAAGGATGTAGATTTGTTGTTAGTGTTGGGAGTAAGACTAAGGATAGGGTTAAATATCAGGGCAACACCCCCTCCTTTTTTTGTCTCCCGGGCAACCTGAGAACTAAGAAAGTTTGGGGGAGAGGCTTCAATTAGAGGCAGAAACTAGCCAGGTTTCACAGAGACCCATCATGTCTAGATTATGTTCAATAATCAAATCATTGATCAGCAGCGCTTTTGTTGACAATGATCTTATATTGATGAAGCCCACAGTGAGGCGTTCAATACTGCTAGAATTTTTATCAATGTTAATGGCAGAATGCGTGGGTCTAATTTCAATTAAGTTGCTGTAATTTACTGTGGGTCGGTAGGAAATTTGACAGGCGCGGTGGGAGAAAGATACAGTCTTAATTGGAAGGACTGTACTGTAATTTTCAGATCGAGAGGTGCTGCTGCCAGAGGATAAAGTAAAAGCAGACTGGTAAAACTCGGCAGATATGGGGAAAAAATGGCGAGGGGGGGGCACAGTCTCAGTCTGTTCTGCTGTAAGCTCTAACCTGGCAGACTCCACACCCTTTCTAGGCCTAGCAGGTTCTCTAGTCGCCTGCATCCCGGCGAGCTCTACGGACAGATGTCAGCTTTCCCTTAAACATCTATCTATGTTGCTAGATAATAAAGCAGCGCCTACCCCATTAGGGTGGAGGCCGTCAGCTTTCAGCAAGCCGGGTTTGCCCCAGAAGGAGGGCCAGTTATCTAAGAAGACTAATCCCTTTTCTTCACAGTGCTTCGCCAGCCAGAGGTTGAGGGAGACTAATCTGCTATAACTCTCATCATTGCCCCTCGCGAAAGGTAAGGGGCCAGAGACAATTAATCAATGCCGACACATCTTCCTAGTGAGGTCACAAGTCCTGGCTATGTTGAGCTTGGTGACCTCCGATTGCCTCATCCTAATGTCATTGGCGCCGACGTGTACTATGATGTTGCTATACTCACTGGGTGGACCGTTTGCCTCTTTCTTTCCCTTGTGTCTGAACCTATTGTTCGCCAGCACCCTTAAGTTAGCCTCAATGTCGGTAGCTCTGGCCCCGGGTAAACAGAAAACCTCGGCCGGCGACTCAAGCCTAACATTACGGGTGATAGAATCACCAATAACTAGGGTGCGAGACAGTCGGCGGGTCCGGGGAGCTGGGGAGACGCGCTGACCACAGGGACTAGCAAGAACAGTGAAACGATTAGCCATCGGTAGCACCGGTGGCGAATCGGGCCGCACAAGTGGTGGCTGGAACCGGCGGACTCTCCGACGTCCGGAGACCGGGACAAACTCGTCACCCACTGCCGATGGAGCTACGCTATCTTCGCTAACACTCGGGCTACTGCTAGCGCTCGTGAGCCGGCTAGACGGCCACGTATCTAGACTGTCTGGGGTGCCCATCTCGTCTAAGGTAATCGGCCTATCCGCTTCTAACTGACGGACACGTCTCTCTAACAGAGACAACCTCTCTAAAACGAGCACACAAGAGGAGCACGGAGAACAAGAAGCCATGCTTACCCTTGCCGGTATGGTTGGGAGACTAGGTCGGGTTGTATGGGGGAGCCGGCAGCTGAGATCGAAAAATACGCTGGTGGAAAAATTGACACGGTCGGATAAAAGAAAAGAAAAGAAAAAGAAAATAAACCAAATCTGTAGTTGTCTGGTGGGATTCGGTGATCTAAAGTTTTAGATGGAGCGAAGTTTAGCGGAGCTGTTTGCAAAACACCGGGCGGCGAAAACAGCGAGAGCGGCAAACAGGAAACAGGAATGGACTAAGTCAGAATGACTGACTTAGATCCAGAAATGCAATAGCATTGCATTTTGTCACTGCGTCTCCCTTCGAGAGAGACAAAGTGGGATATCTGCTTGGTCCTATGGTGGGTGCTCCACTGGTACACATAGATAGTTGGCTCGGCTGTTGCAGTTTTGGGGGAATACTGCCAATCGCTCCCTGCCTTACTAGGCTGGCTAAGTGAGTTAAGCAGAGAGTGATGCAACAGGGCCCTGACGCCAAAATTAATCTGCATTTACATTTTATTGTCATATAAAATGTCATAATCAATACATGAGTTAGTTGACTGAAATGAGCTTAATCGCTAGAGGCATTTTATTTCCTCGGTAAAGATTATTTTTATGGCATCGCTGCACAAGTAGATAGTACATGGTGAGGGGCCCAGCCAGAGGTTTACTGGTCAGTGTTCTCCTAACTTTCTTCCCACAGTCCAAAAACAGATGCAAGCACTCAGCTGAGCACTGGTAAAATACTGTACGTCCTATAGCACAAAGCTTTTTATAGTCTTTGTTCGCTCTATTCAGATTATTTTTTGGTTTTTAATATTTTAAGTTGGTTCAAACATTATTACCTACAGTCATGCTTGAAAGTTTGTGAACCCTGCAGGGGGTGATCATTATTTCATATGTTATAGATGAATAACCTTATTATTACCTACAGTCATGCTTGAAAGTTCGTGAACCTTGCAGGGGGTGATCATTATTTCATATGTTATAGATGAATAACCTTATGAAAGCATTATCTTAACCTAAGATTTGATATACTTGAATTGTTTATTTAACAAAACTGGTTTATTTAACAAAAATTCCCAGTGTGCAAAAACAACTCCTTCAATCAATAACTTGTGGCACCTCCTTTAGCAGCAATGACTTGGAGTAGACGTGTCCTATAGCTACTGATCAGTCTCCAGGCTGCATCTTCATCAGATGGTAGGACTATGTAATTTTATTTGTAAGGCGTCCAGTCCATGTGATCAACCCATTACAAGTTTGATAATCTTGTATTGTTATGAATGAGGACAGTTCGGCAAATACACCATTTCAGCCTAGTAGGTCTTTATTTTCTACAAGGCCACTGAAACATCTTGTTGGTAATGAGGTTTGGCACTACTGTAATGGATTTTTCATAAAGAATAAGCCGTTCTAAGAGCCTTCCTGCATGTTTCCAAAATACACAAACACATTTTCGCATGTTTCCAAGCACACGTAGGATTTGATTGTACCAAATGAACAAATTCAGATACGAACAAAATGATGAATCCGACTATGTTTGTAGAAACGTTTGTTCGTTATACGATCAAATCTGATCATACCCACGTTTTGTGAATGAGGCCCACTGTCTTGTTGGAACAGCCAATTTTGCTCTCAGACCGATGGCCAGACATTCTGTTCAAGAATTCTCTGGTGTCACTCAGAATTCATGGTTACCTTAATGATGTCGGGTCATCCAGGTTCAGAGGAAGAAACACAGACCCAGACCATGACACTCCCATCACCATGCTTGACCGCAGGGAGAAGGTTATTTTGGTCTCTTTTGGTGGGCAGTTTGGGGTTGTTGCCATTTTGATTGCGACCAAGCAGTTACATTTTGGACTCATCTGTCCAGACCTCCAGAAATCTTCAGGGTTGAGGCATGGGCTGGATGTAGGAGAGAATCAAGCTGGTGGGCTGGTTCTCCCTGCTGCTGCTGCCAATTAAGGCTAAATGGCCAACTGCAGCCGGGAAGGTTTTTAACCTAAGCTGATCTGAAGGCTAGCATGAGGCACGCCAACCAGGGAGGCTGCGCTGAAAAGGGTAGCCCGCACCTTCCTCCAAGTAGCCCGACACCGCCGAACGAAGGATGGCACTCCCGCATCCCTCTCCAGTTCTGGAAACAGCGGTGGCTGGTACCCGAACTGGGCTTCGAACGGAGAGAGGCCCGTGGATGCCTTACGCAAGATGTTGTGCGCATACTCTGCCCAGGCGAGGTGTCAACTCCAAGAGGAGGGATTGGAGGACACCAGGCAACACAGTGTGTTCTCCATAGACTGGTTGGTGCGCTCAGTCTGCCCGTTGGTTTCCGGGTGGAAACCCGACGACAGGCTCACCAACGCACCCAGGAGGGAGCAAAAGGCACGCCAAAATCGGGCAGTAAACTGGGGACCCTGATCGGACACCACATCCTGGGGAAGACCATGGAGCCGAAAGACGTGATCGACCACCAACCGGGCGGTCCCGGGAGCGGACGGCAGCTTGGGGAGGGGAATGAAGTGAGCTGCCTTGGAGAATCTATTCACCACCACCAGGATAACTGTGTGGCCTTCTGACACTGGCAGGCCGGTGACAAAATCCATGGCGATGTGGCTCCAAGGACGGCTCGGGATGGGTAGTGGTCTGAGAAGACCAGAGGGCGGGAGCTGTGACCCCTTGTTCCGGGCGCACACTGAACAGGCCGAGACAATCTCCCGCACATCCTTCTCCATCCCAGGCCACCAGAACCGTCTACCCAGGAAGTCACGGGTCCTGTGAACCCCTGGATGCCCCGTCAACCGGGATTGGTGACCCCACTGAAGCACCTGAGCACGCACCCCGGATGGTACATACAGGCGGCCCGGAGGTCCGCCACCCGGATCTGGCTCCAGGCACTGAGCCTCCCGTACAACGGTCTCGATGTTCCAAGATACCGAAGCCAGGATCTGAGTGGCGGGAATAATGGGCTCCGGAGGGTGATCCTCCTCTGACCCGTCGTACAACCGGGAAAGCGCGTCCGGTTTGGTGTTTTTCGACCCCGGACGGTAGGTCAGGAGAAAGTTGAACCGGGAGAAGAACAACGACCAGCGGGCCTGCCGCGAACGTGCTCAGAAAGGGTTTTGGAAAAGATGAGAATGTCATCTAGGTAGACGAACACGAACTTCTCCAACATCTCTCTAAGCACGTCGTTTACTAACGCCTGGAAGACAGCGGGGGCGCAGGTGAGGCCGAAGGGCATCACTAGGTATTCGTAGTGCCCACTGTGCGTTAAAAGCGGTCTTCCATTCGTCTTCTTCACGAATACGCACCAGATTGTATGCGTTCCGGAGGTCAAGTTTGGTAAAGACGGATGCCCTGAAGGCATTCAAACGCCGAATTCATAAGTGGAAGGGGTTACCGATTCTTTACCATAATGCTGTTCAAACCCCTAAAATCAATGCACGGCCTCAGCCCACTGTCCTTTTTCCCAACAAAAAAGAACCCGGCCCCAGCGGGTGAGGTGGAAGGCCTAATGAATCCATTAGCCAAGGATTCCTTAATGTATGCATTCATGGCTGCCATTTCAGGGGCCGACAGGGAGTACAATGAACCGCGTGGAGGAGTGGTGCCCGGCTGTAATTCTATTGCGCAATCATAAGGTCTGTGGGGAGGCAGGGTAGTGGCCCTTTGTTTGCTAAAAACCTCGCCGAGGTCAGAATATACTGCAGGCACGCCCTCGGGTAAGGGGTGTACCTCCGTGCTCATAATAGTCATCACCTCCGAGGACGGACTGGGTGGGGCCGTAGGCATAGAGTCGGGGTCAGTGCCTTCATTTGCAGATAAATCCTCGCCCAGAGGTTCCCAATCACACTGCGGATCCCCCTTGCTCCCCTCGGACCCTGGAGAGGGCGTGTCGTGGTCTAACGACTCGCTCTCCGTCTCCTCGGTGACCGTACTGGCCTTGTTTGGGTTACACCAATCGTAAACGGGGAGAGAGGGAAGTTTGGAGACAATGGTGGGTGCACTGAGAACCCCACTGAATAATTGTGTCCGTCTTCCCTCCCCAATTGACCTGCGGTTTGTGTTTCCTAAGCCAGGAATGACCCAACACGAGCGGATAAGTAGGGGAGTCAACCAGAAAAAAATGAATGTGCTCGGAATGTGCTCCATAAGCAACCCGCATGCACACCTTCTCAGTTCTTTTGGTCACACAACCAGTGCCCAACGGACGCCCATCCAGCGCCGTGATATGACGGGGCTGAGGAAGGGAACGCACCGGTATTTTTAAGTTCCGAGCCCACCTGGCATCCACAAAGCAATCTACCGCCCCTGAATCCAAAAAGGTTCCAGGACAATTCTACTGGCAAAAATGTCCGAAAGGAGGTAGTGTGATGTCTCGCTAGTGCCTTCCGGTCCACTAACGAGCGTGCTCGTTTCCCTGCAGTTTCGGACACTCCTCCTTAGTATGGCCCCTCTGCCTGCAGTAACGGCACCAGTCCCTGCGAGGCCTCTCCCCTCTCCGATCGTGCATAGACATGCTGTCTACTTGCATCGGTTCCTCACTCCTATCCAGAGGCCCCCGGGACTGTCCGACCACTGAGGGAGGTACGGGAAACGAGACGCCCTCCAGTGGGTGCTTGTGAGACAGGAGGTGTTTGTGCAACTGAAGGAGGTGAGTGAAATGAACCCGAAGACTGCTGGTTGACTAGCTGAGAAAAACTGGTAGCCAAATCGCGCATGGAGTTTTCCATCGTGCGTAGTCTCTCATATATGGCACTTTGCTGTGTCCCGAGATCAGTCTGTTGCTTATGCAGCTGTCTGATAGCCTCCTCATGGGAGGCCAGAGCAGTTTGTGCAACCACTGTGTGTTCTAACCCCGGGTTTTCCGCTGGCTTTGACATTTTATGGCTTCAGTGTACTGTGATTGGGGGGCGGGGTTGCAAAGCCAACCGCGGACAACCAGGGTTTCAAAAGCTATTCTGTAGGCGAATAGCCACTAAATCTGCCTAAACAGACTAAGGGAAGGGAACACAAAGGCGAAAAGGGAGAACTGAAATAATTCCGAGGTGCCCCTACAAGGAATCTAAAGGCATCTATTGCACGCCCAACCGTCCTGGTAGGGGGATCCCTCTCTGAGTAGCCCCTCCCAAGGTTTCTCCCAATTTTCCCAGTGAGCGTTTGTGGGAGTTTTTCCTTGTCCTCTGTGAGGGTCTAAGGCTGGGGGATGTCGTGTACTAACCATTTATTATTTTCACATGTTGGGCACTGTGAAGCCCTTAGAGACTGTAACGGTGATTAAGGGCTATACAAATAAATGTGATTTGATTTGATTTGATTTTGATTTAAAGGTGAACAGAAAACAACCCACAACGGGCGATAGTCTCTGGAGAAACTAACAGAAAACTACCCTAAACAGGCGACAAAATTACCCGAAAGAAAGAGACAGAAAGAGTAGAGCATAGAGCGATAGACTTTCTTGAGAGCGCGCGTACCGCTACCGGCCAAGTGTAGTGCAAACTGACACTGAAGCACTGAGCGCAGGGAGAGGCTGGTTTATAAAGGGCGCGGTCTCATTACCGGGATGAGCGGCACCTGGTGTTAAAATGGTGAAGGGGGAGGATCCAAAGGAACCACCGCCCCCAGTGGCTGAGTCAGTCACTGCACCATGACAGGTCCTCTAACTCTTGTTTTGTTGCATTCAGCCTGCCACTCTTCTCTTTACTAAATATAGCTTAAATTTAAACAGGTCTTTGTAGAAAGCTACCCTAGCTTTTTCTTTCTTCCATCTATGTTGCTAAGATTTTCTTCCCTCCTCAAAGCTGCCAAACGATTCTTCATGTTTCTATGGAGGACACTGATACCCACTTTCTCACAATCTGTTGTCTGCCTCCACTTCCTCCTAAGCTGCCTCCTTTCTTGGACGAGTCTTTCAGTCTCCTGCTGTCACCTGGACTTAAATGGTCTAAGACTATTTTATTTTCTCAAACCCCAAACCTATAATAAACCTACCCTATAAATGCAAAAATTTCTCATTTCCCATTTCTCAACTTCCCTTAAGCCTATCAAACGCCCTCATCAAATCTGTATTAACAGTTTCCCATTCACTCTCAGTGGCCATCGGTCATGTTACTCTAGCTTTTTGCTATTGCCCTGCAATACATTGCCTACCTCCTCAGTAACAGGGATACGGACATCCTGCGAACTGTGGTTTGTTAACTGCCGCTGGACTTATCTCACTGACTTGACTTCTTAAGAAATACTGGTCGATAGGGTCCCTGAACTCAGACATGTCTTCCTCCCTTGATGTATTTTGAGGCCCTTATGATTTGTTATCTTTTCTCAGCCACAGAAGCACACCTGAAGCTTCTATCTGAACAAGTGGCTTCTGTTGAAGTGCCCTCCTTACTCATAGTCAAGTTAATTACAAGGTCTATAGCCGTGCAACCTGCCTGTGAGTCTTCTTCCACCCCAGTTCTCGCAGACTCTCAGGGAATTTTGCTTTGCTTGCTCATATTAATAATAATACATTTTATTTATATACCATAGCTACTAAGGGTGTATCCAGCTGGACCAGGATACTGCTGCCGTGGGTTGTTACCCTATGATATTTCCTCCTGTAAGCTGTCTTTCCAGGCTGTCATATGGTCTTTCCCTTGTTGTCAGCTGCACTGTTTACAGCAGTCACTAGTCAAGGCTAGCTGAAGCATTTACCAATACACAGAATTTGATGTTATGATCCTTTGTGCCATAATCCAGGGAGAGAATTCACACAGAAGCCCAATTCAGATGTCAGAAAGCATGATGCACTAAACCACAAATGGTGACCATAGAGGATATCAGGCTACGCTGTCATATATCTACCAGACCATCAGACAGGCAGCACCATTCACTAACCACCTAATCCAAATCCTACAGGGTTGTGTGTGTGCGAGTGCAGGTTTGTCACTGGGGTTATCAACAACATAAAATATGGCCAACATTAGCTGACCATAAAGAACAAAAACAATAATAATCAGTTCTGAAAAGACTTATTTTATTTGTGGATGTAGTTCTACACCCAGCTGATGGAAACTCACCTCATTCAAATTTTTTGTGATGTTTAAAACATGCTCAAAATTCACAGATGAACGGAAACAGAAATCCTAGTAATCTTTTATTTCCCACCTGGTAGTATATAAAACTTACTTCTAATACATTCACCACTCAGCGTAAATGCAGTCTCTCAGCCTGGGTCCCAGGCACATTAACGCACATCAGTACTCTTGCATTTAGGGACGTATGTGACCAGTTTTGTTTCTCAACCTGACCCGTTGTTGAAGAACAGCACTGCAAAAAGGAGGCCTTAATAATAATAATAATAATAATAATAATAATAATAATCAGACTTCCTCTCTTGGGCTGTTGACTAGCAAACCATCTGGATTTTCTCTTATTTTGTTTTTTTTCCTGTCTATTTTTCTGTTGTCCTTTGTTTTTCTGTGGCACTGGTATCCTCTGTACCTCTACCACACACACACACACACACACACACGCACACAGTGTATAGTGTGAGTCACTGTAACACTGTTCCTTTGATAACGTGCCAAGAGAGATTAGAAGGATGAATTAGCTATTTAAAGCTTATGTTGATTCATGCCCTCTGTCGTGTGTGTGTGTGTGTGTGTGTGTAGCAATATTCCAAACCGATCGACATTTGTGTGTCCGTTCTGTGGAGCCAGAAACCTGGACCAGCAGGAGTTGGTGAAGCACTGCATGGACAACCACCGTAATGACCCTAATAAAGTGGTAAGAGAATACTCTTATACACTATATTACAAATGTCCAGATGCACATAGGACATGGAGGCCTGTCTCTCTCTACTGCTATCTATTGAATAAAGGCAAAAATGCCCCAACAAATAATAATAAATAAACGTTATTCATTCTTACCATCTTTTTTAGTGTGTTGAATGTAAAATTACTCTGATTTCCATACCCATTATGCCGACATAAACTGCGCTGTATTTGTGCCTCTGACGGACGAATCTCCTTAACGATTCCTACAGTGTATTTCTGTCAGCTCATATGAGTGAACTGCATTGAGCAAAAAATTCTACTCAACTGTCAGGACCTGCTCTTAAGCAACAGCAGAGCAGACAATCTGCTTCCTGTTTACACCGGCACGCGCATTCCCAGTGTAGGTAAATGGTTACGTGATATGTGTTTTCAGGCGTTTTAGCATGGGCGGAGATAATTTCTGAAGCGGTGCTAAAACACTTCTGTGGACGGAGATCCTTTTAGTTTCAAAACTCAGTTTTAAAACGAAAACGTATTAGTGTGGATGTAGCCTGACACAGCAGCAAACGCTTGTCTGTGAACACACCACTCTCTCCCTGCACTGTATGGCTCATTTTGAGTGAGTGGCGAGATCACCTGAGGTAAGGACATTCGCTTTTTTCACTTGGCTGACTATTTTATATGGTTTTGACTAATATCATTAGCTCTGTAGGTTATGTATGTTATGTCTTTTTAGCTAACGTTATTGTACTCCATAGACATATATACATAGACGCCGCAATGACTGCTTCTGCCCATTGCTACGATACGTAAACGTCGCCGCCATATTGGTCCGGGCAAGACTGGCCTGTAAACAAATACAAGTAAACGGGGAGCTGCGTTTTTTCTGGATGAAAAGCACTATAACGTTTACATTTCTCAACCGATTTCAATTAGTCCTTTTTTATATTCAAGGGTTTATGATCTATGTGCAGTAGAAAAAAAAGTTTCGTCTCCAGTTACTTAGTTAGGCTATAATCGCTGCTAGACGCTCAAGAGAGCATTGTCAACGTTAGGCTCACATGAACTGAATTACTTACGTGGTGGAAAATAATTCATTGTCATAAGGCATTGTAAAACTCAGGTTTGTCAAGCATGGATTTGGCTTATTTTTTTTGGTTTATACTTGTGGAGACGTCCATATATAATATAATTTAATGTACATGAAATGTGCAGAAAGTTCTTTTTCCATGTCCCCATCATTTTAGCTTTTCTTGTGCTCCAGGTCAGAACACAGCTCATTCACTTTGAAATACTGGGGGGAAAAATCTAAATAGTGCATTTTTAAGTACTAATAATTGACCATCATTGAGAAAAATGGAACAAAATCGGCAAATACAAATTACAATAGTGAGACACTGGCAGTCAGTCTACTTTCTATATTTGTATAGCAGTGAAAGGATACAGATATACTCGAAGACAGACAATTACAGACAAAGACTATTATAAGATAAGATACGCCTTTATTGATCCCCAGAGGGGAAATGAAGAGGGAAAATTCAAATGGCATATAATCGAGATTTTCATCTATATTTATATATCTGTATTTCTCCAAACCAATTTTTATGACAAGCTACTCGTTTCGGCTAAGCGGCTGACATATTATGAATCTGACTGTAGTTAGCTGGCTAGCTAACTTTTCTCACACTTTGAAGGTTTCCCAAAGAGAAAGAGTTGATACACAGCGATTATAGCCTAACGATCGAGATTCTAAGTAACTGGAGACAAAACTTTTTTTCCCTACTCCACGTAGATCATAAACCCTTGAATATAAAAACGGCTCATTGAAATCGGTTGAGAAATGTAAACGTTATAGTGTTTTTCATCCAGAAAAACCGCAGCTCCCCCGTTTACTTGTATTTGTTTACAGGCCAGTCTTGCCCGGTCCAATATGACGGCGACGTTTACGTACGATCCACAGGCCAATGCGGCGTCTATGTATATATGTCTATGTTGTACTCCGTGTCAGAGCAGCTTCTCTTATGCTAGATTTCCACTAATAAACTTGACGGATCCCATTCATTTATTAGTAAGAGTGCCATCTAGTGGTGGAAAGAGGCCAGGTTAACCTAACAAAAAACTGTCATAGTAGTTTGAGTAATTTTAGTTTTACCATGGTACCATGGTAATTATTGTATAAATAATTTACCATGGTACAGGCCCTATTTAAACATTGTTGATGTTGAGTAGTACAGGCCATAATTTAATTTCACTGATAGATAGAGAAACTTAGCACTGTGCTTCATCCATGAAACCTCGTTTTTTCGTTTTTTTTATACCCCAAAATAGGTACAAAAAGTTTTGGAATTGTCCGCGAGATCGCCTTAGCCGGCAGTCGCGAAATGGGCTGCTATGGCTGCAGTGTAATCCGTTGGGTGGTTATATGATATTATGCTGTCGCATTATTTTTTTTTTCGACTTCGGGTAGCTCTCTCTTTTTTCACCATACATGTGTTTGCATCCCTGCAAATAAATGAAAAGCATTTTGAAATTGGCAATGACCCCTTCCTGCTGTACCAAAAACATACCGAACCGAACCGAAAACCGTGACCCCAAAACCGTGATATGAACCGAACCGCGAATTTTGTGAACCGTTCCACCCCTACAAACTAGTAGAGGGTAGATGTAAGTTTTAAGTTGGAACGTACTGTATGTCTGTGTGGAGCTATTTCAGCTGGTGCAGCTGTTAAAATTTGATTAATGCATGAAGTCAGAAATGATGTTCAAACTAGTCTACGTATGAACTTTAAAGTTTAACTGGAACCGTAACAGGCTTTGCAGCTTCTTTATTGCCTGTGCAAGCTAATGATTCCTTAAAGTAAAATCCTGAGCTGTGGCTCCTTTAAAAAGAAGGTGTTTGTCTGTTAGGCAGGACCTAAAGGGATGATTTGTTGATTTTCGTCAGCATTTGTTCACACAGAAAGGCTCAGCACATAGTGGCATGAAGCCAGGGCTGTAGCATCGTATCTGGGATGAAAGGCATTTACCATATGTCAGGGACCCAGCAGTAAAGGCACAAGGATCACTTTTAGATCATGAAGGCTTTATTTCACCCAATCAAAATAGAAAAAACAAAGTAAAAATGCAAACGTTTAAACTACATAAGCAAAGAAAAATGACATAAAAAAATACTCAAGTTGAGCCCTTTCACTAAATTGAGGTCAACAAACCACTAACACAACCAAAGTCTGAACTGAACAAACCTGACCCAACAAATGACACACAAAGAGGGGTATATATACTCATGGGCTAGCCTACACAGACACAAAGGGGGGAAACATAACAATCAGACATTTTTTTTTAAAAAAGGACCCAAAATAAACCCTACAAATAATGACAAAATACAAATAAAGCAAACAGTAATTGTAAATACTAATACAACCAAACTCAAAAGGGAATATCCACATGCTGCCATTCTTTTTAAGAAAGTCTTTGTTTGGAGTTCCCCGCCCAACACAGGAAGTTGGTCCCTTCCACTTCCTGTTTTTTCAGTATAAAAGAGTGTCTCAAATTTAAGCTCCTCTTTTGGGGTGGATGGCTCAGCAGCATGTGGAGAAACAGAAAAGCAGGTAATATATTAATACATTCCGAAACAAAATAAACGTATGACCACTAAATGTTAACCAAAATGCCTGCACTCAAATTGGAAACTGTGTCATAATTTAAACCAAAACAAAAATAAACATGTTTAACCAAAATTGTGTTGTGATTATTTGTTATGCACTGAAATGAAAGTCACTAACAGTGTAGTATGGAGTCGGCCATCGGTAGGGCCGTCACACCATACCTTAGTCTCAAAATTCCAATGGTCAGGGAGTTTTTGTTCCAGAGTACAGGCCAGAAGGTGAGTTTTGAAAGTCAGAAATCTCAGCACCTGGCCAAGTAATCGTGGAGTCATAGTATTGATCAACAACCCTATCAAATGCCTGCAGTTATATTAGGGTTGTTTTGTGCTGTGGGTCAGTAGAAATATTGCTTATTTCACTGGTTCTCAATCCAGTCCTCAAGGACCCCCTGTCCTGGAGGTTTCAGCTCCAGCTCTACTCAGGCACACCTGAACCAATTAAGGTATCATGAAAACGTGAAGCCTCTTATTGGTTCAGGTGTGCCTGAGTAGAGCTGGACCTAAAACCTGCAGGACAGGGGATCCTTGAGGACTGGATTGAGAACCACTGGCTTATTTAACCTTAAAATTCAATGTTGTCTGAAATCAATTTAATAAATCAGCCTTGACTTATGACAGCCACAGAAGTAGCATGCAGCTTGGCCGTTTAGACACTTGTCCCAAACTTTTGCGTGTGTGTTACCAGGTGTGTCCAGTGTGTTCAGCCATGCCGTGGGGAGACCCCAGTTATAAGAGCTCCAACTTCCTTCAACATCTCCTCCATAGACACAAGTTCTCCTATGACACCTTTGTGGTGAGTGGGGCGTGATTTCATTTCATTTTTTTATTTAAATTTTTTATTTTTTTATTTTTTTTACTAAATGACAATTCCAACAGATTATCTCTATAATATTAACAATGAGCTGTGTTCATACAATTACAGCCAGACTCTTGAAGTGTAGGCTTCTCATTAGAATGGATTTATTCATAATACTGAATATTAATGAAGATTGCAAAAATCATGGGAACAGAAGTCCAGGTACTATGCAAGACAGTGTGATTCGATCAAAGTGCAATATGAGCAATGTCACCTTCTGTGAAAAAAGTAAATTAAACCTAGGAACCATCTTGTCCCTGTTGTATAAGGGAGAGTTGTGATGGAAGAAATGGGGGAAATTACTTGTTATTTGTGAGTGATAGTTTGACTAATATGTACAGTAGTTATAAGTCTAGTAAAATGTCTAAAGTAATTGTAATGTCATCTGTTACAACTGCAAACGTAATAAATTCCCATAAATGTAATAAATGTTATCCTGTTAATAATTTAAAAAATTTAATCTTTTATTACATTAACAAGAAGGCAAAATATGTTTTCAGAAATGTAATTAAACTGATAATGTAATAATATCTAATTGTATTTCATTACTTTAGTTATTGAATTAATTAAAATTCATTCATTTCTAAATGCATCAAGTATCCTATTTTTTTATTTATTCCGTGAGAAGGCAATATTTGCAAATATTGCAATATATTCCTAATAACTTTCCAGAGGTATCTTTATTTTAAATGAATCAAAGAACATGCTCAAAATATACATTTCAATTATGAAGCGGTCATAATTTTCAATTTGGTAAGGAAGGATAGTATCCAGGTGGTAAGGGGTTCTTATTAATGTTCTGAATGCATTGGTCGCCCGTCTTGTCCACCTAAATCACAAAGTGGGGCTGCAATAGAGAAGAATGTCCCATCCCCTCTGATTAAGGTGCTGTAGATTCGCTCCATTTGAACTTTCCACCCGTTTTTACAAATTCATATAGTCTTAACATCATTGTCTCCTTTTTTACTGTTTTTTACTATTGTAAATGGTATTTTGTTTAATTTGTTGAAATTAAATAAAAATGAGATGCACCCCATACATGTATTCCCTGACTTCCGTGCAGTCAGAAGTATGAACTACAATGAATGGCACAGGATTTGATATTGGCTGCGACAGCCGGAAAGACCAAAAAGGGTAGTAGTGGCACAAGCCAACAATAAATGTTGTAACAGGGGTGTTCAAGTGTTTTTGCGTCGGGGTCCAATGTGTAAAATTATAGCTGTGGGCAAAAAAAAAAACTTGGACATTGATTATTCAGATAATAACTCCTTAGGTCTGTCTTTTATTAGTTATTTTATTAGTTTTATTTTATTAGTTGAATTATTATATTTTTAAAAACATATTTTTTAAGTTGCTGTTAATGTAATAAAACCCATTAATGTAATATATTGTTTGCGTTAGCAGGAGGTAACATTTATTGTATTCATGGGAAAGGTATTATGTTAACCGAATTCTTACTCTATTAGCTGGAAATATTTTATTACATTAATGGTTTATCATGTTAATCCACGTCCAATCTGTATGTATGGCACCTGCGATTTGCTTTGTTTACATAATGATTGAGTGGATACATGATGTTTTTTCACTCTAGTTTATTGTCCTAGCTCTAATACAAGGATGGTCTGTGTTTTACAGCTTAATAACAAACTTGATTTTTCCATATAGTAAAATAGGGTTTAATAGGTTAGAACTTTTTGTTATAGATGGAAAAGAGGGTTTTTCTGAACTTTCTTAATCCAACAAAAATTTAACTCATTCAAGATATGGCATGACATATGGGATATACCGAAACCTAGAGTGGTCAAATAATTTCGTAAAAATGTATGGTCTAGGTATGAGATTTGATGAATCATCTGTGATCTGAATTTACTAACTGTGTGTGTGTGTGTGTGTGTGTGTGTGTGTGTGTGGTATGATTTCAGGACTACAGCATTGATGAAGAGGCAGCACTGCAGGCAGCCCTGGCACTGTCACTAGCTGAAAACTGATAACATAGTTACACTACCACAATCCTATCACTGTTTGCACCCACTCTACCATCAACCTACTGTCACCCAACTTTCCTTGATGGTGGAAAACATATCATCCAAGAAACAAACACAACCTAGCCCAGTGAGTTGCAGTCGCAGAGGGCACTTTGTGTCTTCTATTAATTCCAACGGTTTGTTTCTGGCATAGAAGTACAGCTGGTCAGCATGGCATTTGTTAAATTTACATAACAGGAGCAATTTTAATTTGGCTTTTCATTGGCCCATCTGGGTCTGATGACAAAACATAAAACATAGAAATCCAATGAATCAAGTCACCCTGTCAGAAGAGGAACTGTCTCATCCAGTCAGAGTTTTAGTGCATCTTGCTGAAGATTGACCGCTACATCACATCCTATGGACTACCACAGAATGAAGGGCTAACTCCATGGAAACCAACATGTCTGTCTTGGAGTTTGAAGGCTCTTGAAAATCAATAAGACCATGATTATTGGATGTGCTCAGGCGTTCAGTTGGCTCACACGCAAGAAGTTGGCGGTTTCTAGGAAGTCTTATCGCTTTTACACAGTGCAAGCAACTTGGTTGATGGATCACTATTCTGACTGTTGGAGGTGCGAGAGGCTCTGATTGCAACTGTGTAGTGGTCTCGTGCAGCTACAAAGTTTTGAACAGGCAAATGTATTTTTTCCTGCTTTGCCTTTCATAATGTTGGATCGTGTTGAGTTAACATGGCTAGTTAAAAAGCGCTAATTAGGTAGTATTAATCGAAATTTAAACTTCAGTGCTTACTATCAACTCCAGTGATAGATACAGTCGTTCTCCAAGCATCTGTTTTGACATATTTATCCCTGTAGGCTTTCAAATAAAAGACAACTGGGATGCTTTGACTGGTCGTAATCAACTTGCCGTCCATTTTGCACTTGCTAGGTGGAATAATTGTTCATTTAACAAAATCTCGTCAGTAGGGAAACAAGAAAGTGCGGAAATCTGACTTAACCGATGACCAACTTAATCCACATATCGGCAGAGTTTCCCTGGCCACTCAGCTCTATTAGAAATGAATGGACTTCTAGTTGACTTGTTAATCGAGTTGCTTGCAGTGTGAAAGCGGGTTTAGCAGCCTCAGTGAGGAAATGGTCCTGATCAATGGTCAGGGTCTTTAGTTGGCCTCTTCAGACTCCTAACATAAATCCTAAAACCATGAGACCAGTGTAGAGCGTGTTCGAGAAGCTTCACCCTTACAGCCGGCACAGTGCCAGGTATATGCTGTCAGCTATTGAGAATCATGGCCAGTTTTAATATTGAACACTCATGGGATGTGTTCCAATCGCAAAGCAAGCCGTGTTGTCCCATTAGCCGAAATGTCAGTACTACTTACTATACTTACAATACCATTGCAACAGATCAAACTCAATATTGAATTTTATAAACATTCAATACTTTGGCCAAATGTGGTCTGCAAGCTGAAATTCCATTTCATTACCTCCACAGTGTGTCTGTGTGGATTGGAATAGTAGAAGGAAAAAGGAGGACTGGAATAGAGAGAGCTGAAGTGTCGCTCTTCACAGTGGACTGCAGTAGTGTGAGTCAAATATCTTTAACTGGATTCAAGTCTGGTTGACAAACTGGTGCCGGGGGCCAAATAGGGAACTATTTCACCTCCAGTCAACAAAGACGGACATCCAACCGACATCAGAACCCCTGTGTAGAAAAGGTGCTACAAAAGCTGTCCAGAGCTGCATCCCACTCGAGACGCAATCGGAGAAAGATGGATCATTTGTCAGTTCAGAATACCAATACGAACTCCACAGTACCATAACATTTACAATAACAGACATTACCAACCCATTCACAATCACCCCCAAAAGCAAAGCAAAACAATTCCTTTTTTTAAATTCTTGTAAATACTTGCACTTGTCACTGTTTTTTTTTTTTCTACAGGACTGATCTATAGATATTGGTAGAAGAAAAAAAACAAAGGATTGAACTGCTGGATTGAGTTGTAGCTTCCACTCTACTGTTATCTGCTTATTCAACTCTTGCTACAAGGAATATTTTTATGATACAACTGTCAAGATAAAAGATTTAAAAATATATATAAATATATTTTTGAAAAACATTTCCGTTTCAAACCACTAATAACAGAAATGGGTCAGGTGTGTGTCTGCAACTTTAGTTGGGGGGGTGTTAAAGCCGATTTACAATCTTGGACTGCTGTCTGGTTTACTACAATTGTTTCAAATAATTTGACCACTAGAGGGCAACCCTTCCCCAGAAATTCAGAGCATGCAGAGCCTATGCCATCACACACACACAGACACAGAAATAGTACCAGTTGAACCAGTGATGTGGTTTGTTTGAAGAGGCGTTCTGGATCAGATAGTTTGTTTTTTATAACTTTTCCACAGAAGAATGCATTGATCATGTTGCACTTTAATTCATTCAAATAGTTTTTTGAAGAATGGTTGGACTTCTGTTCTACAGGTTTTTGTATGATCTTGATTATCGTCCAATGATTTCTCAAATACATTTCATGCTCGATGAAAGAATGAATGTTTTGTGTTTTTAAACAACAAAAAAAAACAAGTTGACAAAGATGTTGTAAATGCTGAAATAAAGTGCTGGGATTAAAATGTACCATTAGTTTTATGTTGTGACTAAAGTATTTTTGTAGATGAACTTAAGTTTAATGTTTTTGGAACCAGGAAAACCTTGTTTTTTAGCCTGCATCTGGCCAAAGTAATTTGGATTAAGTTGAATGGGAATGCAATTTATACAGCAACCTGAACAGTTCAAAGTCTAAGGGATGAATTGTGTATCTTGCTCAAAGTATAATCTTTTGGGTTTTTTTTGTTTTTATACTTTGAGTAAGAGTTGACCCTCTTGCCGTAGACAAAGACATTTAGATGTCACAACTCTATTTTTATGCCTGGTGAAGTTTAGTTTCTTCTGTCTATTATGATCATTTTTATACTGAGGCTCTTTTATAAATGTTTGAAAGCTGTTGCTTGTTTAGAACAGCACTCTTGTAACCTCGGTAGCAGAATTCATAGATTCATAATGGTCTAATGTTGTACTCCATATTTATTTTCTAAAGTCTTGAATAGGAAACATTTTACCAAGAAATGTAAATTATATGTTTTTATCTTTGTGTTTCAACTGTTGCACTCATACATTCGGAAAATGTCACTGCTCATCACACATTATTCTGTGGCAGCCACATGTTGATGTGAGGATAGGTCAGCAGCTCTAGTCAATGCGAGTACACATATGCTCGCGCACACACACTATGTTGACTATAGATGCTTTGTATCACAAATCTCTTACCACAATCATGGAGGTCATTTAAGAATCCAATGTAATGTCTAAATATATAATGAGCAGGCTGGCAAAACTGAGATACCTGAAATTCTTGTGGTGTGGGTGAAGGTCAATTCAGTAATGTTCAGTATATTCAGTAAACAAGAATGGTATGATATGGTAGAATTGTTTCCAAATGTAGGCTACTGTCCTGTCTTTAGCCCAAATCTCTACTCCAAAACATTAAGTTGTAGCTTGAGAAGAGTCAGCTCAGTTAACCTAAAGAAACTGTTAGCTAGCTAACTAGCCAGCAGTTATTTTCAAGTTTAAGTTCAACTTTATTGAACTTGAACTTGAGCTTAGCATGCAACTTAATGTGCAACTTAATGTGCAACTACTTGCCACTGCTTTCCACTGGCCACATAGCATTAGCTACTGGGCAAATTAAGTGATGGTTAGCTGGCCAGATGCTCTGGATAGCTAGTTAATTAACAAATTGCTATCAAAACACACAATCAAGCTGATGTGTCGGTGGTGAAATGATCAATTCTCAGTCATAAAAGCACAGAAATTGCCCTGTCTTTTAAATTGTCTTCGGACAGTTGTAGTTTACAAATTAAATTAGCTGTTCACATGCACTGTTTCCCCAAGAACTGAGGCTCTTCAATATGGCCACCAGAGGGCGCATTGTATCACGCTAGTCCTCCATAGTGGTACTCCGCAGCCTATTGTGTTGCAGAAAAAGCACTTGAACACTGCCGGATCTGTGAGACAGCAGGACCTGAACCTTACTGAACAGTGGAACTTGGCAACTGTTTGAAACAGCTGATGGGAATATCGTACTAGAAACTTTCCCTTATTTTCTTGTTGTTGACAAGACTTGGTTCTTCAACAGAGAAATTCAGAATGCTGACTAGACCCCATGTTGGATTTCTGCCACCCCAAATTATAAGGTGACGGTTTCCAACAATAAATGGACTTTGGATGGATTTTCTTTTTTTTCTCTCACGATTTCAAATTTTGTGGACACAATCCCAGTCATTTTAGATTGGTATTTCTATTGGAGAAAGCAGGAGTTCTGATTTTATTTAATTCCCTGATACATTCCTGCAAATGTGCAATGTTCTTGACTCTTGTTAAGAGCATAGAACTTGCTTCTGAGAAAGAGTCAAGAATTTTTACCTTTTGGTCTTCTCGGAGAGTTGTTGCTGCAGACACTAAGCTCTGCTTGTCAGTGATGACTAACCTTACTTATGTATGGGTGAAGTATCCCTCATAGACACAGATCTGTGGTCAGTTTTGTAATTTCTGTGCTGATGGCTAGTTAGAATTTGAGATGGGAGAACCTGATCCTTAGTTCTAAAGGGCAATTTCACATTGTAACTTTTTTTGCAATGGTAGCCATGGTAGAAGCTCTCCATTGGTGTTGCTGCAGCCAATGTAAACAATTCTTCCTAGGAATCTCATATACAGGGTTCCCACTGGTCATGGAATTCCTGGAATAACATGGACCTTTGAGAGGTGTATTCCAGACAGGGAATGGGGGGATGAATTCTCTGGGAAAGTCAGGGGAATTAGGTTACTTTTAATCGGGTTACTTTTCCTTTTACTTTACTTACCTGGGTTAGCATGTAGCAGTATTGTATATACTTTCCAACATGTTTCACACATTCATTAGATGGTACTTTTCAGGAAGAACATTTTTTTTAGGTCATGGAGGTGCTCTGAATTAGTTGTGAAAAGTCACAGGCCTCAGTGGAAACCCTGTATATAAAATCTCAATCTGTCAAACAATGGCTGGAAACATAATGACAAAGTTATTTTCCAAATGATTCCCCTAGTGGTTGAAGTGACATGGCAGCAGTAGTGCAGAAAGGAGTCTACGATGGCTACATCAGACCACTGTTTGAAGAAGAGATGTTTAGATCCCATGGTGGATTCCTCTTTTGACCGTTGTGTTGTTGTCTTAATGGGTATTTAAAATTGACTGATTGAACTGAATTGAGTGTAAGAGCGTCTGGTTCCAAATCTTCCAATATGCCTCACACCCTAAGGCTCAATCTTAGAATTACAAGGATTTGGGGTAGTATTTTTTTTTTTTAGATCTATGGATCTGGACCAAAAGCCCATTTCTGGTAGCTCCAAAATTATTTAGTAGGTTTAATGAGCATGAAAGAGAATTTGTAACTTTTAATGAGCCTGGACGTCTGCGTGAGACTAAAGTAATTCAGTTTTGGCCCTGGGATGAAAAAGTTCCCTAAAGTAGTGTTTTTGATATAGGAGACATAAGATTGAGGACCTCTGGCTGGGTTTACACAGGAGCAGAAAATCCATACAGGGGGGTTACTAAATCCAAGTCCAACATCTGTGTGTTCAATATGATTTGTTTGAAAAAATATGCATTCTTTTGAAACAGTAATAATATCAATAAGAAGTGCTTGCAGTGACAATGCTCCTGAAGATGATGATGATGATGTGTGGATTTTCCAGTTTTTACACTGTTTGGGGTTTTAACAAAACAGTATTATACTTACAATGTATTTGTAGCAGTTTTTTTCTTCCCCCTCAATAAAAAGAAAAACTTAGCTGTTGTGTTTTTATTCGTAGGCTAGCTGTAAGCGAGAATGCTGATTTTAACTGCGCTATTTCTTCGTTATTCTGTCCAAAAACCTCTAACTAGTTCTTCATACTTTGAGCTAAAGCATCATTCACACTTTATACTGTACAGCTCTTTCAGGAGATGTGCGGATGCATCCAACTGCTTTATATTATCCATACTTACTACGTTTTTTAAACTTTCATTTCAAATTATATTCCAATACAGACTAATGATGAAATGTTCAGAGCAGGTGATGTTAACTGGCATGGAACACTGGGCCAGGTGAGCTGCTCACATACATCTCTCTCTCTCACTGTCTCATACTCTGTCTATCCCACCATATAGGCCGGGTACTGATTATTATGACCTGCTCTGTGACGAGCTGTGAACTTTTTTTAACCTAAAAACACTAGTCATTACCTAGCAACCATTAGCAATCAACTCACAACCACCTAGGAACACCCTAGCAACCACTAGTAACGACTTAGCAACCACCAAGTAACACCTTAGCATCCACTCATAATCATCAAGCAACCACCTACTAACACCATAGCAACCACTTGTAAACATATAGTAACCACCTAGAAACACCCTAGCAATCACTAGTAATGACTTAGCCACCACCTAGTAACACCCTAGCACCCACTAATAACCACCTTGCAACCACTTAGGGATACCCTAGCAACCAATAGTAATCACCTTGCAACCACCTAGGAACACCCTAGCAACCACTAGAGGTCAAGTCATGTTTATTTATATAGCCTTTTGTCACAAACAAGCCTCAAAGGACTTTATAGGCCTAACTAGATCTGGCTGATTGGTAATCTGATTTATGACATAATCAATTATCAATCAAAGTATTCATCTAGCAACCACCTAGTAACACCTTAGCAACCATTCGTAATCAACTGGCAATTGCCTAGTAACACCCTAACAACTCCTACTAATCACCTAGAGACCACCAAGAAACATCCTACCAACAACTACTAATCACGTAGCAACCACCTTGTAACACCCTAACTACAAATGAAGTAAACCCTGCAAAGCTAGTTCAGGTTTATGGCATTTCTACATTACTGAGCAGGATATCATACAGGGATAGAGAAAGGGGTAAGTTGAGCCTGTATGTAAGATGAGCCACCCCCCCTTGTATCTAGGAAACCGTGCACAAAATTAATTGTGTCATCACAGATTTAGGAAGAGGAATTAATTTCCCTGAATCAGTGATGGAGGAGCGCACATGGAGAAAGTGGTGAGAAAGCCAGGTAAAAAAAAAGGGATTATTGCTGTCAGGTGATTTCATCATGGTAAAGATGTTATGAGTCTTGTGTCTAAATGAAAGTGGATACATTGGAGGCTTTAAGGTTTTATAAGGTACACAGTGTTGTCAAAATGGTGGTTGTGGGGTAAACGGTGCCACAGGTTGAGCCAATGGATCAGCTTATCCCAGTCTAATTGCGTTTTTGCATTTACAGTCTATTAAATTGTAGTTAACTGTGTTCAGGTATGTTCTGAAGAGTTGCTGCCCATCTTTTGCTGCAGGCTGAAAACCCACCTCTTAAAGAAATAGTATCCTGACCCTTCCTTTTAGCACTTGCTTATTTGCTTCACTTATTTGTCTCATTTGTTTAAATAAAAAGTAGGTAGATAACTGATTGCAATTTAGCACTGGTTATGCTCTTAGATGCTTGTTTACAAAAAAAATGCACTTACGGTTTCTGGTGATTAGTGGTTCTCTGGCCTACCTATGTTGAATGCACTTATTGTAAGGCGCTTTGGATAAAATCGTCTGCTAAATGACTGTAATGTAAAAAAAATGGTTAAAAAACAGTTATGCTCTTAGAATCTGATAAAAGAACAAAACCCCTACCCTGGGGGAAATCATGCCAAAAAAAGCATGTTCTTTAAGGGGTCATACTTCTAAAATAGTATTATTGTTTGAAATAAATACACATTTATTTTTCTATGGTGGCTCCAAATGCAAAAGTGTCTCATTTTACCGCAGTACTCCCAGAGAGAGGCAGGGCTGGAGGGGAAATAAACCCTCCCATCTAAAACAACAGATTTTAGATTATTTGTGAACTTAATTTTTTGAAATAATTGTATGTTTTTGATAGCCAGTCACTCAGATTTAAGCTTAAGTCGTACACTCGGCCTAGCATACATATTCAGAAATGACGATTATATGATACCTGTGTGATTTAGCCTGTCAGTATTTCAGTCAAAAGTGGAAACCACTCATCCAAGCTAAGATTTCAAAAAAAATTCAAGATATAATGAAAGCCTTCTGAATCAACTCTTTTGGTCTTTCCTTTCCTTTCCATTCTTTTTCTTGTTTGAACGATAACAAGGTGCTTAAATTGTTAATAGGTTTCAGTTAGGGTCATTGGTCCTGACCTGTGACTGGGACCATAACAGAAGGATGTTTTTGATCAATAATACTGAACTCTGGTTCACATCAGTAACAATAAACCCGTCCTCTGCTTAACTCCAATGGCTTCACTGGAATAACACATGCAGACCTCATTACAACCTACTCCCATTTGTGTTTTCTCCTTTTGTTGTTCTGTAATGATGAATAATGATAGTGAGTTGAAAACACACTTTTCTCTCTCGCACGCACACTCCACGGACCCTCCACGCACAGCACAATGGGCCGCCTTCTAAAGAACACTGCCGGTTTAGTCTGCTCAATGTTGGTTTTTATCCCAACTCGTGAATGACGGTTGTAGTTGTGAGACTTAAATCAATGACGAACCTGAGAAATATAGCAACACACCTGGAACAGCTGCTGTTAGAACTGAAAATGCCTGATGATGATGATTAGTATTAGTGGTACTAGTATTATTATTCGTAGTAGTAGTATTTATAACAATAAGAATAAAGAAGGCCAACAACAACACCAATACAAAAAGAGAAGTAAGCTAATTTACACTTGCATTTTTCAAGAGGGAGGGTGGCAGTGGAGCCAAGGCAAGGCAAGTTTATCCGTACAGCACATTTCATAAAACTAGGCAATTCAAAGGGCTTTACATAGGAAAAAGATGATTAAAAACATGAAAATAAAAGGATACATGAAATCTGAACATTTTCCCAGAAGGATTTAGGTTTGAGATCTTTGGATGTCATGTGAGGTGTTTTTTCGTACCAACCTTCGGCGACCTTTCTTCTTACCACCATGTCCTGGGAGATTCTTAACAATTCCATGAGCAGCAAACTTCTAAATAACATTGCAGACCGTGGAAACAGGAATACCAAGTTCTCTAGAGATGGCCTTATAGCTTATAGAACAGACTGTTTTATCCTCCAACAAAATTGCCAATAATCATGGCCATGGCCACTTTTCAATTTTGAAACCATAAAAGATGTATTTTTATTCTTATTGTTTGATCATGTGCTGTTGTAAATAGATGATAGATAATTGTGTGAGTTATTTCAATTTCAATTATTTCAGAAGACAGTACAGCATAAAATCCAAGGGTGCCAATAATCAGAACTGTATCTATCTATCCCCTGCTGAACAGTCTATGAGGTTATAGGTCAAGGTTCAGAATATGCAGAAAGACACTGATGACTGCAGAATCCATCCAACACACACACACACAAACACACACACACACTATCCCCCACCTCTGATGGAAAAAGAGGCGGGGGTATTGTGGGTTGATTTGGCATGGCTGGAAATGTTAGCGCGCAGCACCTGTTGCGACCTCACTGAGCTGCTTTTCCACAGCAAGTGGACAGATATATCTAGCTATCTCTCCTCTATCTCTACAACCACCCCATCCCCTCCCCTCCTCCACCCCTCCCTACAACTATCTCCCTCCACTCCTTTTCTCGCTCTATCTACAGAGGTCTTTTCAGGTGCTGAACATTAAAGTGCCCTCTAGAAACCATATTGGAGGACCACGGGCTGAGAGCAGCTGATTGGGTTTCTAATCTTACAACCCAGCTCTATTCAAAAGACATGGTTAATTTATGTGCAATTTAATTTTTGACTGGGAAATTATCTCTTTGCCGCTGACAAATCTGATCAATTTTGGTGTAGGTAATATCAGCTTGTTAGCTAGCTAACTATAGTATCTGGTCATTGTCATGCTGCATGACCCAACCTCTGTTAACTTTCAGATCATGGACTGTTACCCTGATATTCTTCTGTAAAATTTCCTGATACAATTTGGAATTCATTGTTCCCTCAATGATAGCCCTGAGGCAGCCCCAAACCATGATGCTCCCTCTACCATGCTTCATGGTTGGGATAGATAGATAGATAGATAGATAGATAGATAGATAGATAGCTAACAGAGGGAACAAAGTTCCAAAACCAGGGACCTATACCTGTGACCGGATGGTCAGAGTCATGTGTGTGTAGTAAGTGCTTTGTGTATGATAGCTTTGTTGTTGAGGTCTGAGAGGTTGGGGGTGGGGAGACCTATGATTTTGGAGGCAGTGTGCGTAATATAGATGAGTTTGTTCCCGCTGAGGGTCGTTAACATGGTGAAGACGCAGGAGGAGCAGTAGAATAAGATGGGTTCAATTATGCTTTTGTAGAGCAGCAACATAAGGTGGGGATGAACACCATCTCAACAGTCTCGCCATTGATGAAGGTGAGGTTATGGGCTGTGCAGTGTGTGTTGGGAGTGCCAATAAACAGTTCTTTTGTCTTTGTAATATTCAGCCGCTGTACACCATTGGGTGATGTTGGAGATGGAGTGCTGATAGGCCATAGCAAGTTATTGTGATTAAGGAGTGCGAGTATGGTGGTATCGTCAGAATATTTGAGATGGGAGAGGGGCTGACACAGTCATTAGTGTAGAGGATGTACAGAAAGGGGCCCAGGACACAGCCTTGGGGGGCTCCGGTGTTGGTGATGATGGTTAATGATGTTACAGTGCCCACCCTTACGGCTTGCGGTCTGTCACTGAGGAATCTGTATACCCAGTGAATGGGGATGAGATGGTGGAGTTTCTTGATCATCTGGTGGGGACTGACTGGTATTGAAGGCGGAGCTGAAATCAATGAAGAGGACTCTGGCAAAGTAATTGGGTGACTCTAGGTGTTGTAAGAGGGAATGGAGGAGACATGCCACAGCATCCTCAGTCCCCCGTTTGGCCTTGTAGTCAAATGTATGATGGTGGCTTTTTTCCAGAGGGTGAGCACTGAGGCAGTCGGAGAGAGAGCTCCATGGCACAGTCCTTCAGCACCCTTGCCTGGATGCCGTCTAATGAGGTTTTGATGTTGGTATGCAGTGCCTTTTCTCCTTCAGACATAGCATTGTGCCTTTTTGCCAAAAAGGGCCATTTTTGTCTCATCTGTCCACAGATCATTGTTCTAGTAGCTTTGTGGAATATCCAGGTCTTCTTTGGCAAACTTGAGTCAGCAGTGTTTTTTGTTGAGCGCATTGGTTTCCTCCTTGGTATCCTCCCATGAACACAACTCTTATTTAGTGTTCCTCTTATTGTAGACTCGTGGACACAGATATTAGAAAGTTCAAGAGATGCTGTAGATCCTTAGCTGTTACCTTAGAGTTCTTTGTCACTTCTCTGACCATTATGGGGTGTGCTCTAGCTGTGATCTTTGCTGTGCTTTTTCAGCCTTATGAGCCTCTTCTTTCTCCTCTGAAATGTCTTTTGACCGGGGCATATTCCACTTCTTTTTTTGTATTTTTTCTTTCATAGAGGTCATTATCCTAGAGGTTCACATAGGTTGTTGATGTTTGAACAATACGTTCAATAAACATGTAAAAGTACATTATTTTGTGTTTTTTGCTAAATCACATTGTGTTTATCTAATGTTAGGAGCCATTTATACAGGAATGCAGGTAATTGAAAAAGGTTCGCAAACTTTTTCTTGCAACTGTAGGTCTAAATGAAGCGGCATAGAAAACACTTTGAACAGCAGGCCTACAGTGATATATTATTGTGTACTGTTTCTCTCTTCTCTCCTCCCTTTTGAATTATTTTTTTCTCTTTGTCTCGATCGTCTTCTCCCTATATCAGTTCAGGTTGTGCCAAATAAACTAATAAAACTAATATTGAACACACACACTTACTTACTTATTTATTTATTTCATTGTATATATATATTGTATATATATATATATATATTGCTTGATTGTTTGAGTGACTTTATTTGATTGATGTGTCTGTCTGACTTTAGTTTTTTAATGCACCGTCACCGAGTCAAATTCCTTGTATGTGCTAATGTACTTTGCCAATAAATTTGATTCTGATTCTGATGTGCATTCATTCATCTGACCCCCACCAGCTGTTTACCTCTCCTTTTGCTGTCTCTCTTCTCCTGTCCTCATTGCTCTTTTCCTCTCATCTCCTCTCGTCTTCTTCTCCTCTTGTCATTGTCATAGACAATGAATGGAGGAGCTTTGCATTTGTGTCTGGTGTCACTCCTTTAGGCTTATAAAGCAACATAGAGCCCTAAACATTCCTTCTACTTCTCCTCATCTACCTTCCCCAGCCTCTCTGCCCTTCTTCATCCTTCAACCCACCTTAGAAACTTCAACCCTCAGCATACACACATACACACCCTATCCCACATACTGGCAGATGTCTTGGTAACAAGTGTAACACATGGTGCTCATTCGCAGGGTGTCAGGGGCCTTTGGCTGGGGCATTTATACAAACAACACCACACACTGTGGAAAATAGCTCCATAATGTGATCGTTGTGTGTGTTCTGTTTTCCCGTGTGTGCGTGTGTGTGTGTGTGTGTGAAGACCCAGCTCTTCCTGTATCCGTTGGCCTAATATTATAGCCTAATAATAGCCTGCATGTCTTCACAAATGCTAAATACAGCTAGCGCTGGCTTGTATTACTGACACACTACGCAATGGAGAGCTGCCCTCAAGCCTAATATAACAGCTTTCCATGTATTTATAGGACTGCAGGGTGTTAGAATAGCATCTATATCTATATTGAAAATGAACCTGGCTGACTGGAAGGGAATATTTAGACCTTGTTCCACAGACAGTTACTATTCATAGTGTTCCATTACATCACAACATGGCCATGTTGGTAGGTAGGCAAGCAACAGGTGGTCATAGTCATACTACAGGTGTAGGGCAGGGAACATTTTTACAGCATTGTGAGAGCATGTATCTTTGCTGTTGGGTGAACCTCATGTCATATATTTATTTGAATTATTGGATTACATGGCTCTAGGGCCCAAGAAACCCATTAATCTGCTTTACAATTACAAAACAATGTGAGTGTTAATTGTTGTGAAATTGAGTTTTTGGAGATACAAGGAGAGACTTTTTGGAGATATCTGACAGTAGCTGGAGGAAAAGCATGCATGCATCACTGAAAATAAATAAAGGTTTGTTTGTTTGTTTCTATGTTTTAGTGTCCCATGGTCTAAATGACTAAATCATGAAACACTTATTCATAGTATTACATTTAATCACCACATGGCCATGTTGGTATTAATAATGAAAGTACAGGTGACAACCACAGCCAATGATTTTGTGGCACCAACACAGGCATTGCCATTATAGATGGTGTCCCCCGCAAATTTAAACAATCTAAACTTTGCCCCCCCCTTTTCAGAGCATAAATCATATTTTCGTATTGCCTGCCTGTCTCTGCCAATTTGAGAGCAGAGTCGAGCAGCCTCTCAATCTATTTCGCTTGTGTGGTGTGAAAGTGCTATAGAAAATCCACACCAGGTTTTCCCTGTTACAGTGACAGACACAACTAGGGAACGTAAACACTTGTAGCTAGATTTAGCAACTCTGCGACTTTATTTCTCAAAAGCGGCTAGCAACAAATTTAGCAACCTTTTCCGTGCATGGGAAACAATGTTAATGTGTGTGCCTTCCAAAGCATTTGCCGACACATCTGTACTGATGCTGATTTGCACTATGATATTGCACTACAGGTCCCATTGCTATTTATCAGCGGTAAATAGCAATGGGGTCTAAAACTAACCCACATGTATGTGTACCAGGTGTGGCAAGCCGTTTTGTAGCGGCACTTCAACTCTGCAAATAATCAGAGGAGTTCCAGGTTGGGATGAATCACCAATCACCAGTCCTTTATTAATAAGTGAAGGGTTAAGCTGGGCTCACACCACAAGTTTTAAAATCCTAACCGATTTTGAAATCGGGTTGCATCACGCACATGAGAATCTTCACAGATGTTCTTCTCTCTAATCTCAAACATGCACAGACTACAACAGGGGTGTCGAACCATGTGCCATGGAGGGCCGAGAGTATGCAGGTTTTCATTCCAACCAAAGACTACACCAGGTGATTTCACTGATTAGTCCTTCCTCTCTGGTTGAGAGTGTGATAACCGGTCGAATCACCTGGTGTATTGTTCGGTTGGAACGAAAACCTGCATACTCTCGGCCCTCCATGGCACTGTAGTGTGTTGAGCTTCGTTATGAACGATGAGACTATTTGGTCAATTCTGAAAATTGACAATTATTGAAATTATTCTTAGTAATTAATATCTTATTAATTAACACTTGCGGGGCACCACCAGTTTACACTGGAATAGTCTCTTTATAATGATATCAGTCTAATAATCAGAAGAAGTGAGCTCTAGATTTCAGTGATTTTCTACCTTCATGTCCAGGATATATCAATGACACACAAAAGCCAGTTCTTCATAAATGCAAAGATTTTATTAACTATGTAAATAAAACACCAATAAAATGAATACATGTATACTAAACTAAAACAGATAATGGCAATAAAACTGGCAAACAAGATAGCAAGATAAACAGTGGCAGAGGATATATCAAATAAGGTAGAAAGTTAAACAGTGGCAGAGGATATATCAAATAAGAGTGGCCAATGATATTGGGATCAAAGATGGCAAGGAAGTTTGCACCGACAAAACGACCTGAGCTGTAATGCGTCTAATTGCGGCAATGTGGCAACAAGAAAGATGGCTTGGAGGACAGCTGACAGTTTCCGGGAGACTTGGGACAGAAGGACAGAGAATAGTGGAGAGAGAGAGGGAGAGAGAGAGAGAGAGAGTATTCTAACCTCACTTTCACAGTTCAACACTGCCTTTGCATCACCCGTGCATCAACAAGAAAGTTGGTTACCGTCTGGTTTGCAGGGTGTCAGCGGCGTCCTCGTCTCCGTGGTAACCGTCGCGCAGTCGCAGTGGACAGGTAAACACACGCACGTGTTGGTCTGGACCAGTCGACGTCAGGAGGGCCGTTGTGGAGTGCGGTCCGGGGGCCGTTGTTCGTCGGAGTCGTCGTGCCGACAGTTCACCTCAGTGGATATAGAGGGATAGGGCGATGTGTTGACTCACGTCGTTCAGGGAGCAGAGTAGAGTAGCGGCTGACTTCTGACGTGGTTTCGTAGTCTTCTGGATCAGGTGGAGTGAACTCAATCGGCCGTCTCGGCAAGATTCACTCTGGAGCTGGTCTGGTACTTGAGCTGAGAGAAGAGCTTTGAGCCAGGATCAAACTTAGTTACAGGACGGGCTGCGGGACGGGCTGCAGGACGGTTGAGTTGAGTTTCTTGATGTTCCTTGATGTTCCTTGATGTCTTTCCGCCTGAGTTTTTACCCGTCCGCCCGCTGCAGGAGTTGTCCTCCTTTTTCGTTCGAGTTCGTGAGATTTCGTGTGTGTTCTGACGTGTTCTGAGGTGTTCAGGGCTTTATGGTATGTCAGGAGTGGTAGGTGTTTCCCTCATTTGCATGCATCAGATTTACAACTTGATGACCGGTGATCACCATCCCCTAAACTGCATTTCCAGTTCAGGTTTGGAAAACATCATTTTTCTTGATCCTTTGGGGATGCAAGTGACATATTTAATCACCTAACAACAAATGGGTTTGAATGACACCAAACATCACTGTCTTACCACAAAATACTGGCGAGTAAACCAAAAGTCCTGATAACACATTCTGTGTGCCTTGAATAACCAAGATACTACATTGGGGAGTAGGGCACATCATCTGCCACAGGATGTGAAGTTTAAATCTAATAAAACATATAAAGAAAGCACATTTTTGCAACACATTCCAGAGTTTCTTTGTTCTCTTATTCTGTGTCTCCCTTGGAAGGTAGATTAGGTACATTTCCCCGGCCCTTATCATCGGTCCCATCTCCTAATGGCACCAGAGCGGGCTAGTCGAACCTGCAAAGTGTTACTTTTGGCGGCTTTATGGGGGAAATCCAGCTTTTGCTGCAAAGGGGGTTCCTTGGGTTCCTGGGAGCACAGCAGGGGTCTTGACCTCATAGGAAGACCCTGGGAGAGGAATGTGTTAGTCTTTGGGTGTTGCTGTGGTCCGAAGAGGGGGGGGGAGGCTGATGTCTCCTGCATACACTACAGCACATAGTTTTACACCCCTGGACTACAAGATCTGAAAATAACGGTGCATCACACACAGGATATTACTAAGATTATTGTGCCAGAGGGAGCTTGAATGCAACGCCTCGCGTGATCTCACAGGGACGTAGATGTAAACAAAATGTAGACTGGCATGGTGAAGCCGGTGCAACTTGCTTTACTAGTGCTTTGCAGTGTGAAAGAATCACTGTATCCCCTCAAATGCCCCTATATTGCAACACGTAAGGTAAAAGACGTTTCATTCATTCCCGCCCACATTAGGTAAAATAAAGCATAGACATACAGCAGGCAAACATAAAACGGGAAGAATATTGACATTTTAATCCAATCAAAGACGATAGAATCAAATGCATACAGTGTACATTGCAACCAATAAAATAGTTTCAATGCTGTGATGTGTTACCTTGTTTACAGTGAGCCGTTAAACTAGCTGAACTAACCTTAACTATCAATATTGCAATTATGCTTCTGCAAACATGTCAAAAGAACCAGTGCATCAGAAAGGAAAATACAGTCCAACAAAACTTCAACGTTAATAATGTTACATCCCGGCCATTCAACCATAGGACCAGTGCAGCGGCAGTCAGAAGAACCCTAAAGCAGCAGTCCTGTGCCCGGCCCGCTGAGACTGTCAAACCGCCAGCATTGAACCAAAACAGGCTAGCGCTGGATCCGACTGCCTGGAGGGTTGTTGTCGGGACATAGAGATTGTCTGTAAAGCTGCACAGCTAATTGTAGACAGAAAAGAGACCGCTAGATCGTTTGGCCAAAGAGAAAGGTACTTTAATGCAGATTGGTACAAAAATAGAGTGGTTCATTCTTTGCTGCTGTCAAACAGTTTGTAACTTTCTCCAAATGTGGAAATGACGGCGTCCGCCAGCCTGTGGTGCAAGCAAGCTATAGTTACTCCGCAGAAGTTTAGTGCAGAGTATCCGGTCTATCTACCACTACATACACTCTTTTTGGCCCCCGCACTTCTGAAATGAATCCGGTGCCCGTGCTTGGAAGACACGTTATATAGGCAGTCGTGTTCTTGCCACATATCTACAAGCCTTTCCTCCATCTCAGCTGTCCAACGCACCCGTACAACAGCTTGTTGTTTCTTCATTCACTTCCGTCTCCTTGTAGATTGTCTCTCTCATTGGCTATTGTGGTCCCGCTCGGAAATTATCCCGATTTTAAATCCTAGATATCAAACCTGTTTGATATTATCGGGGCGGCCCCGATGCATCCCCGAGCAGATCTGGAGGTTTAAGATTGGATCTGTAAACCGCTCACATTACCAGATAATCGGTGCCGAACATCGGTGCCGAACAAGGTCCCGTCCAGATCATTCCGCCGATTGTCGGGAGGGGCGAATCGGGGATAAATCGGCCCAATTCTCCTCTAGTCTGAGCCCGGCCTAAGGGAGAAAGGAAACAAAGCTTCTTCCCAGACTGGGGCTTCTAGATGGCGACTGGGGGAAATTCCAGAGACCTGGGGAGACACACAGGGCAGGGAGTGAGAAATGGAGGGTCTCCAGGGGCAATACTCAGTCAGGGTCCAATCTATACAATATGGGTTACACACAGAGCAATCAGTCCACACAGAACATCACCTCTCACACCTCTACAGTTCCTTACCACACCAGCGATTTCACTTGCAACCACCTTCCTCTCTGCCTTCTCTGGACCTCTGTGGCTTTTTAATGTGGTTGCAGGCAGGTAGATGGCTGATTACTGATGTGGGGCAGCTGTGCTCCCTCCAGGACCTGAGGAGCTGAGAGTGGTAGTACTGTTGGCCGACCACTACTCCCAGCTGGCGTAGTGGGGAATGAACTATCTATAGCAGAGTTCCTCAAATCCGGGCCTCGGGGGGTCCAGAGTGCTGCTGGTTTTCTCTCCTACTAGGAAGTTAATTGCATTCACCTGGCATCCCAGGTCTTAATCAATCCCTGATTAGACAGCTAGAATGGAAACTACCTGGCAGAATAGAAAACCAGCAGCACTCTGGACCCCGAGGCCCGGATTTGAGGACCACTTGTCTATAGTATCCAACCAAGCCCAGGAAGGTCCTTACCTGGCGTTTGGTGGTCAGGCAGGGTCACCCTCCAGGATGGTACTGCAGGGGTCCATCATCCTCTGGAAAGTGGACCTCCTCTCTCACTGCTTCACTTCTTGCCTCAGGGATGTGGTAGGGCTTCTGTCTCACTATCTTCCTCGGTGGTGTGATGATATCAGGGGTGATCATGTTCATCCTCCCCGGTTTGTCAGAGAACACCTCAGGGAATTGACCAGCCAGTTCGTGGAGCTTGTCTTTCTGTCGCGAAGCTGTGGGATGATGTTAGCATCCAGGCCAACAGCTGGTGGCGGTTCCGGTTCATGCCATTTCTTTAACAGATTTACATGATATATTTGGTGTTGGATATATTTCGCCAGCCTCGCTGTCTTACCCAGTAGTTGACAGGACCCTTTTTTCCACAATCTCATATGGCCCCTGCCACCGTGTCGGGGAAAACCCTGTGGAGCTCTGGGGAACCTCTCGTATTGAAAACAGCACATAAGGCAGCAGCTGATCCCAATTTTTCACATTGGTCTCGGTTCGTTTGCGTAGCATACTTTTCAATGTCTGATTAAATCTCTCCACTAAACCATCGGTCTGGGGGTGGTAAATGGAGCTGCGTAATTGAACTGATATGTAGCTTTTTACACATATCGACCATCAATGTTGACATAAAGCAGGACCCTTGATCAGTCAAGATTCCATTGGGAATGTCTACCTGGGAGAACGAGAACTGATGGGTGTGTGCTTAAGACAGCACAGATATGTACAGGTTGGGAACTAGTAGCTGGTTCACAATATCTGTGGTGGTCTTTACCATCTGATACACTAAGCCATTCTGTATTGAAAAATAGGGGTAGCTAAGCTCAGTCACCTCAGCCTGAAGTTGCCCTTCTATGACCTTGGTGTCCCTCAATGCCTGAGAACACATCATCTACTGATATACTGACCTCTTCTAGGGTGGGAGACAAGGGGTCCGGTCCCTCTCCGGCCATGGTTGTGCATTCTCTGAGGGTTCTTCCTCCTCTTCCTTGGGACTGCTGGCCTCACCCCCATCTGTATCTGGGCTACAGGCTACAGTCCCTTCTGATCAGCACCCGGGACGGGTAGACTCGTCACCGCTCCGGCTTGCAAGGTAGCTTGTTGATTACTGATGTGGGACAGCTTGCTCCCTCCAGGACCTGGGGAGCTGACAGTGGTAGTACTGTTGGCTGACCACTACTCTACTGGAGTCAGCCTGATTCACCACACAGGATTGAAGTACCACCTTGATACCGGCAGGGGGAACTATGAGACTGCTGTTCATTGACTACAGTTCAGCTTTCAATACCATAGTCCCCTCCAGGCTGGCCACCAAGCTCAGAGACCTTGGACTGAACACCTCCGTCTGTGACTGGGTGCTGGACTTTTTAACTGGCAGACCCCAGGTGGTGAGTGTGAGGCTGTACCTCCAACATCATCACCCTTAACACAAAATTAAAATAAGTGAAATCTAGCAATCTAGCATAGTGATAGTTACAAGCTTACCACAGGCAGCGTGTAGATGAATAATGTAATATTATTTTTCAGCTGTGCTGATATACATTCATCTTTATTTAATTTGCTGGTTAAAGAAAAACAGGTATGACAGCTTTATTTCAAGCAAATGGAAAACTTAATTTGAGTCTTTCAAAGTAAAAGACGGTCTAAGACGCATACCATGTAACTGCAATGTCCAGGTTTCAAATCTGGCCTGGGACCTTGGCCAGGGATACGTCCTGAGCCCCCCAAGGATGCATCCTGAGCCCCCTACTGTACTCCCTCGCCACTCACTGCTCCAACATCATCATGACGTTTGCTGACACGGTGGTGGTAGGCCTGATCACTAACATCGATGAGAAGGCCTACCTGGATGAGGTGGAGGACCTGTCACTGTGGTGCCAGGCAAATAGATTCACCCTGAACATCTGCAAGACCGAAGAGCTGGTTGTGAACTTCAGGAGGAAGCAGCAGAAGACCTACACCCCCCTCAGGATCAACGGGGCCCCAGTGGAGAGGGTGAGCAGCCTAAAGTATCTTGGTGTACACATTACTAAAATTACTTTAATGCACTTTTCCATCAAATTTGAAAAAACATGTTGAGGTAAACTAACATGGACAGCATTCACATCACAGCGTCCAGTTCTAAAGTCCAGTTCACAAAAGCCAATTGTGACATCACAAAGGCCAATTGTGACATCACAAAAGCCAATCGTAACACCATGAAAGCCAATTGTGACATCACAAAAGCCAATTGTGACATCACAAAAGCCAATTGTAGCAACACGAAAGCCAATTGTGACATCACAAAAGCCAATCATAACACCACGAAAGCCAATTTTCACATCACAAAATTCCAATCGTAACACCACAAAAGCCAATTGTGACATCACAAAGGCCAATTGTGACATCACAAAAGCCAATCGTGACACCACGAAAGCCAATTGTGAAATCACAAAGGCCAATTGTGACATCACAAAAGCCAATCGTAACACCACGAAAGCCAATTGTGACATCACAAATGTCAATTGTGACATCACAAAAGTCAATCGTAACACCACAAAAGCCAATTGTGACATCACAAAGGCCAATTGTGACATCTCAAAATTCCAATCGTAACACCACGAAAGCCAATTGTGACATCACAAAGGCCAACAGTGACATCACAAAAGCCAATCGTAACACCACGAAAGCCAATTGTGACGTCACAAAGGCCAATTGTGACATCACAAAAGCCAATCGTAATGCCACGTAAGCCAATTGTGACATTACAAAGGCCAATTGTGACATCACAAAAGCCAATCGTAACACCACGAAAGCCAATCGTGACATCACAAAAGCCAATCGTAACACCACGAAAGCCAATTGTGACATCACAAAATTCCACAATTGTGATGTCTGTTTATGGCTCATGTCCATAAGCTTATTGAATACAACTTGCAGACAAGCTAGGCTTGACAATTTTGTTGAGCTTGTTAGCCAATATATCATTGGATGCAACCTATTTGCATCCAAACAGCGCAGCGCAAACAACCAAACGCAAATGTACTAATGGTGGCTAAAGTTTACCGAGCCAGACATGTTCGTCAGACCTATAAAACAGACACTGGTCCCAACAAATAACTTTAAGATGAGTCCTGACTCCAACCAATAACTTTACTTTTACTTTACTTTACTTTTAATGACTCCAGCTTTAGTTTTCTTACTTCTTCCACGCCCAACAAGCCCGTGGCTAGCCCCGCTAGCTCGTTAGCTAACCAGCAGTCGAATATACTAACCAGACTAACTTGTAAATTAAATCAAAACATGGTGACACTTACAGATTCCAAGTTTGCAGATGGGTCACGTACCTTATGAATTGCTCCATCTTTAAGCTTCAATTTAGATGCTAATCCTGCTGTGAACTGGCCCTAGTTGCTGAAGCAGTCCAACGAGTGATCACACACACAAAAAAAGAGCTAACTGTAGCCGGGACGTTGCCGTTAAAAATAAAATTAATCCACTCTGTCCTGGCATTTTCGCGTGTTGGGAGACTGTGCAGGGATCTATGTTGCTGCCTTCTGAGTATAATGGAATGCACCATAAGCAATGGCTGCATTTTGAGACGAGGTAAATGGGAGTGGTTGTTCACCTGGGGGTGGGCATGCTCTGAGAGGGGTTGGATTATGTTAAGAAGCACCCGTTATGATGTATAAACGGGCTACTTTCCGAAACGGCCTGTTTTTGCCCCATTTGAACACCATTTTTTGGAAAAAGGAAAAAACAGAAAAAGGATTTGACTTCAAGATTTCACATTTTCTCAGCTACTTAGGTCAATGATAACATGTGGAACATGTATAAGGGCCAGGAATAAGCCGTTTTCCATAATATGTCCCCTTTAATATATCATGGCTCTTAGATACGTCTTAGACCGTCTTGGAGTCTTTTACTTTGAAAGACTCAAATTAAGTTTTCCTTTTGCTCGAAATAAAGCTGTCATACCTCTGTTTTTCTTTAACCAGCAAATGACATGTGACAAATGTCCCAGGCCAAGGTCCCAGGCCAGATTTGAAACCAGGACATTGCAGTTACATAGTATGCGTCTTAGACCGTCCTGGGGCCAAATGTATAAACCATTCGTACGCAAGAAAAGTGTACTTACGCCACTTTCCACGCAGGTTCCGAATGTATAAAAATCCACGGGCGGTGAGAATGTGCGTACCGGTATGCATCCTTCACACCATGCGTACCATACGCATTTTTTTGAGTCAGATTAGTGTGATGTTGCGATTGGCAAAAAAGGATAATAAAAGTGTGAATTTGGGTGACATTTTATTTAGAGCTTTTTTCTTTCACTACATTGTGTTAGGATGTAATCTATAGTTTAAAAAAACCTTCACTATGATTACATAGTGATGTGTGAGTGGTTAACAACCTTTTTTTGACAAGCCTTCACTTCTATCGTGAGTAAATATGTTTGTCACTATGCATTATAATAATAATAATGATTATGATCTTTATATAAATAAACAAATAAATACATGGTCTTTATATAAATAAAGATTATTATTCTGTATTATTGGGGAGTAAGAATAACCTACACTATATAAAGGCTGTAGCCGTGCGTAATGGCTGCTTTGGCGTTGCTGGAAGATATTGCTATTGCGCAATTTAGGCGAGAACGAGTCTTCAGAGACCGTACTGATTTTCTGGCCCATGATGATGACTGGCTAATGCGCCGCTTTTGATTTCCAAGAGCTGTTCTCTGAGCTGTGCCCTGTTGGAACGGCACTCTCGGAGAAACCCTGCCATCCCCGTCCATCTACAGGTACTGACAACAATCTGTTTTTTTAGCGATGGGCACGTTTCAGCGGGAGCTTGCGGACAGATCAGGGATATCCTGAGCTGCCCTGAGCCGGGTCATGCCCATGGCGTGGGGTGGCATAATTTCTTTGAGTAATAGATACATCAGGTTCCCTTACACAGTAGCTGAACAGGCCAACATCAAAATGCAATTTGCAGCGACGTCCGGTTTCCCAAATGTAATATATAATATTGTTTTGTATAATATGTATATAATATTTTATACCCTCAGGTGACAATGGGTATGCATTGAAGCCATGGCTACTACATTTACAAACCCCCAGAGCGCACAACAGACGCGCTGAAATGTGGTGCACAGCTGTGCGTGCTCTTTGGTAGAGCGTTACATTGGGCTTTTAAAAGGGAGATGGTTTCGGTTACTTTCTGCCATTCAACTTGTTTCATTTGGTTGGTAATGCCAGAGCTTAGGCTTCCAAATAATACACACATTCTTCTTCTTCTATTGCTTACTTAAATGGTTCCGCCGTTTCTCCTCAAAACTAAACTAAATGCTGGCCCTTTATATGCAAACCAGGCAATTGGGGGTGTGTTGGATGCCATTTATAGTAAATTGTGGGCATGGTCAGAAGGCTCGTGCACGTGCGCACGATTTCAGGATGATTGAGATGTATGAGGAAAAAACAGAGCGTATGCATGTTTCCTGTTTTGTGTGTACACAGATTTCTACACCTAAATCTACACAGAGTTTTATACATTTGGCCCCTGGAGTCTTTTACTTTGAAAGACTCAAATTAAGTTTTCCTTTTGCTTGAAATAAAGCTGTCATACCTCTGTTTTTCTTTAACCAGCAAATTAAATAAAGATGAATGTATATCAACACAGCTGAAAAATAATATTGCATTATTCATCTACACGCTCTCTGTGGTAAGCTTGTAACTATCACTATGCTAGATTGCTAGATTTCACTTATTTTAATTTTGTCTCCATCATTGCTGAGGTGTTTTTTTATATTTAGTCTCCATCTTTGGTGCTCGAAGCTCATTACTGTGGTGCTTTTGCACTGAACTTCCGAGAGATCACCTGTCAATTAAACAGTGTGTCCAGTACTGTGACATCTTTTTCCTTGGATTTTCTGTTGATGAATTTTGAATTTCTGTAGGTGGCGCTCTTTTCTTGGTGGCTATCGCTGTTCATTCTAACTACCCAAGTCTTCTTCTATTTATTCCAAACAAACCGGATTTTTCCCAGGAAAGACTTACCAGACACCAATCAGCAATATGGAGTAGCAAAATAGACATTTATTTATATGAAAATGCCACAGATTATTACTTTTTATCACAGTAAACCAGCTGACTCTCAAAAGTTTTGCGTGTGTATGTGTGTGTGTGTGTGTTTGCCTTGGTCACTCACTATCACCCCCCCACCCCCCTTCTCCCTGTCAATCAACCCATCAGACAGCCATTTGGCTCCAACCTGCTCCATGCCAGGAGTGCCAACAGTGCCTCACCACACATGCCTGGCATTCCTCCAGTGTGTGTGTGTATGTGTGTGTGTGTGTGTGTGTGTGTGTGTGTGTGTTTGTGTGTGTTGGACACAAAAAGCGAGACGCAAAGAGAGTGAGCAAGACGCACGCACGCGCACACAATGGTTACTACAATATCTGATATGTCCTCACTGGCATTTAGATGATTTCCATAAATACATGTTCTCAATTTTACGTTACTATCGATAGTGGTGATTATGTACTTACCAAGCAATAATTTATCATCTCAATACGGTTTGGATGTATAAACTGTTGTGTGATGGTTTGGAAAATTGACATTTTGTTTACTGCTTTGACAGTATTGTTTCTGATTTCAACAAAAGTCATGGCAATAAAGGAACTGAATTTAATTGAGAGGGTGGTTGTACATCTGAGGAGCTTCTCTCTCAGCTGTTGAGCTCAGCAACTGGGAAAGAATACACACACACACACACACACACACACACACACGCTGCTCCAGTCTTGGCGTGGCGCCAGGGTGGCATGCAGTCGGTGTGTCTCCACCTGTCAGATCCACCAGGAATGTTTCCATGCATCATTGGTTACTACCATCACCATGAAACATCCTTTCTAGATACACCAGGGCTTCTAAAACTACGGCTCCGGACCCCAAAATAGGTTGTGTCCGGCCTGTCTGCTGAGTCCACACATGAAAATACTATTAGGATAGTTTAGCTTAGGGTGTCATTATGATTACTTTAATTCATTAATACACAGGACAAGATGTTACTATCCCTTGTGCCATAATCCAAGGTAAACACTTGTAGAAGCCCAATTCATAAAAAAAAAAAAAAACCACCATCAAATGAGCACCATAGCAGACATCAGGCTACGCCGTCATAGATCTACAGAGTCATTCTTCAGATGGCACCATTCACCAGTTAACTACCTAGCCAACAGTGGTATGCGGCATTTCATTGGGGTTATCAAGTAGGCACTTTCCTTCACCGATGTTTCATTGAGTTGGGCCCACGACACCTCAAGAAGGCTCAACGATGTATTCCAGCGTCCTGGAACCACCCCCCTCTATGCCACCACCTCACAGCTCCCCTTTACCCTCGCCATCTAATGCCTGTCATCAACCTAACATTAACCTAGCCTAGGTTAGCCTCGAGCCTAGCCTTGACCTAGCATTAACTTAACCATTAACTTAGCCATACCAGTACAAGCCTGTCTATCTGATACAATGACACAACTAGACAACACAGCTAAACAGTGTGTGTGAGTGCGAAAGTGGTGGGGGTTGCTCCTTCCGCTGCTTGCGACATATTCCTAACCGCAAGTTTCAAGCTCTGTCCATTAATGCCCAACTCACTTAGTAATGCAAATACGGACTTTGCCACGAAACCTCAACAGCCAACTTCTACCGGCCGTACCCGAGCCTTCCAACCTTGCTGCCATCTCTGCATATTTCGCTTTCTTTCACCTCATCAGCTCGGTCTTCGCAGGGGACCTTGAGCTCGATAAAGTAAACTAACTTCTGTGCCTCAGACCACAGCAGCATATCCGGCCGTAGGCTAGTGCTAACTATTTTCACCGGCACAGTTGACTGCTCAGACAAGTCTACCTTTATTTTCCAGTCTCCGCCCACTCCTAGCTGTCCTGGCTCACGCCTGCGTGCGCGCTCCCTTCATCTAACTTTTTCTCCCTCATGTACAAATCCAATCTGTTTAACTTCCTTACTAACAGGTAAAGAATTCACTTCTAGATGTTTTTCCTCAACTAGAAAGACTAACTTTACACCCTGACAGTATATGCCTAAGTGTACATACGCTGGAACACAACGGGCAGGCAGCATCCTCACCCATCCACTGACTAAGATTTTGGGGAGACGGCAGCACATCATAAGTAGCGCCTATAATAAATCTAATTCTGCTTGCCTCCATGCTCCACAACTCTCTCCACTTCAAACCTCTCTTTTCTACACTCTCACAATTCACCCACTGCCCTTGTTTTGCCTGCGACACTGCCTTAGTACATTTTACTACCTCTTCCTGATGATGTACTTCTTCAATTACCATCTTCCTTTTTTCTACTGCTGTCGCCTTATTCCACACAGGTTTCCCTGCACACAACCCTAAGCCCCCACGCCCCTGCTGCATCTGGCCTACGATGTCCCTATGTCTAAGTGCTGCCTGTGCTTGCTGCACCGCCTCTTTTGGGTTCCACTTCCTCTCTGTTTTAACTGTGCGTGCTACGCTCCTAACCACTGGATCCTTTGACTGGATCCTTTGACTGTTGGCACCACTTCATCATCTATGAAAGACCTCTTGTCTACTACCTTCCCTTTAACAATCAAAATACTCCTAGACTTACTTGGCTTCACTTTCATCCTAGCCCACTGTAGATTACTATTTAGCTTATCCAGTAACGTACTAGTACATAGAGCTGTTGACGTCATAGTCGTCTTATCGTCCATGTAAGCCCTAATTGGTGGGAGGCGCAGCCCTCCCTGCAGCCTTTCCCCACCTGCTACCCATCTTGAAGCTCTAATAATGACCTCTATTGCCATGGTGAAAGCTAATGGGGAAACTGTACATCCTGCCATAATGCCTATCTCCAGCTGCTGCCAAACTGTAGTGTGTCTGACAAGACACCTTTACTAACCTCTTTATACTATCCGGCATTCTAAAGAAATCAAAAGCCTCCCACAACAGACTATGTGGTAGTGACCCGAAAGCATTTGCCAGATCCAAAAATACTACATGCAGGTCTCTTTTCTCACGCCTAGCTGCCTGAATTTGGTGCCAAATCATGCTGGTGTGCTCTAAGCACCCGGAGAAGCCTGGAATTCCAGCCTTTTGCACCGAAGTGTCAATTAGCCTATTTGGATTTAACTACCTCAACCTCTAACTTCTTCCTTTTCTCAGAGACGCCAAACCTTTCTACTCCATAATCACAAATAATAACTCCAATTTTTTCTAACCTACTCTTTTAAGCTTGTCTAATACCATAACCAAGTCACTATTGATATCTTCCCATTTCCTGCTTTCTGCTGCCCCTGGCCACTTAATTCTAGGTTTCTGAGCACTAATCTTCTCCCTATTTGGCTGGCTAGCCTCTCTGCCTTCTTCGGTGCTAGAACCTGCTTCTACATCAGGGGTGCTGATGTCCTGCGAACTGTGGTTTACTTCCTGTCGCTTGACTTCACCCGACTGACTTGACATACTTCTCGGGAAATAATTATCAATGCAGGGTCCCTATGTTCCCTCTAACAAGCACCTCTTCCTCCCTTGGTGTATTCTAAGGCCCTTTAAGGTTGTTACCTTCTGCCAGCCACACGAGCAAACCTGAAGCTTCTTCACATCTACTTCTGAACTAGTGGCTTCCACTGACATGTTTTCCCTACTCGTAGTCAAATCCATTCCATTCCAACAAAAAAAGAATTGACCAATGGGACAATCAAAAAGATGATTTAATTTTCTATGGTGCATACTAATGTTTCAGCACACTGTATATTAGTGAGAGAATTAGTGGAGCTAGCTTTGCATCAGCTCAAAAGCACATTAAATTAGATGAAACTCATGAAACTCACTTTCTCTCTTCACAACTTGGTGAGAAGTTGGTCAAAGAGGTTATTTGCCCAAAGGTCAGTGGTCTCCATGAACTCCTGATTCAAATTTCTCACACTTATTCACACCACCACCCCACTCCACTCCACTCCACCACTTCTATTTTTCACCCTTCTCTATAATGCTTCTTTTACTAATTATCTTGAGTCTTGCCATCTCTCTCCTCGCTCCTCTCTTAATTCAGTTGCCCTCCAGCAAGAAATCTATATCAGCCCAAGTGAAGTGGGAAGGCCTGTGTGTGTGTGTGTGTGTGTGTGTGTGTGTGTGTGATGACTGTCCAGCAGTGTTTCCAGGAAGACACAGGAGAACCCTGTGGAACCCTGACAGGAAAGCACTGGGAGGGTTTCCTATGTGTGTGTGTGTGTGTGTGTGTGTGTGTGTGTGTGTGTGTGTTCAGCATAGTTTCTAAACAAAGACCATCGGGGAACAGTAATTTAGGGATTTCCCTCATAAAACAACAAATCCAGGGGCAGGTCCTTGAGATTCTCTGCAACTTGAGTCTCCCTATGGCCAGTTCAACTGACTGGACATGATTTATGAGGAAAGATATCTGTCTATATACAGCCATGCTTGAAAGTTGTGAACCCTACAGGGGGTGGTCATTATTTCATATATTATAGAGGAATAACCTTATAAAATCCTTATCTAAACCTCAAAGCTTAATGAAGAAATACTTGATATACTTTCATTGTTTATGAAGAAAAAGTGGTAGGGATAAGGTTATTTTGGTGATGGACAGTTTTGGGTCGTCACCAAATGTGGCAAAAATGCCAATTAAATTCATCTGTCCAAAGAACAGACTTCCAGAAATGTTCAGGTTTGTCCAGGTGGTCTGTGGCAAACTTAAGATGGCAACTTTGTTCTTTTTAGATAGTAGATGCTTCTTCCTGGCTACCCTTACATGAATGCCATTTCTATTCAGTGTTCTTATTGTTGACAGATGCGGCAATGGAGGCTTGTAGATCTCTGGATATTATTCTTGGGTTATTAATATTTTTCTTGCGGCTCTTGGTGATATTTTATAAGGATGTCCACTTCTAGGCAGAGTTGCTGTCATGTTAAATGCTCTCCACTTGTATATTATTTGTCTCACAGTGGACTGATGGAGCCCAAATCTTTTTGATATAAAAGGATCCTTTATGACCTTCCCCAGGAAGAAGAAGTTTAGTGTTTTGGATTGGCCAATTCAAAGCCTGACCTAAATCCAATTGAGATGAAGCAGGCTGTTCATGTGAGACTCCCTCAAACCTCACTGAGTTGACCGAGTTCTGTAAGGTGAGTGGGTGAAAATCCCTCCAGGAAAACACCAGAAACTGATCAGTGGCTATAGGAGACGTTTACTCCATTTCATCACTACTAAAGGTGCCACAAGTTACTGACTGAAGGAGTTCACATATTTTTTCACACTTTTTAAAAAATTAACAATTAAAGTATTAATTATTTATTTCATCTTTATCTGTGCATGTTCTTTATTTGGGATTTGAGATTTAGATAAGAGTTTTATAAGGTTATTCCTCTATATGAAATAATGACCACCCCCTGTAGGGTTCACAACTTTTAAGCATGACTGTATGGCCTTCTGTTGCTAATGTGAATGATGCACATTTGCATATTATTGAGCTTTGACTATGTTTCATTGCAATGAACTTTATTGTAGGTTGTAGTTTATAATTGTATCTAATCGAAAACATTGCAGAAATTATTTGTCGATGTGACAGTGAATGGGAATTTTCTTGGGAACGAGAGCAACTTGCTTTTTCCAACTGCTCAGAGTGCTTTTATTAACTGAATTTATTTAACACTTGACCCACTGACACACATATTGATGAAACAAGTACATACAAAAATAGGATTTTATTCTCATCCAACAGATTCATCCTGGGAAAAAAATAATAATTTCATTTAAAAATGTACATAATAATACACAATGGTTAAACGAGGCACAATGTCAAAACACAAAAAGTTTACCAGTGTTTCTCCTCAGTGCTTCTAAATTTCTAGTTCCCTGTGACAAACTAGTGGCTGAATTGATTTTGAACAGGACTGTACAAAGACAGTGCTTAGTCAAAAGGGTAAATATTGGGTCATTGGGTTCAAGTTGGACTTTGCTGGTGTCATTTTTAAACATGGCTTAACAGGCAAAACAGCTATTTTACCTCATGAACATCTTTTGATGTTGATTTTTATTACACTGTAGATGAGTCAACACTGTTCATGCTTAAGTTTTTAATTGAATCAAACACAAGCAGTGACACATTCAGTAAAATGACTGAATAGTCTTTGTAGTGAGTAGCTTTACTGATCTTGTAGCTGTTGAAAAGCAAACCATGTAATGACATCTGAGGCACACTGAAATGGTGAATAAGCTTGAAAGACTTCAATGAAACATGGGTAGGCGAGGATAAAAACTATAAAATGCTATAAGAACTATAAACGCATTCCCCCACTGGGCACTAGACATGATTTCAACGTCACATCTATGCTTTAGCCCTCATAAAGCACAGGATCTTGATCTTTTTTGGATCTTTATAGCCCTGTTTTAGACCAATGTTTAAACAACGCATAAACAGCTGGAAGTATGTACAAGATACCTGTCATGTCTACTCAACTTTTAAACCCTATGTAGCCTAATAAACCATTTAGACATCTTTTAAACAGATAATCAACATAAAATTGCTCAGTGGGTCAGCTCACTGGGAGCCTTCTTCAGGGTACAGGAAGTTTCAACACCATATCAACGCCTACTGTATGTCATGCTGAAACACCAGTGAGACACACAGTCTTTCTCAATATGCTTTCTTGTGCGTCCTCAATGACGCATTTGATGTAATAACTAACTGGCAAAGTATGAGTCCAAAACAAAAGAATGCAAGGATGGAGGATAGATAAAGATCCCAGAAGTTGCCAGGAGGATGCATCAGATGGTGACTTGGCCAATGAGAACGAATGGGAAGCCCCAAGATAAATGGCCATCTGCTGTTCAGTCTCGTTCTTTCCAATGTCTTTTCTCAGCTGTGATGGACAACAGGCATCGCCACATTCGCCACATATGAACACGCACATTCACAAACACTGTCTTGTCCCTCCTGTTTTGGTCGTTGTAGTCAGTGCACATGGTATAATGCCTACACTGGTGCAAACATTATACTTGTCCTCATCTCTTGTTACACTGGAATGTAAAGCTGTTTGCTTGCTCTATTACTCTCCAGTTTCACACAGGGTCCCATACTGCTGTGTTGGGCTGGTTACAGGAGATGGACAAAAAAACGGAAACACCTAATACTATATCAAGTACCTGATGAGTAGGGCCAGCCTTTGCCTTCAGAAGAACTCCTTGTCCTGCTGTATTGGCCTGCTGTCTGCATCCTGAACTGCGTTGAGTAAGATATTGGAGCTTCCAGTTCTTTGAATGAGGTCTACTTCCTATAAATGTTCACTGATGTTTAGATCTTCTAGAAGGAGTTTGACTTCATACTGTTCATGAAACCAGCAGTGCGTATAGGGGCATTATTATCTTGGTATATGGGAACATCATTGGGGAACAGTGTTTTAACCCTAGGGTGCTCCTCCTGTGAGATGGCCTCATATCCATTATATGACCACGCAGAGCAACCATCAGACCTAATGACTCCCAGTAGATGGCTGCCATACCATTACAGATCCACCACATTTACCAGCTGGCAACAGACGTGTGTTGAAAGGCTTCCTTTGGCTTCTGTCAAATATAAACCTGTCTGGATTAAAAAAGACCAGATTACTTTTTACCCATTGTTCAGGGCTTTTCAAGTCTGTCAAGATAATGGGCAGCAGCCAGCTTCTTGATGCTTGGCTAACAGGGAGATTCTGGAGAAGGTTTTGGAGCAGCTTGCACACTGGTACTTTTTAACATCAGAGTGGGTTTGGAGGTGAGCTCTCAGGTTGGATCTGTCTGCGAAGGCTCGGCTGCAGTGGAGACACGAGAAGGGTTTTTCTCCTATCAAAGGAATATAACCATTAATATCATCAGCAATATCAACACTCAAGATCACTGTCAGTCAGCAAAAAAACTCAAGCTGACCAGAGAACAGCTTCTCACATACAAGAGACAACAAACAACAAAATGTGGGTTGGTAAACTAGAACTGAAACTAAATGGAGACCTTCAAAGTCATGGAAGTTTTTTTTAATTTTTAATGGATTGGGAGGTTTGATTTACTTGTACCATTACATACCATTTTGAGCTCAACAATGATTAGTTCAGAATGACTTTTTTGCCCGGCATCTCCTGTTCCTCACTGCACAACGTCATATGAGTCAGATGATTTTCCTCTACAGCATGTATAGGGAGGATTGATTGTCTTCACAATGTATATCACCACCTAATGGCTCTTAATTTATTATGGAAGCATTTGCTCTAATTCGCACTTCTCCCACTTGCGTGCATAGCAAGGCAAATAAGAAGTGAAGTTAAATAAAATTTGAATAATAAATATTAATACCATTAATATCTCGCCTTGTGTTTTCAATGTCTCCTTCCTTAGGGTAATTATTCCTCGGTAATCTGTGATTTTGTCAGCCTATTCTTTAGTTTCCACTCTTTCAGGCACTTCAGAGCAGTTTGTCAATGAAAATAGGGCATCAAAAAGCCAACTTTTGACAAAAACTATTTTGTTCGTGGGGCAATAGGCCTAATGTGAAAGAGTAGTTATACACCGACAGTGGGTGCTGTGCTAAGTGAAAGTCATTCTAGCAGAAGTTTAAAGCCTGCACACCCTAGTCTCCTAATGTACTTATTTTATTGCAAAACTAGACATTTCAATCCATACTGGAGCTTTGTCAGGTCAATTTAAAAACATCTGTTCAATCATCCATATACAATACATATACATACAATAAAGAGCCATCTTATCTTATAATATCTTATAAATCGATTTTTTTTTTAAGTCACCAGATGTGTGATGTCAGGGAGGATTGAGTCTGGTGGCATTCAGCATGAATAATACATAAGCTAGCTTGTTACAGTTTTTTACGATTGCTTTGACTCATTTTGCACAACAGAGTTTCAATGTGCAAAACTCTTAATACAGAATGCTATACTGCTCATTTTGGGTTCAAAATCTAATATAGTATGAAAAATAAAAATACCGGTGTCAAATGAGAGAATATTATATGCAAAAGTTTATCATAGCACCAGAACATTGGATATGTTCATCGTTGAAGTTTAATTATTGGTGCATTTTCAAATACAATGGCGATTATCAAATAATGCTGTCAAACACTAAATAATTGTCATCAAAAAAGACTATGCAAGGGTAATTTCCTCATAAGTACTTCAAATGAAGTACAGCAAGCATCCCCTGTGATAGACTGCAGTATATATATATATATATAGCTTGTGTTTTTATGGAAGACAAACAAAATATTAGATTACAGTAGATTACTGTATATGAAAGAAATCATACAGTAATGCAGTAAACTCAACTGTATTTTACAGTAAAAACAAAAACAATAGTTACAGTAACAAAAAACTTTACAGTAAAAAAAACAAAACAAATGCATTTCAATGCTTAAGCAGCATTTTGCCTCTCTGCTGCATTTGGCCACAGAATTTCATGTACGTCGCATCTGATATCTTCATTTGCAAGGCAGCGTTGGTAAAATCTTCTTCTTAGACCTCTGTTTACAACATGGTCGATCACAGTGGCTCTAATTTCATTTGACACAACTGCTGACCCCGTCGATGACCCCGTCGACGACCCTGTCCTTCATTGCCAACCTCATCTGCCTGCTCCATGTTGTCAGAAACTGCCATTCAGGTTTCTAAGCAGCCTTTTATGTAGTGGTGAAGAGATTATCAATTGTGTTGCAATGCTACTCACCTGGGCAAGGTTGCTGGAAGTAAAGAGACATGACTACAAACACCTGTTGAATTGATTTAGTGATCTGCGTTTGTAGTAATAAGCATTGCAACATTGTTGTAATGTTAGGTGGCTGTACTCTGAGGATGGAGCAGATGATTCAGAGTTTGGCACTTTGTATGTCACCATAGGATGTAGTGTCTTAGAGGATGAATTTTGAAAGTCAGTTTGGCACTTTGCATTTTGAGTTTTGTACATTGAAATTCTGCTGTGCAAATTGAGTCAAAGCAATCGTAAAAAACTGTAAGACAATATCCATTAATATCAACAAAATACATTTGTATAGAAAAGCTACCTTTAGATAGACAAATTATTTTCATACACTATATGGCCAAAAGTCAGTGGACACCCCTACTAATTGGTGGAGGAGGGATAATGGTCTGGGGCTGTTTTTCAGGGTTTGGGCTTGGCCCCTTAGTTACAGTGAAGGGTAATCTTAATGCTACAGGATACAAAGACATTTTAGCCAATTGGGCGCTTCCAACTTTGTGGCAACAGTTTGGGGAAGGCCCTTTGCCTTCCCCATGGTTTGACGAGTTTGGTGTGGTTTGACGAGTTTGGTGTGGAGGAACTCGATTGGCCTGCACAGAGCCCTGACCACCTTTGGGAGGAATTAGAACACCGATTGCGAGCCAGGCCTTCTCGTCCAACATCACTGCCTGACCTCACAAATGCTCTTTTGGCTGAATGGGCACAAATTCCCACAGACACACTCCAAAAGCTTGTGGAAAGCCTTCCCAAAAGAGTGGCGACTGTTATAGCTGCAAAGGGGGGTCCAACTCCATATTAATGCCCATGGTTTTAGAATGGGATGTCCAGCAAGCTCATATAGGTGTGATGGTCAGGTGTCCACTGACTTTTGGCCATATAGTGTATCCTGCTAAACATAACACAAGGCTACCTAAGAACACTATTGCTAACATTATTGCTAAAAATAAATATTAAGCTTGTTTGCATGATTAGCACAGACAGATGTTTGGGGCATGAATACATGACATGAAAAGACATGCATTACACTTATCAACTCAATGGTTGTGCCCTACCTTAAACTACTGTGATTGCAAGAAATGCCTCAGTTAATTTTCTTGGTTAAGGCCTTTTGGAGACATAGTTTGTAAAGTGTGTATATAATAGCTTTCTCTCCTGAGTAGTAGTTTATCAATATCCGTTTATCAATATCCCCGCGCCCTTCTTGGCAGTTTTAGCCTCCTTTAAGTGCAAGGCCACTGGACTTCTACTACTTCTACTTTAGTTCCAATATTGACAATTCGTTTTGGAGTTGTCATGACTGTTTCTCAGTAAATGTATTTATATTGTGTTATTTCCATTTCTCAGTAAATGTATGTTATGCACCCACACCCTAGAGCATTTTCCTTTTTTTTGTCTGTGAACGACAATGGCAATAGCAAGGAGCTTACTCGCTTGCATGTTTCTGTGTTCACAGATTATCCACCCTTATCTTTTCAGAAACTCCTCTGTTTCCTTAGACAAAGAACTGAGAGTGACAGATCCATACACAAACTTCATACATTTCATACATTTCTGTCTGACCGCCCCTAAAAATCAGGATAATGGAATCCAATCAAAATGTCTCAATAAATTCTACAATAAGTTGATGGATTCTAAAATAAATATGTAATAAAACAAAGTGCATCACATCCATCATATCAGAGGTGGACGACACTGACTGGACCAGATCTGATATTAAATAACAGGCTAGTATCGGCACACTCATATATCAAACCAATATATCGGTCTAACTGTAGTATGTCCACCTATGGGTGCAAGTATGTGTGTAGGGTATCTGCTGTTTTTGGGAAGTCCAATGTAACATCGCTAATGAAAGTGGTGAAACTATAAATGGGCAGAATAAGAAAAAGAACAGCAGGAAATGGAATGTTACGGGACATGAGGTCCAACTCTGTTTACTAAAGCAGCCCGGTTCAGCCAGCCAGCTCAAATCGATATTTTTGCATCTTCTGCCGATATGAGTTGGACATTTTTCTAAAGTCCGATCAGCGAAAAAGACCAGACCAGATTTTCAGACCAGATTTAAACCACAATCATGTGTGGAATTGAAATGCAATTCAAATATTCTTATGTTTCCCTACATTAATATATGGCAAACATTTAGCCATTTCAGCTAGTGGGGTTTAAGGCTTTTCCTTTCAGATTTAATGCATGTTTTGCATCTGCCTCAGGTTCGCACTCATCTGCCTCGTTCGCAAACATTCAATGCACGAGAGAGAAATTTTCACTTGCTGTCGTATTATTATGTGACTTGTTGAATATATAGACTCTACTAGCAGCTAGGGTAAAGCCACTTTGCGGACGGTAACATCCCAAGTTCAATAATGGAGAAAAAAATGATCTTTCCGTGTTATCCGTTGTCGAGTCGATGTCAGGTTTTTGTCAGACAGCTTTTCTTGAGTCCGTCTAGCAGGTGATGTCTGTCTCACACAAGCAGATGAGGAAAAAAAGCATGTGTGTTTACAAACTACAGCTGAGTGAGATTAGTCTCTGGTATGATATAGCTTTCTATACATTGACCAACTTTTTATTTTGTCGCCGTCGTGCCGATATTGATACAGATGATGTATGGGAAAAACTGCCATAGGTTCTCAATTGGATTGAGATCAGGACTCATCGCTGGCCACTCCAGTCCAACGTTTTCTCTTGAACCATTCCTGGGTGATTTTGGATGTGTGTTTTGGGTCATTGTCCTGCTGGAGGACCCATGACCTTTGATTGACACCCAGTTTTCTGACACTGGGTCTTTCTGACATTTCGCTCCAAAATGTCTGGGTAATCTTCTGATTTCATGATGCCCTTAATACATTCAAGACATCCAGTACCCGAGGCAACAAAGCAGCCCCACAGCATTATAGGACCTCCACCATATTTGAGTGTAGGTAGGATGTTCTGTTCTTTAAAGGCTTAATTTCGTCATCTGTAAACAAAGCTCTGATCTGCCAAAGAGCTCTAGAACTTGATTTCATCGGTCCACAGAACATTTTCCCAGAAAGATTTAGGTTTGTCCAGGTGGGTCTTGGCAAAGATCAATCAGGCCTTCTTGCGTTGTTGCGCAGTCAGGTTGTCTGTGGCCTCCGACCATAAAGCCCTTCTTGGTTCAGTGCCTGGCGTATAGTACGGGCTGAAACCATTACCCAAGACCTCTCCAGGTCAGCCTTGAGATATGTGGATGTCATTTTTTCAATGGCTCACACCTTCAACAACATTTGAGATCCACAATGTTAATAACATTGTGAACTGTGGAAACAGGAATACCAAGGTCTCTAGAGATAGCCTTATAGCCTTGTGAACACTTATGCTGGGTGATAATAGTTTTTCTGACAATTTCTGACTTTTCTCTTCACCAACAGACTGTTTTATCACTTTAAAATGGATAATTGGTTTATTTAGACTATGGGCACCTGCAACCTGTCACAGGTGAGTTGAATTACCCTGCAAATGAGAATCGATTTCCTCCTACAAAAATTGATTTGAAATGTTCTAAAAGGGGGGTAGTAATCATGGCCATGGGCACAATTTTGAAACCATAAAAAATATTTGTATTCCTGTTTTTGTTTATTGTTTGATCATGTGCAGTTGAAAGTTCTTTCAATTTCCAATTATTTCTGAAGATATTATTCATTATCTGCATAAAATGCAAGGGTGCCAATAATCCTGGCCAGAACTGTAGCCTAAGAGTGGACAAAGAAACCTGTCCTTGTAGGGTGAGAAAAATAAGACCTCTAATAACTGTATTTAAAGTCACAAGAAAATGGCATTTTGATGGTTTGATTCCTGCTTTCATAATCCAGTGTATTTCCAGTTGACTGTTCAAAGGTGAGTAGGTTGGACCAGAAGAAACAGACAGTGACGCCCATTCTTATGAAAAGGTACTATACTGCCACTCGGGTCACTTTGAAAGTTGCAGGATTTATATGATGGGAAGGGTGGGTTGTTCAGAAATCTGTGATTGTATTATTGGTTTGATGTACACCTACTAGTACGCCATGAAGTAACTGTTTAAGTAACTATTTTCCCATACATACGTAGCCGAACAGAGCAGGTAAGTTATCAAAATAGCTAGCTACAAGTTACAACTATAGTGGTTTTTGCTGTGGAAGAATTTATGTATCTTGTATGAAGCTTAGCGTAAGTTCAATCAGGAAGACTACCTAGTGTATTCCATCACTTATTTATCATCGCTACCCCAGGCGTTCTTACGCATTGGCCTCACTCGTTATTCAATCAGCCCTTTAAGCAAGGGCACTCCCAGTCCTCCCTCAGAGGAACCAATGGCAAGCCGCCACACCCTTATATATATATATATATACAGATATCTGCCGCATCCATCTCTCTGTCATTTCAGATGCATCGCTGCTGCACCCCACCGCCTCCCCACCACCACCAGTGCCAGGCTCCAGTTGGTCGTCAGCGAATCTACCCCGCCATGAAGAACGGCCTACAGGGGGGAGTTCCTGCTCCTCAGAGATTCGCGGGTTTCGCCTCTAACCCATTCAATCCCAACTGGAGCTACCGCCAATATTCTCAGATTTTGTTATCACCAATAAAGCTTGCTTTTCCGTACAACTAGTCTCTCCTGACTTGAAGTTGTTTTATGTATCCTTAGTGTAGATTTTAGGTGTGACATGATGAAAGTGTGCATGTGTGCAAGTGTCTTGTGTTCTGGTTCAGAAGTGCATAGGTCAGTATTCATATAAACCATACTGGAAGGCCTGTCCCATGAGGGACAATGGAGAGCCCTTTACCCAAGACACTTTCACACAGCACACATTGTTCAGACTAAACGATTAGAATAACCTTGTGGATGTTTAGAAACTACCCCCTCCCCCCCCCCCCCTTTTTCTTTCCCTAGCTTTCATATTCTCTGTTCAGATGTTTCTCTGCATACCTGCATACCATACCTTGTGTGTACATCTCTCCTGAGCTCAGTATTTTGTGTTAATAAATATACTCAAGTAAAGTAATTCATGACTCGAAGACTCTTTGTCAATATCTGAATTTATTCAACAGCTACTAACGCTATAATCTCCTCACTGCCCCTTGAGGCAGAGACGAGAATCCAGGAAGGGAAAGGTTTTAGTTTTCATGAGTTTGAGTTCAGAAATTCAATTTTGGGCAGATATTTGCGCCAAACTACTTTTCTCCGAGACAGAGAATGAGTAGACAAAAACATCTTATAGCACCTACTAGTGAGAACTGATTGATGGAGATTGTCCTTTATAGACATTTTAATAGTTTTCACGTTGTGAAATTTAGACTTTTTCCGATTTTTACACAATACCCTGGTGTGTGTGTGTGTGTGTGTGTGTCACTGACCTGTGTGTGTTCGTATATGTCCTTGAAGCAGCCAGGGCCTGGAGAAGGCTTTGCCACAAAGTTTACACACGCAAGGCAGAGTGTGTGTCCTGATGTGCATCTTCAGCGCTCCCAGGCTGACGTACTCCTTCTCACAGTACTTACAGCTGAAGTACTTCTTACTCTGCCAGTCACAGTGGAGCTGCTTGTGTTTGGCCAGGCCTGAGAAGCTGAAGTACGCCTTCTGACAGTCGAAACACTCAAACTTGTCCTGGCCGCACCCGCCAGGAGGGATGCTGGGAACAAGGGCCAGGAGAGGGAGGGATGGCGGGATGGATGGAGGGATGGATGGAGGGAGCAGGGTCTCTCTCCTCCCGTGGTCTTGCGAGGAAAGGAAGTTGCTGTGTCGGACTTCTTGGTTCAGGGTTGTGCAGGATTCAGCTCTTCTGTAGGCTTCCGCAGCGGTTAGACTATCAGGCTCTACCGGGGGAGCTGAGGAGGGGAGTGAGGAGGTGTTTAGAGAATGTGGGAGGTGCTGTCTGTCTATCCTGAGAAAAACAGGGGTGGAAGAGGAGGACGAGGACGAGGAGGCGGAGAGAAGCTGGGGTATCTGCAGTAGCCATGGGCTCTGGCGTGGAGGATGATGGGGAGAGGGGCCGTGACTGGGCAGTAGGGAGTTTTCGTGGATGCTGCTGGGGACCTCTGTGGAAAACACACACACTTGTCTTACTATAGTTGTGAGGACATTAGTTCCATACCCTTAGCCCTTACCCTAACCTAAGCCTAAACCTGAACTCTAAACCCAAGGCCTTGAAGAATAACATTATAATGAGATAGAATTTTATAAAGTGAAGGTTGCCTGAGCGACTCCAGAATGATTTGAATGTGAATCGTGAAAGAAACCATTAACGCAGCAGTTGATTCAAGTCTAAATCGAACAGCACACTGACCCAAGTTTTTACTTTCCTTAAAAACATTTGTTTGATTCCATTCCCACTGCTTAGCCTTCTCCCTCCCTGCTATTCTGATGGTAATGACAGGTCGTCAGTACAGTGGCATGGAGGGAGGGGGGCTCTAGCTCGCTTTAAGGGCTGAATTGGAACAAAAACACAAGTTGAAGGAGGGATTTCTCAGTAAAAGGAGACTAGAAGGCCGCTACATTAGGCTCTTGAGGCTGCTTAATGGGGCCCTTCAGGTCTCTCAAGGACCTCGGGACAATGCTGACACTCTTTTGTGGGACGGATTTTGCACCTGCTAAACCCAAAACCACATTTTGTTGTGCCCAGAGCAAGCTATCATTTCCCTTTATACTGCATTATTTTCTTTACCCTAAACATTGAGACAGTTTGCACT